>VYXC01000924.1:1406540-1516599 GCA_013397175.1 Platysteira castanea | reverse complement strand
TCCTCGCGGCGCGGCGCGAGAGCTGCCGGGAGTCGTAGTGCGGCTGCGGGAGGCGGCCCCGCCGCCGCAGGCGGGACGCCGTAGCGACAGAACTACAACTCCCGGCATGCCCCGGGCCGCCCCATTCGGGCGGCGTCGGCGCACTGCCCTCCCTGGAGACACCGGAGCGTTTCAGCGGCCGCTGGGAACTTGCTGACTCTTCATATTGCGCGCAAAGGCGGGAGCGGCGAGCACGGCCAGACGCAGCGCCTCTGGCTGGCAGGGAGCGACGGAGGGAGGAATAGAGGAATGGAGGGCGGACACGCACCCCATGCTGCGGCGCGCCGAACAGTGCAGCGACTTGTTTATGTCGCCAGCTGCCATTCACAGTCCGGCCCCGCCTCCCTGCGGATGCTGCCCTGTGATTGGTCAGTGTCCCCCCGCCGTGCCGCGGGTGGGGCGGGGCCGGGGCGGCCGCAGGGCTGTGGCGCTGCGGGTCCATGTTGGAAACGGGAAGTCTTAGAGGCTCGGTGCAGCCAGATGTTGCTGAATAAACCGATCACTCACAGAAATACAAGGGCACATACTGTGCTTGCGCTCAGATATAGCCCAGGCGTATTGCTGCGTCTTTATGATTCCATGCCGTAGCAAGGTTGTGCCCCTTTCAGCCCCAGCAGGGATTTTTAGACAAACGCGGCACTGCCTTGGGGTTCAGATTTCATCAGAGTACTTTGAGATCACAGAACTATTCAGGCCTCTTAATATTACGTCTCGGTCTCTCGGAGATTTTTCTTGTGTAAGCGTCACTTTGCAAGCTTACACATATTACGGAAGTGCCACACAGAGCTAACCAAACATGAACAGTCACACAGAATCACAGAATCATTAGGTTAGAAAAGGCCTCCGAGATCATCGAATCCAACCTATGGCCAAACACCACCATGTCAACTAGACCATGGCACGAAGTGCCACACGCACTCTTTCCCTAAACACCTCCAGAGATAGTGACTCCACCACCTCTCCCAGCAGTCCATTCCTATGTCTAATGACCCTTTCTGTAAAGAAATTCTTCTGATGTCTGACATAAACCTCCCATGGTGCAGCTTGAGACGATCTCCTCTCGTGCTGTCTCTTCTTGCCTGGGAGAAGAGGCTGACCCTGGCCTACAACTTTCTTTCAGGGAGTTGTAGAGAGTGTAAGGTCAACCTTGACATGACCTTATACAACTTGCAGGTTACATCCCGCTCTAGGAGCAAGGGACAATCCCTACCTTGCGTATTCAACCTTAGATTACTACTGCCAGCAGCAAATGAATGAAGCAGAATTAAATTAGAGAAGGGGAGAGTAAAAATGGAATCTGGCCATATACAGGAACCATTGCAGTTCATCACCTGCTCTTGCCAGCATTAGTTACCTCAATGGAAAGTTTTTCCACATGCTGGATGGGAGGGGTAGAGGAGCTGAAGAGAAGCTGTCAGTGCTGACAAAGCACAGGGAGGTGTCAACTGCACGATAAGGTACAGTGCTATATATGATTACTAGCGCATAACTAAGTCATGAGGTCATAGCCAGAAGTTTGTTTCTCAAGGAAAGGCGGGAGTGTAACCATTTTGAGGTGATTATTTCTTCCAGAAGGCAATGGATGATTCAGAATTTCCCTGGGGACAGGTAGCTAGCAACTGAAATTCTCAGAAAACTTCATCACTCCTTTACCAAAGTAATATTTTCCAGAGAACTGCAAGTGCTTTGCTTTGCAGTTGCAGATGTGGATCTTCCTGAACAAGGCCTGATCATGAGCTGGCAATTTTCCTGAACAGGAGGAAGAACACCATCGATCTTTCAGTGTCAACATTAAAGACATTTGCTAAAATTAGAGCCAACCATTTAAATTTTGCAAAGCATTCACATCTTTGGTCATCTAGTAATCAAAGCCAACACTGAGAAGAAAGGGATAGACATAAAAAGGAAAACTTATCTGTGAAGGTTATTCTACCCAGATTTATTCTGCTAGTTTTAACATCAATAGGAACAAGGACTACGTTGCTGTTGGTAATAATAAACTCTTCAAGTAGTTCCCATTGCCCTCTTTGACCAAGAAAAATAGCCATTACTGCCCATTTTCACCACTAAGGCATTTGTTTTTACCCTTTCAACTCTTCAATGTACTGACAAGACTGTCTTTTATTATAATTCCTTTTAAGTCCACAGTGCTGGTGAGAGAAGGCTAACAGCACCCCCATTATGGTAACCTGGCATTTGTAGGCCAAGGCAGCATGATTTCCCCTCCACCCTATACTGTACACAGCTCCCTAGTGTTGCGAGCAGCCATTTTAGCCTTTCTTCCGTAAATTAATTGTACTTTGCCAGTAAATTTTTTGGCCCTCACTGCTGCTACTGGGAGGCTGTCCGAGAGAAACCTCTCTAACAGCTGGAAGCCTTTTAAAAATGTCAAGCCTACATTTCCTTGTGACCAGTCCCCGTCCATCTTTTCTTCCTGTGCAAATACTGTCCTGAAGTAGCCTTTCCCACTCTCCTGTGTGTACCCCTGCCAAAAGTATTTATAGACAGCAGTCTCATCCCCACACAGTCTTTATTTTGCTGGACTAATCAAGCCATGCTCTTCTCATTCCCCTTGTGAGCCCTGCCAGTGAAAGCTGGACTGGTACAAAGCTGGTCATGAAAAACACAGAACATGATCTGTGCCCTGATTCCTTCTCTCATGACAGCCCTACTTCTAGTTTCTGAATCCATATGCTGGCCAGAGAAAAACCACTAAAAGCTTAGAACCAACTAAGAAGCTTCAAGCACAGGTCAGCTCAGAGGCTGGTAAGAATGAGGCTACTGTCTCATTTGTGCAGAAGTTTTATTGATTCAGCATTAAAAGATGGAAATGGGCACATTTGTTTCTTCTTGAGATTGGAGTACATGCCAGGATTCTGTTTCAAGTTCATAAAGGTGGGAAAAACTGCTTATGTGGGCACAGGCTGTCAGACCTGCTGGAAAACAGCTGCCTGGCATCTGCTCTCCAGGTGGTTTGCTGAGCAGAAGCAGCAGCAAGCAGCCATTTACAGAGCAGTGACGGCAAATCGTTTGAGAGAAAGAGACAAACAATACTGTGACATTTCCGTTGCTCTTCCACATTAGTAGAGTAGTTTTGATACCGGTAACACAAATTTAATAGCATTCATGTTTTCTTTTAAAGTGTTTTACTAATTGTATTATTCTTTTCTGGTCAGAAGAGAAATGACTGTAGCATTTTTAATATGCAGTGCCATATCATTAGTTAATTGTGCTGATGCAGAAAGTTTGAGTAGCCCTAGCAAAGAAAACAGAAAATGACGGGCTTGCAGATTGCAAACAGGACTTTTTTCAGCCTGCCAGCCTAAATGAAGATGCCATGTTGTGACTCATTAGAATCACCATTCCTTCCAAATCTCAAGTCAATCTGGTTAAGTTTCACTGGAGGTGAAAGATATGTCAAGCAAGACTGAAAGTTGAGGGAGTATCCTCACCAGTTCTCAAAAAAATTCTCCAACACAGATAAGACATAAATTTCTAAAGTATAAAGGAAAAAAATGGTCTTTAACACTTCAATGTCGAGAAAGTGATACATGCAGAACATTTTTCTTCTTTGTAGATTGCCTTGCACTTAAAATACACTCTTATTTTCGTTCCAGATTGCTTCATTCCATGGGCAATTCCTTAGAATTCTCTCTTCATTTGTTAATGAGACCAAAAGATAGGTGGGGTTTATTATTTTTCTAGGCCACATTTCCAAGTTGCAGCACCTTTTCTAAACTCACTCTCTTTGTAAGCTTTAACTTGTTAATCTAATGGGAAATTTTTGATTCTTAGGAATCAAGAGAGCGTATTTTCCAGTAGATCTTGAGTGGGATATTAATAAACATATGCACTCAGTGTTAACTACTGTCTGTCACATTTAAAGCTGATGTTGCTTCACTTAAGAGTGGGAGGATGGCTCTCAGAATATTGAGGGATACAAGTAGAGAAACCTTAGAATGAATAGAGGTCTCACATGAACTGTATTATCATCTTTACAGAAGCAGAAAAAAACCTGAAAGACCTGTTCCAGAATGTGTAGAGATATATTTGGGATTTTTAAGCATATTTGTGTGAGTGTGAAGAGCCTAATGAAAGTGGGACACCATACCAGAGGATTTCTAATAGGGACAAATTAGAAAGTCCCCTGTTAGTTGTAGGTTCATATGTTATGGTTCCCAGTGAAACTCTAAATTTTGGAATCTTTTATGTCAATTAACTTCTAAACCCCTATAGTAAAAGTTATTAACCTTATAATATTGGTTTAAAAAACAAATTACGTAACTAAGGGGCTCTATCAAGATTTTACAGTAAATCTAGAGAACATGCTAGGATTGAAAGAAGGGAGTGGTGACTTCTGCACTCATGATATAATTATTTGGCTAGCTCTGTTTTGTTGGGGGTTTTCTAATTCGTTTTTATAGTACTATAATCCAAATAGTACTAAACCAGAAACCTTGTGCTGTTTTTCTTGAGCATAATCCAAGAACCAGGTCCCAGAATAGTCTGTACTGCTTTACACCATGTTGTTTTCCTGAGAAAAAGAGAACCCTTGCAAAAGCTATTCCCTACCTTCTCTTTACAGAGTAGCAAGAATGAACACTTACTTGACAAAATCAAGGTAATTCATCATTCAGCAACTAAAAACCAGTGGGAGACAACAAAGTAAAATAGTTTTTTTATGTGAAATTATAGTGATTAAAGTGAATGAATTAAAGTGAAATAGTCTACATTGCTCGGTGTGCTAGAGTTCATCATTATGTCTCTATATCTCCACCTTATTGCTCAAGCAGTGTAACCCCATGTATATCTTTCTTTGGATATCCACTTACTCCCTGCAAATTGTGAAGCAAGATGCACAAGCTTGTTTCATTTGGGGAGTAGCATGCAGTATTATGGGCTGGCTTCAGTTTGATAGAAAAAGAACTAAAAAAACAGCCAGAGGATACTATTAACTAACACTTTTGTGTTCACATTTGAGAATCAGTATGACAGCTGGTTTAGAAGGCAAGCCAGTACCTCCAAAGCAGAGATTTAGAGAAAGCCTTGAATTCCAAAAATGTAGAAGTTGCCCATAATTATGGAGAAAGCATAAACTCTAATTCCAAATATAGCAGCCTAAAATTTCATCCTTTGGAGCTCCACAGTCAGTGTAACTGAGTTTCCTTGTCTTCATTGGTATCCATGGTTTCAGTCTTCCTGCATTGCTGGCATTCTTATTCCAGCACCATCATATTCCGTCTGTATTTCCTTGCAAGTCGTTAAAGTTTTTTGGAAGTTAAGTAATTCTAAACTTTGCTTTAGAATCCACTGGAAAAGATGGTACCATGTAATGAAAAAGGAAAGATGTTTCTTTGCTTACCCTTGAAGCATGTAAAGGAGAATACAGCTAAACTGCTCTGTCTGAGAGCTTTCTGCTGTTAAATCCATTCCCACAGAAGAAATAAAATTGTGCTAAAAAGATAACCTGAACCACGTTGAGTTCTACTCTTAGGTTTTCAACTTTTTCCTTGGATATAGTAAGTTTTATACCACTGTATTGACAAAATCCATCCTAAATACAAGCTACAGCTACAGAACAGTATTTGATGACAGGTCTGTACAACATACATAATTCATATAGAGAGAATATATATTATTCTTCAGTGTTGCTTCCAGCCAATCAGATCGTGATGCCCTATTACAAGTGTTTTCAACAGCAAATGTTCGTGAGGGCATCAATAAATCATCTTTTGGTAGGAGACGTAGGACAACAAACATCAGTTTTACCAAGTGAGGTTTATATGGGAAAACCTTTGAGTGATAAAGACAATTGCATAATTAATTGTCTGAAGATACTGTGTAATCATTAGACTAAAATTAAAATCATTAAATATTTTTAAGAAAAGGTTAGATAAACCTCTGTCAGAAATTTTGTAGGTAAGGTAACATTAACGTGATGAGAAATTAGATTTGTTTTTCTTTCCAGACCTATTTTCCCTCATTTCTGTTATTCTGTATGGCATAAGAAGGACCCTCAGTTCATGGACTAAACAGTTAAAAGACAAAAGACAAAAGTAAACTATGAGTTTTCTGTCTAAACCATGAGTTTTCATGACAGAAAGGTTATCCCACGAGGATTCATACTTAACACTGAGCTGTTCACAGTTCATAAGTGAACTGGGAAAAGGCATGAATGATGATGTGACAACATTTGAAGAACGTATCTAGTAATTCAGATCTAAGGTTGATTGAAAAGTGCAAGAGGCTTCCATGACACTATATGAGTAGTGGTAGTCGAAAAGCAGTGTTCAAAAGCACAGCGCAGCATGATGCTCAAGGAGGTAAAAAGATACAGGCATGATGAGCTCTAAAAGCTAGTGCCAACCAGCCTTGCAGTCACCGTGAGCAGGTCTCTGAACAAAAGTTCAGTGCTCAGAAGTGATTAATAACATGAGAAAGATGAACTTTTTTAGGAAAAGGATAAGAAAACATAATGTAAAACACATTTATAGTTCGGTGCACTACTTGCATGTTGCTTTCAGTTCTAGTTACCCCAAAGTCCATATAGCAGGATTACAGTAACGTTCAGGATTGAATAACCACAACCCAGAAAACTGAAATGGCAAAATACAAATACATTACCAGCTTTTAAATACAAAATACTGGCACTGTCTTAGCAAGTCTCAGTACTCAGATTACTGGAAGATGGGAAGGCATACAGAAGGGATTATTGCTACCTCCTTGCCCTTTTCAGATACTTTTTCGTCATATGCTCGTTGGGCCTCTGCTCTTGTCTACTATGGCCATTCTTATGATCCTATGAGGAGAGGCTAAATACATTTGGATTTGCTAGCTGGGAGGATAAATGATTGGGGGGGGCAGTGATAAAAGTGGTAGAAAATAAATGGAGACAAAAGGCATATTTGATTAATATTGTGTCATTTGCAGCTATTGTATACTATGGTCCAGAGGAAACTTCCAGCTAAGGAATTCACTGGAACACAGTTTGTTCAAATATGAGGAGCTGTGCTAACAAAAGAAACAAGTGATCCAAGAGCTAAATCCCTCCTGCCTGTGAATGATTTTGTGTAACTATGGTGGAATTAGATTTAGAAAAACCTAAGAACTCCTATGCTGAGAGCCTCAATATGTTGCTGAAGTTCTGGTTTTCTTATTTCCACCCTAATTTTATTATTTCCTAACTCCATCTGTGCCTCAGTGGCAAAATCCTAAATTATCTAGATTCCAGAACTGTATTTACAGCCAAATAGGAAATGACAGCATTGGCTGCTGGCTCACGTTGCTGAAGAAGTTGAGCAACTCTGAATTTTAAAAGAAAGCCAGATGGTCTAATGAGAGCAGAAACCAGAAGTTCCATTGTCCTGCATCATTATATTTCTTTGTGGAGTAGGTTTTCTACCTGTAATGCAAGATAGAATATTTTCCCATCTTTAGGAAAACTTTTATATTTAAGTATTACTAAAATGATCACTTAGCTTTACTAGCTATGTCCATCAACCAGTAAAAAATTTGCACTCAGCCAAATTTCACTCAGCCTCAAAAAAGAACTGACCAAAATCTTCTTATACTTCAGGCTACAATATTGCCAGTATAACTCAGGAAAAAAAAAATTATCCTGCATCAAATTCCTATTGTTAATGTCATATATAGAAAAGACTTAAACTCTGACTGCTGAAGAAAAAATATTTTTTAAGCCCTTGTTACCATACCTCAAAAATTTTATTGTCAAACCCTTGCTGTGTTTTTGGCTGGATCAAGTATCAGCTATATAAAAATATCCAGGGGAAGATGACTATGACTTTGGTCTCACAGAAGATGCACAAAAAAGACTAGATGCAGGGAAAGCATGGGCACGATGCATCCACAATCACTCTTACTACAGAATGTGAATGCCTTTGCTGCTGAGTAACTTCTTACAACTTGCTTCTGTCTTATCTTCACTCCAATTTTACACAGTCACTCAGTAGAGTTAGAACAATCAAAAGCATTGAATCAATGCACCTAAGCTGAAGTATGTTCGACTCCCACGTTAACGTTTCCTTGAAGGATAAAATGCCCTTGGTTTCCTGTGGCCTCAGGTAGTATATTGTGTCTGGTTGTGAGGGGGTTAATTTTCCTCACAGCGGCCTGTGTGGTGTTGTGTTTTAGATTTGTGACCAAAGCAGTGTTGATAACACACCCGTGTTTAAGCTACTGCTGAGCAGCGCTCGCACAGCATCAAGGCCGTCTCTGTTTCTCGCTCTGCCCCCACAGCACGTAGGCTGACATGAGGCCAAAGAGGTCCTGCGTGCTGTGCAACATCATGCCCAGTTATGAAACTGAGGCAGGGAGGTTTTGCAAAGTTGCTATTGCTTGCAGACTTGCTGGGCATCAGTCTGCTCGTGGGAGGTGGCGAGTGCCTTTCCATCAATTCTTTTTCTTCGTCCTTTTTTCTTCCATTGCCTCATGAAACTGTCTTTATCTTGACCCACGCCTTTTTCTTGCTTTTGCCCTTTCAATTGTCTCCCTCATCCCACCTCAGGGGGAGTAAGGGAGAAGTTGGGTGGTTGTTTAGTGGCTGCCCAGGATCGACCCACCACCCACAGAAAAGTGCTGAGGAAAGAATGAGAAGCAAATGGGATGCACCTTCGGGACTAGTTGCTTTACCATGGCTCTCTTCTTCAATGCTGAAGGTGGAAACAAGCAAGTCCTTATTGTTAGGGACTGAGTGGAAGAAGTTACAGTTCATTTTCTCTTTCCCATCTGCTGGTGCCAGCAAGAAGGCAGTATGGCTCTCAAGGGGATTAACAAACTGGTAATAGTTCCTGTTATGTGAACCGAACAGAACGTGCTGCTTCTTCCAACCTTTAATGCAGGCATAGGCAACCTATAGCTCATATGTGGCTTCTGCAAGAGCTACACCATATGACAGACAGATAGCAGGCAGTGCAGCAGTGGAAGTTCCTGCACCTTCTGTATGTCCAGCTGTCAGAAAAGCAAACAAATCGAGGCCAGTAAAGCCGAAATTACCCTGCCACCTTGGGCCCAGCTCTACCCTCCAGAAGAATCCTTACCAACAGCCTATAGCATCATTCTAAAGTTTGACCTCTCCTTAATGTGATGGAGTGGCACAGGAGCTTGAGCTTTCATCTCTCATCTTCCTTAATCTGAAACTGTTGTGTTTGATTCTGCACAGCCCCAGTCTGATACCATGACATCCAAACCAAAATTTTCCCCTGACTGAAGCTCTCCTATTGCTGGGTAAACCTGTGGTAAAACAAGCTCCTCCACTAACCCTGAGACTTCTGAGGAACTGTAGGAATTTGGGCTCTACACATGCATGAGTTTTTCAGGACTGTTGGAAAGCAAAAAAATATGGAAAAGAGTTTTTTTGTTTGTTTGTTTTTCATCTCAGAGTAAGGAGACTAAAATTTTAGGAAGTGAATTTAGTACACTCTTTAAATAGAGCTTCAATAATAAGTTAATGGAGACATGTTTAACTCAGAGTCTGTTTCAAACCACTTTGTTATCACTGGAAAAAATGCATCGTATGTGTTTCAGTTCTTCTGGCTATAAAGTAGAAACAATCATCTTTAGACATCCTTAATAGGGCTGTCTCAAATCTGATTGGTAACTCGGTGGGCACTCCGAGTACTGACCATTCCTTTATTAGTAGTACTTTATTATTGCAAAATGATAGCTGCTAGTGCAAACAAAGCTTTCTTCAAATAACCCATTAAGTCCATCACTGGCAATGGATTCTCTGGCATAAGACAAAACCCCAGGAGCTGTAACTTTAGCATGCTTGTTATAGAAGTAAGCATGCTTGAAATAGAAATATATGTGCTATCAATGGTAACAGAAACAATAACAGTAGACTGGCATCAGATTACCAAGCTGTTCTCAGTAATGAAATCCCAACCATTGTATGTGGTGAACTGGATGCTTACGGAAGAGAAGATAAATTAAGATAAAGAAAATTTCTTGAAATGGTGACTGTTGTGCTGGTTACACTAAGAATCCATTTTGGGTGCTAAGCTCACTTCAGTCTGCTTAATTTTGATGTGTTCCTTTTGACTCTCGTCACTCCCAAGTAGAGATCAAGTTCTGCTCTTAAGAAATGAAAAGCCCTGGCTTCTTTGGATCTGTGCCCCATTCCTCATGCTTTCCCCACGTCTACACCTCAGGTTCCCTGCCCATCATCAATCTTCCATTTCCCCAGTGTCCACAGCTCCCTCCTCCTGCCTCCCAGCTACCAGCTGGGTGAGAACCAAGGGGATGTGGCTGCTTTTGGGCTGGGGATGTGCTGGCTGCCAGCAAACTCAACATAATAAATAACCTTTGAGCTCAGGCAGCAGCCTGAGTCGCAGCAGTAATTTGAAGGAAGTAGTCTTGCCTTTACTGAGCTGTTATGTTTCTTAAAACTTGGAGGAATTTCACAGCTTGAAGTTTTCTGTTTCTGAGCCAAATGTAACTGAAATGAACTTAGGGATTCAAAAGTTATTAGAGAGGGTCTGACAAGATGGGTAGGCAAACAACATATCACCTAAGCCCTGTTTCCTGAGGCTTACAATCCCAGAGAAGTATCCTTTGATGATGTAACAGATACAGTTCCCAGAAGTTTATAAATAAGCTTTAATGATGGAAGGTAGGGCAATATGCAAAATATTGGTCTCAGGAGTTTCCATACCATTTACAATATTCAAGGGAGTGCTCCAAAGCCATTTAGCAGAAAAAGTAGAGTGGTTTTGATTTATTTGGATTCCTACAGAAATTAGTAGAGACTGGGAGCACATTTCAGGAGCCAGAACATGTGTCCTTGTTAAACGTCTCTGCTCCAGCAGTTAGACATCATTTCCCAAACAAATATAATTGTAGTTTATTGTCAGAACCTAGACAAGATTATATATAAATCTAAAAGGAAAAAGAAAAAAGTATTCATAGGTCCATAGTGTACAATCCTAACTGCCTTTAGGACTTCCTGCATGCAAGAGATCTTCTACTTGAACATCCACAGATGAGAATCATAGGCAGTGTATGTATGGCTGGATTTTCTGCTTTTATTAAGTGCATTCTTTTTTTCACATTTTGAGCATCCTAGGCTGTACCTGACCTGAATTCAGATGCAAAAAGGACTGGTTTTGGCACACTGCAAGTAAAATGATACCTGTTCTAAAGCCTAATAAAATTGCATGCTTCCTTTTCTGTATAATCTCTTTTCCTTGATATCATTTGAATATTGATACCACATGTCATCCTTATCCCTTCCAAAACACACTAAAAGTGAGGGGGAAAAGAAAAAAAAAAAAACCAGACACAAATTCACCTTGATATGACCTTGATGGAAGAAAGACAAAGGCATGTGCTGAACTCAGTGGCATTACCAATGAATTTATTTATGACTGGCAATGATTTGGATTGCATTGAAAATATGTCAGGTCCCTGAAATAGTAGAAAAATCCCTCTCGTGTCAAAAATATGTTTCAGAAGAACTTAATGTCTGAAAGCATTTTGGTGGTAATACCAGTTCTGGATAAACTGAAAATAGAGGAGTAAATTTGGTAAATTACTGATGAGGAAATAATACGCAGGGACTGCAGATCATATTGGTCAGACCGCAGAACACGTAATGCATTTTCCCAGAGAAAGGGGCTAATAGAGAAGTTCTGCACATGTATATGAGAAATAATACTGGAAATAAAGATAAAATATGGAAGAAAGCCTGAGAATATGGGGAATTTGATTTCCCAGCTCAAACTGATCATGTGTAAAATGCGGATCTAAGTGCTGTGCCCTGACCACCTGCAGAGCTTTCAACAAGCAAGTCACGTAAAATCCCCTTCAGGACCTCTTTCCTACATACAGAAGCTATATGGACTCATTTCATGCGCTATTAACCAAACAAGTTCAATTTTTGTGTGCAGTTTCTCCTACATCAACTTAGAACTATTTTTATCTGTTTGCTTTATGACTGTACATTTACACCATAAGCACAAATTAAGTTTGCAAACATTTACTCCATTCAGAGTCATTACTTCTCCCCAGTCCTTTATCACTGACCATTTGCACAAGGCCATATACCCCCGCAGTTTTGCCAGACTGACCCCAAACAAGTCCCTGGTGCCACCAAGGTTGGCAAGCAACCTCCAGTGAAGTGTCCAAGGGGATGAGCCAAAGAGCACCTCCACAACAGGTGTGGGTGCAGTAACCTGCTGCTGGATGGTGACAAGCAATGAGGTGCTGGATCTTCATCAGTTCCAGCTATGCTGGGAAGGGAACATCCATCTGCTGCCCTGCTGACAGCTAAACCAGTGTAAACAGATCTAAACCATGCTAAAGCCTTGACTGCACACAGCCTTGTGTTGTATACTTGCTATACTGATTGGAAAATCAATAATGCTAAGCAGGTAACACCCCTGTGCAAGTGCATTTTATACCATTCTAAAGGATTTTTTTTTTTCACTGATGCGATATTCCTATAAATTTCTCTCTAATACAGTAAGTAATTTTATCATAATCTGCATCATGAAATAGTGTTGCATCCTGACCCAATAAATAAGCATAAAAGATGAGTATTTATCATCTCATAAGGCCATTTTAATTTACTCTTATCTAATTGCACTGCAATTTAAAATAGTGCAATTTTTAAGTAGTTTTAGGTTGCCTTTATTAGCCAAATAAAACAAAAGGAAAACCCAAAAAAACTACTGGGCAGGGCCAAATGAAGCTGCAGGATAGCTGGGAGGGTCGGGCTGTAAGTTATTCTGTTGTTCCCATGCTATGTGACATGGAATGTGCCACACTGAAGGCTGCTGATAGCTCCCAGCTGTAGCCAGGTCTCCTGAATGCCCTTTGGTGGCATTTGACAGGATACAACTGGAAACCAAGTAAAACGGCAGAATAAACTGGTAATTTATGATATTAAATTCCTTCAGTCACAACATTTTACTTAGTACACAATACATTTCAAAATGATACCCCTTATTTAAAAAGGATCTTCCTTAAGAAACCTAGCCAGAAGTCATTGCTATATGCAGATATATATTGAATGTATAAATACATAACACATACAATTATTATCTTTTTCTAATCATAAGATTGCATTAACACGGGTAAGGCTGCTTACCTGCTTTGATGCTTCGATCAGTACATTCACTTTGTGGGTGTAACTTTTAGGCACAGTTTAGCACCATACCTTCTGCATGTTTACGTGCCATTGTAAAGGTCTGCTCTTCCCTTTCCCTTCGCCTGCATCACACAGTCCTCAGAATTTACTGTCCCGCTGAGCTGTGAAGCTGTGGACAAGCACAGTAGATCTGGAGAACCAAAACCTGCAAGCAAGTAATGCATATTTGAGCACTTGCCAGTGCCCATGGCCACATGGTGGGCAAGTATTCCCATGCTGTGCCTGTCAGCCACCCAAATTTCTAATAGAGTTAAGAACTGAATGACAGTCTTCCCAAATGCAGCATCAGAGTTAGAGAGTTAAGAAGGGGCTTAATACTTGGTAAAAGCTCCACCTAGGCAATCCACAATGTCTTAGGAATGCAAATATTTTGCAGCACTCTGATCCTGGTAGGAGGTTTCTTCTTTGTAATCTTATAACAAATTCAAATCCAGTAATTTTATCCTGTGGGACAATTTCTGCATTAAAATAGAAAACTGAGATGTCTTTCTTAGTCAGAGGATTTGAAGCTGAAGTCATTCTGAAAGCTCCACTGTAATTAATATAAAAATGTGTATGTATATATGTGTGTGTGTATATATACGAAAAGAAATAGCCTGCTAATATAAAAAATAGCAGTACCAGCATATGAAGGCAAGATTTAAATAATTTAGATATAACATTAAAGAAAACTTTAGATGAGGCTTAAGATTGCACATTAAGACATGAATCCACCTACCTTTTCTAGCCAAGATTCCATTTACTGGAATAAAAACATTTGGACAGGCAAGTACCAAAAAGAAGTGGCAGGAGCTCATCTCCCGATAATGAATTGTATAAGGTTATCCCACAGTAGGGGCAAATTTTGGGACAGCACATTGACAGCCATAATAATTATGTAATCCGGCTGGAGTTAATGGGATTATGGCTACCTTTCCCTGGTTTTACTCTAGAATAACCTTTTATTACAGAGAGAGTTTGATGGAAGATGTATTTCCCAGCTCAGGAATCAGAAACCAGTGAGAAGAACCCTGAAGACAAACTACTCTCCCTTGAAGCAAAAAACCAGCACTTCCTACTGAAAGTCAAGACACAAAGCAAACTTCAAGTACCCCCTGTCTGAGAAAAGATTTGACAAAACATGACTCCAAACTGCTCAGCAGCTCAAAACAGGACCATTTCGTACTCTGGGTGGGAAGGCTGAAGCAGGTCCCATTATTCTTGCACTCTCTTGTTTGGTAGAAGCCACCTTGCACCATCACATTTGTTGATAAAAAATAAGGGAGTGGTATATCCCTTTTTTTCCCAAAATGCACAGTGTCAACTCCTGGCCCAGAGCATTTCACACGTGTTCCTCACTGCCCTGAGTCCAAGCAGATAAACATGTGCCTGTGCTGTACCACGGACTGCAGACCCTGCCTTCACATTATCTCAGTGGATGCCCATCTGCTACTGCTACTGCATTTGTGCAGAAAATGCAGGAATGCTCAGCAGCTGGTCCAAGGTGTGCCCCAGACAGACACAAATACCTTGTAGCCATTTGCATAAAGTCTCTAGTACTGTGAGACAATCAGAACAGGAGAGAGCACAAGCCCTGGAAGAGCTAAACAAACCCAATGCTCAAAAGACTAATTTGTGGCTTGAAAGAAGTCGCATTGGATGTAGGGTTTGACAGGAAGATACTCTGTCATTTCACTGACAGACTTAAGGTTTCTCTGAGATCCAGTTGTGACTTTGAGAAATTTAGCACACAATACAGAGAAAAGGAGTTTGTCGTCTCTATTATTTTTTGAACCATTGTAGCTCCTGGGCTGTGTGTGGCATGTATTCAGAATGTTTTCCACCTTTACATAGTCCCCCTATTATCAGTTGGAATTACGTAGCAAAATTAACCACTCTACTCTCATACTAAGAATGCTACTTTTGTATTACATTTATTACATTATCTTATATATTGTTAATAATCATACATACTCTTGCTTTTTTTAGAATACTAATGTTTTCCATTAAATGCTCTTGTGTCATTTTAGAAAATCAATAGCTGTATTATCTTCAGATTGCCTCATGTATTATGGCACTGTAAGAAACTGGGTGTTGGAAATAAAATGTTAAGCCACCCAAAGCCACTGCAGTTAATCAGATTTAACACCTGACTAAACTGGGCTCACCCAGAGCTTTAGGTAGAGTCCTGCTCAAGTCATTCTGTTGTATTATGTGAAAGTCCATTAATAACTGCAGTTTCTATTAAGCTGGATGTAATTCTAAGAAGCCAAAAGCCCTGTTTGTATCTTTTTTTTCTGGTACAACAAGTCTCAGAAGAGCTTATAATCTATTTTTCTATGACCTACAGATCGACTACTGATCATAAATCTATTTGCTTTTAATTAGTATAGCATCATGAAAGGCATATGAGAGGACACTGCAGAGAGTATGCTCCGCTGGCCAACCTCCATAGTGGTGCCATGGTGCTGAGTGGCTTTTTATTTACTCTCTTGAGCCCATAATGAACATATCCTCTATAGCAATCGAAGTGTTAACTTTTGTCATCTCTATCCATATTTCCACCACAAAACTGATGTGAAAACTCAGCTTTTGTCTTACCTGAATAACGTAATCCCCACAAACAGCTCACACTTGAAATGGATCAAAACCCCCAGCTCTGAAGAGCAAGCAGAGTGCAGAGTGTTAAGGCAGTGTGGAGAGACATGGGGTTTTTTTGAAACAGGGTGGGATTAGAGACAGATTTACAAAGAGTCAAGTACATCAAGGAAAGGGGGTAGGAGCTCAAGGATGTCCTACTGCATATTACTTTAAAAGGTATGCTTTTTCCTTTGTGGAAATGCTTGAACTTGGCTATTTTTTCATTTGAAAGGAACAGCCTTTTCTTTCCTTCTGTCTCTTAGCATAAGAAAGGAACAGGCTTTTAGTGGTAGCTGGAGTTTCATCTTGCAGACAAGGGAAAAATTCTGATTTCCTCAGAATATATATTTTACCAATGGAAAAACGGCCCTTTCATCCTCCTGGATCCTTTTTGATCCCTCCATATAATTTTCTTAGGTTCCCAAGCTTTTCTTCACTCCATGAGGATATGCCCTTGGGTCATCCCAGTACATATGATTGGGAACCTGCCACTGTGTGTACCCGGGCCTTTGTCACTGCTGGGGACATTACAGTGGTCATAACCACTGCTTCCTGTACTGAGTTTGACACTGACTACGCTGTTCCAGTCCTCCTGCTTTGAGATCCACTACATCAGTTCCCCCTTTCATAAGACTCAGAGGCAATCCCCAGCAATTTCGCTTCCCTGAAGCAATGCCTTTACCCAGAGCAAGCTGTTTGGAAAGGGGCAGAAATTCCTGCAGAGAAAGAAGTCTCAGGAATTTCCAAATTCCTTCTCCTTCCTGTTACCAAGAAAATCTAACAATCTCTCCTTTGATGGAAGGTCCTAGAAAACTGCAGTCTCCATAACTGCTGAAGGATGGATGCAGGTTAAGGGGGGAAACGGGTTAAAACAAGAGATAATACACTTCCAGAGCCTCTTTATTCCACAAAGAATGCTGACCATGAGTATACACAGTAAAGGGAGAAATATCCTGGGGAGATCACAGGAAAAATCCTGTTGCAGAAAAACAACATGCTTCAATAAAAACAGAAAGGCAGAAAGGTGCATCTGTTATCAATCAGCTCTTTAGACAAGTTGAGGAGTCGTGGAGCAAAAGAAACAAGCTTTCCCTCAGGCTCAAATTCCTTCTTGGAATTTCTCAAATGTCCATGGCTGCAGAGCTGTAATTCCCGGTCTGCCCTGAGAACAGCAGCTATCGCCACCTTCCTTACCAGCCTGATAACCCAGCCAGGGAAATCAGCAAAACTCTGACTACCTGTGCAGAAACCATACCGGCTCGCTGGGAAAAGGCAGGTTTAGCCCATTAATTGAACAAGCCAAAAAGTGTTGAGAAATTCTTGATCACATACATACTCACTGCTCTTTTGTTTGCTTGCTTTCAATAAGGATATTTAAATTGCAAAATTAACTTCCTGTGAAGTTGTTCTATGGTACCAATTCAGCTTTTCTCCCTGAGCATGGAAAGCTGCAGAGTGCATTACCAGAGTGCCCATATACTAACGTTAGCAGCAACCAAACCCCAGCAGTTTCCTTAGCATAAGAATAGGTTTGCTTTGTGATCACAATGCTGACTGAAAAACAGACATTTCTGTAAAAACACTTTCATTTAAAGCTTGACCACATGTCCTTGTACAACACAAGCTTGACCACATGTCCTTGTAACACACCCTCATCCTCAGGGCTCTCAGTTCTGACTCCCAGCCCCCTCCTCAATCCTAGCTGCCCTTAACAGCCATGCACTCTGTCTCTAACTCCAGGCAGCCCCATCTGCCTTGTCCTTTGCTTGTCACAGAATCACAGAGAATCAACTAGGTTGGAAAAGGCCTCTGAGATCATTGAGTCCAACCTTGTCCTCCCTGACTGAGTGCAGGCAGGGTGGTTCCTGCCACTCGTCCCCTGGTACTGCGCTCCCTGGCAGAAGCACCCTGCTCCCTGGCAGTTCGAAAAGAGAGCAGGGCCTGAAGTGATGAATTTCTGCAGGCAGGAAGAGAGGGGCAGGGAATTCAGGGAGAATGTTCTGGCTGTGTAGCGAGTGCATACACATTAGTATTTTGGTTTGGAAGGTCCTTTGTTCTGCAGATCCCTTCCTAGAGGTGTGCATTGAGATCGCGTATGTGGCAGCAAGAGGAGGACTCTTCAGAAGGACCCTGCATTGGTGCTGCATGTTCTCTTTGCTTCCAAAGTGTGTTGTTATGCTCCTGGATATTTCCAAACCCTCCTCCAGCCTCTGGACTCTGACCTCAAACCAAGGAGAATTCAGTAATGAATGTAGTTAATTTGAAACTGATTATTGTTTCCAAGGTCAATAATGGGAAAACTGACTATCAGCAAACAGCCCTCCCGAGAGCACAGTTCTGAAGGGATCCTATATTTCCCTTAACCAAACAATGCCATAAAAGCTGACCAGATGTTTGCCTGCTCAACTTACCAATCTACTGCCATGCTTTTCCTATTGCGTAAAGCAGGCCTTACAAGACCTGAACTAAAAGTAAGCAGAAGTCACAACAGCATGCTTATTTCACTCAGACCAGGCTTAATAGGGTGTATTGCTTCTGAATTTTAAGTAAATCAACCACATTCATCTTGCATTAGCTGAAACAAAAGTTGAATCTCTTCTTTTTGGTTTCTGCATTCGGGAAGAAAAGGCCAGGTTTCACTATCTACTCTCCAATAAGAAACAGTCAAAGAAAAATGTTTCCTGTGAGTATTGTGTATCTTCCTTGATCAGCTAAGGTTTACATCATGGACAAATATGCCCATTTGTATTCAGAGGATGCAGACTCAGGATGCGCCCAACCTATTTCCCTACCACAACCTCATCATCCCCTGCTTCAGATTCCTCTGTTCCCCAGGCACCACCCTGATTCATAATCTCAAGAAAGAAGGAGATGCTTGATGACCTTGCAGACCTGCACAACAACTGTGTTCACTGTGGATTTTCCAGCCCAATTGATTGCCCACTGTCTGTTAAGCTGGCTTTGCTTGCTAACTTCTAGAGCATGAATGCTATTTGCTTATCTGTCATCAGAGTGGCTCTCACTTTGGTGTCTCTTTGATGAAGGCCAGGGCCAGCACCTCTTCAGCATGCAATTTCATTTATGTGGCTTTCTTCACTCTGAATTTCTTCATCCAGTGCTAGTCACACGAAACCTGCAAGACAGTTTCACCTCCTGGTGCAGTGGTTTTTAGGCCCAGAAGCATTATTCCACAGTGTTATTTTTTCCTGCTCCTCAAAATTAAATCATTCTTTTCCTATCATGAGTCATCATTTTAGAAGGACTTGCTTAAGTCCCATGTATATGAAAAATATGCAAATTACAAATGCATGGTACATTATCTTTTACAGATCTTGTGCTGATGACAGGAAGTTGCAAAGTATGAATTTTTGTTAAATAGAAAAAGAAAATAAAAACTGTGCAACAGAGAAATGTGTGATACTGATCCTAATGTCTCGAATGGAAAAATTCGGCACGCAGGCACGCAGTGCAAGTTAGCACAGGGTGACATCACATGTTGGTGTGGCTCCACCCTGTACAATCACACTTGGTGAAGCTGGGTTGAGTTAGGCTGAGCAGCCCTGCATGAGTGTGCTCTGGTGTTGCAGTGTCAGCTGTTGGAGGCTGATAGCGGAGTTTTTCAAGGAGGCACATCTATAAACCCTGGGGTTGTCAGTCACCAGCTCTGCTTTGACTCCAAGTCAGATGCCGACATCAGTACTGCAGACATCTTAAGTTAGATAATGCAAATTCCAGTGCTGTAAAGCTGGAAGACAAATGGTCTCAGGTCAGTGTTCAGCAGGGGTCTTTCTTACCATTCTTAAAAATTTTTCCAAGAAGCTTATTAATACTATCTCTCCAGTAAAGATGCATCAGTCTTCCAATCCCTGAAACAGCAAGGCATGGTTTTTATGCAGCCATTTTTTCATGCAGTCTATGTGCAAAATTCTTAGCAGTTTAAATAAGTTTTATTAATAAAAGAAATTATTCCATGGACTATGATTTATTTTAACATAGTTTATAGTGTTCCTGAAAATCAGTAATAAAACTGTTGCTATTGCTGCACGGGTGGTTCAGTTCTCTGCTCACTCTTCTCAGACTGGACATACAGTTTCACTGCCACACCTCCACTTACTCTTCCAGTAGAACAAGCAGATCCTTTGGTGTACCTAGAAGATTTAATGAATCCTTGTCTAAAATATGTTGAGTGATTCATGCCCTAAACCTACCTGTTCTGCTACACTGACCACCAAGGGAAGCCCTAGGTGACACATCTTCGTTATCGACATCTGCACTGCATTGGTAAAAGTTAAATGAGATTCATTTTTCTGGTGGTAATTGCAACTGCTGCAGACATTTCATAGGAAAATGGACATCTTTCAAAGAGCTCAAGTACATGTTTTTTTGAAAGCCAAGAAAGCGCTTGAAAGTCATTTGACCAAAGGAAAATACTGATCAGCCTTCCCACAAATCATTTTGCCACAGAGTGATTAATGTCTTAAAACTGCCCACAAAGTAAATGCACACAAACACTGGGGAGAAGAATGCACCAACAAGGAAACATGCAGAAATATGGATCTGATAAACTGAGGAAGAGGAAATAGACAGAACCTGGACAGAACTTACTCATGTTCTATATAAACAATATTTTCTGGTTTCCCATGTAAAATCCAAGATGGAAAATTTAGTATCCTGACTAGGCTAGAAAATTAAACTGAGAAACAGAAAAAATTCATCACTTTAGTGACTGTCAAATGTATCATGTTAGCACACTGAATTACATTATTTGCCTGACATAAACAGACATGGATACAAAGAAGGATAAATAAACCCCTAGATTACCTAAATCTTGCCATTTCCCTTATAAAACTAGAGGTTGAAGAGAATGTCTGAATTAATGTCTTGTTTTATATCACAGAAATCTGAAGTATATGTATTTGCATATATGATGTTTACAATTTGAAGAACTAATTTGAAGTTACCAACCTCTTGTACCCCAACTATGTCAGGTAACTATCAGTTAAGAAAATTGGTACAATATCCTACCGGTGTTTATGTGGATTACAATTTAGTTATGCAGTATCTAAATCAGCACCGTTCTTCAGATGAAAAGCCTTGAACCCCTTGTTGACATATGAATTGAAAAGATGCAAGAGATGGCAGATAGGAGAAGAAAAAAAAATATTTTCCTTAATATGTACAATCAGGTTTTGTTTTGACACTGTCCCACATGACATTGTTGTCTCTAAACTGGAGAAACACGGATTTGACAGACGGACCACTTGGTGGATAAGGAATTGGCTGGATGGTCACACTCAGAGTTGCAGTCAATGGCTCAATATCCAAGGGGAGACCAGTGACGAGTGGTGCCCTCAGGGCTCAGTATTGGGACCAGCCCTGTTTAACATCTTTGTCAGTGACACGGACAGTGGGACTGAGGGCACCCTCAGCAAGTCTGCCAAGGACACCAGGCTGAGTGGTGCAGTGGACACACTGAAGGGCAGGGATGTCATCCAGAGGGACTTGAGAGGTGGGACTGTGCAAACCTCATGAAGTTCAAGGCCAAGTGTAAGGTCCTGCACCTGGGTTGGGGCAATCCCAAACACAAATACAGGCTGGGCAGTGCATGGACTGACAGCAGCCCTGAGGAGAACTTGGGGGTGTTGGTGGATGAGAAGCTNTCTGAATTAATGTCTTGTTTTATATCACAGAAATCTGAAGTATATGTATTTGCATATATGATGTTTACAATTTGAAGAACTAATTTGAAGTTACCAACCTCTTGTACCCCAACTATGTCAGGTAACTATCAGTTAAGAAAATTGGTACAATATCCTACCGGTGTTTATGTGGATTACAATTTAGTTATGCAGTATCTAAATCAGCACCGTTCTTCAGATGAAAAGCCTTGAACCCCTTGTTGACATATGAATTGAAAAGATGCAAGAGATGGCAGATAGGAGAAGAAAAAAAAATATTTTCCTTAATATGTACAATCAGGTTTTGTTTTGACACTGTCCCACATGACATTGTTGTCTCTAAACTGGAGAAACACGGATTTGACAGACGGACCACTTGGTGGATAAGGAATTGGCTGGATGGTCACACTCAGAGTTGCAGTCAATGGCTCAATATCCAAGGGGAGACCAGTGACGAGTGGTGCCCTCAGGGCTCGGTATTGGGACCAGCCCTGTTTAACATCTTTGTCAGTGACACGGACAGTGGGACTGAGGGCACCCTCAGCAAGTCTGCCAAGGACACCAGGCTGAGTGGTGCAGTGGACACACTGAAGGGCAGGGATGTCATCCAGAGGGACTTGAGAGGTGGGACTGTGCAAACCTCATGAAGTTCAAGGCCAAGTGTAAGGTCCTGCACCTGGGTTGGGGCAATCCCAAACACAAATACAGGCTGGGCAGTGCATGGACTGACAGCAGCCCTGAGGAGGACTTGGGGGTGTTGGTGGATGAGAAGCTTAACATGACCCAGCAACTTGTGCTTACAGCCCGGAGTGACAATTGTGTCCTGGGCTTATCCAAAGCAGCGTGGCCAGCAGGTCAGGGGAGTTGATTCTGCCCCTCTACTCTACTCTCCTGGGACCCACTCAGAGCACTGTATCCAGCTCTGGGTCCCCAGCATGAGAGGGGTGTGCACCTTCAGGAGTGAGTCCAGAGGGGTAGAAAGATGATTAGAGGAGGCTGAAGCACCTCCTCTACGAAGACAGGCTGAGAGAGCTGGTGTTTTTCAGCCTGGAGAAGAGAAGGTTCCAAGGACACCTTATGGTACTTTCCACCTAAAGGAGCCTGCAAGAGAGCTGGAGAGGGACTTTTTACAAGGGCGTGTAGTGACAGGACAAGGGGGAATGGCTTTAAACTGAGAGAGGGTGGGTTTAGATTAGATATCAGGAAGAAACTCTTTACTGTGAAGGTACTTAGGCACTGGAACAGGTTGCCCAGAGAAGCTGTGGATGCCCCATCCCTGGCAACATTTGAAGGGTGGATGGGGCTTTGAGCAACCAGGTCTAGTGGCATGTGTCCCTGTCCCTGGCAGGGGGCTGGAACTAGATCATCTTTAAGATCCCTTCCAACCCAAACCATGCCATGATTCCATGATTCTGTGTTATATGTTGCAAACACTAAGTTAAAAAAAAATCAAATTATTATAATTAAACTGACCATATTGCTTAAGATGTGTCTTTTCATAACAAGGCAGCGGATATTCCGTAATTGGATGCTGACTGAAATCACTAGTGAGAGATAGTCTGTTGACCAAATGACAAAGAGGCTCCTGCACCTGCAGTTAGCAGTAAGTTCAGTATAAGCAGTAAGTGTATAAAAGTTCAGTGCACATCTTTCACCAGAGTTGGCATAGCTGGTGCATAAACTCAAAGCTGCAGTAAAAGGGAGTTGTGCAATTTAGACCTTAGCTAGTATTTTGAAAACACAGAGGGAGGGGCAGTATTAAGCTACTGAAGAAATATTTATGAAAAGTAAGGGCACAAAGTAGATTCCAGCTTAACCAAGGATTACTGATCCCTGGGAAAAAAAAAAAAAAAAGGCTGCAGTTATGAAAACCTGATATTTCTGGACAGCACTCCACTTATGCACAACACTTACGTGCTCCACTTATGCAGAACACTGTGTAATAGCTTTGCCTTCCAGTCTCCAAAACAGCCAGATCACTTTTTTATACCATCCAGAAATGTGCTCTCTGCAACAATTTATCTTAGAGAAACTGTCAGAAATTAGTCACAACCTTTGTTTAAAGGTTTTATTTTTGAAATGCTGACAGCAGCTTAGCTCTAGCATTGTCTACAGAGGACACTACTACAGAGATACTGAAATGATGCTGTCACAGAGTAGAATAAATTATTTCAATTGTAAATCAGCTAATTATATATTAAATCTGGTACCTACTCCTCTTTGATACAAGAAAGCTTTTTTCTTGCTCTGGATGAAATATAGCAGTGTGCCCAAAGCCGTATAAAGAGCCATTTTGTTTTTATCCTGTCAGTATTACAGTGTCTCAATTTAAGGCTTGTATTTCTGGTCATGTGATAGCCTCAAGTTTTCTTTTCACTTCTTTTTCAGAGTTTTGAAATTTTCAATGTAGACATTGACAAATACCCTAGAGGTAAAATCCCAATTTATTAATGTCTGAAATCTCATTATTTTTGAATAAATCTCATTAGTTTAAGATGATTTGGTGATTTTTTATTCTTAGGTGATTTTTTATTCTTAGGCTTATTAAAATTGATGATAATATAACCAATGTAAATCCCTTCTTTACATAGATGAGCAATTAGAAACAATGTAAGCAATTACAAGCTATATAAATATTTTTTCATTACTTTTCTGATAAATAGATGAAATTTTCCCTGTGGAAGGCTGATTATAAATCAGTCACAATGAAATCTCTCTGCAGAAGTGACCAGCATAAAGAGGAGACAGCCTGGCTTTCCTCAATCGAGACAAAAGGGACTTGCTTTACCTAGAAACAGACTAAGTGAAAACAAAAGGAACATCACTTTAAACTGAACTTTGGCTATACCTAGGTACTCTTGAGAGAAACATGGGTTTCAGTGTTGTCTCCCCAAGAATCCTTTTAGCTTCGATCATAGGCTTTGTATATGGGGTCATAAAGAAAGGAGATGCATCTTTGTTAGCTCTGTGTAAACAAAACTCCTCCATGTGGTTGGCATCCCACCCTTCCCAGGCTGGTTTCTTCAAACAAAGTTTTCTATACAGTCTGGGTTGGGTATTTGAAAAGTTGGAGATTTGTCTCTTCTTTAAAATACAAAAACCTTTTGGGGTTTGGGGATTTTTTTAAAAAATGTTTTCCCTTTGCCTACTGCACCTTTCTTAGTTTAGCTGCTTATCACAAGATAATGTAAAGGTAAGAACTGTTAACAATCTACATCAAGGAAACAAGACACAGAAACTTTTAATAAAGATCTCTTATATGTTCATTCGGTATTTAACTACAGTATGTGACAGTGCAATTAATTAATTTAACTAATATATCTTATTCTTTGTGATGTTTCTATTGGTTTCTGACCATGGGCAGATGGCGGGAAGAAGGCAGAGCACATGGCAACCAGAATTCCTATTGTAAAAATAAGCAGAAAAAAAATTTAGTTTGACAAAAAAAGTCATAGATGAGAAGAAAGGGCATGGTTCATTTTCCTCCCTGAAACCCCTCTCTGAAAGTCAGTTCTGATTATTCTGCACTCTGGTGACAGAAGACAGCAGATAATACTGTAAATTACCTTTCCTTCCTTTTGGAGGAGCTAAGAGGAGTCTGCCTCTCTCATTCTGTCTGTCATGCCTGCTAATACTTCTGTACATTAATTGCTTCTTAGATTTGTGTACTTTTGTTGACGTCAAATTTAGTTTAAAAGTTAAATGTGTAAATGTTTGCAGGAACAAGGCCTTAGTTTGCATACTGACTTCCTTTAGACTGGACTAAAATGACCGATATGACCAGGGGCTTTTGGAGATTGTGGGAGGGGAGAAAGTCTGACTTTTGCTCATATGTGTGTATTGTCTTGTTCAGTAAAGCAATCTTCTCAGGGAGGTTTAAGTGAGCCTTTTCATTTTCAGGAACACAACTACAAGATACCTCAAGCAACAGTTTCCATGTACTTTTTATTTATCCAAATGTAAGAATTGACACAAATTTTTAGAACACTGAAAAACAAATACCAATAAGAATAAAGCAGGATTACCCAATTGTCTTTCTTCAGTCCCTCTTTGAAGGTCAACTGTAACTGGTTTAGAGTTTGCTTGAGTAATATAATATATTTAGTAAATTAGGTACAAATAAAAGTTGAAGGTAATTACAACTGAGCTAAAGGTATTTATAAGCAAACTTCACAGATAAAAATAAAACATTTATGTTGTAATTGTGAATTAAATTCATTATTGAATTCAGTGCATTGTATTCATTAATTAAATGCATATGAAAAACTATGTAGGCATGATAGTAATTGCATTGCCATTGCCCAGACAATGGGCATTGACAGAAAAGGGCTTTGACAGATGTACAACAATTTGGAACGGTAAAAATTGATTCAGCAAAAGATCCAAAAGCAAACAATATTCTCAGTTTCAAAAAGACAAGCTTTGAGAAACCAGAGAACTTACTTGTGAAGTCAGGGACTGAGGAATTAAAATATTGAGGATAATATAGTTATTTGAAATGAAAAGGATAAAAGTATGTGGACTTTGTCTCAAGAAAGCAGAAAAAGTTTTACAGAAGAGAGCTAGTTGAATAAATAACCACAAGCAAAACCCAAAGCATTTGCAAAATGGCAGAGGCTTAAGCACAAAGGAAATGTTATCTGAGGGATAAAGAAAAGGAAGGACAAAGTGAGAACTGCCAAAAGTCAAGCTGAATTAGATTTTCAAAAAGATATGAAAAGCAAACAACAAAAAAGATTCTTCATCCCCATAAAGAAAGGCCGTAAAGAAAAGGACTGTAGTGCTACGGAATAAAAAGTGCAGAGAAGCGAAAGATAATCTTGGCAAAATATAAATTGCACTTTGCTACTGATCTGAAATGAATACTTTCCCTCAAATTTTAATGAGTACATTGACTGATCATGGGAGCGAAGTCAGTTTAGATAACGGCAGGAGTGTGGGGCAAAGCATCATTCAGAACAAGGACAGAACAGAACTCAAGAAAATAAATGCAAGACCCTGCATCTTGTCCACCCCATTTCTGAAAGGAACTGGCATGCGAGCTCATGGGTCTACTGCCAGCTGACTGGAGAGGAGTAAATTTCATACCCATCACTAAAATGCTGGTTAATTTCACCAGTGGAGATTTTATGGCTGATCACCCTGACATCAAGGTCTGCAGAACATACATAAACTAGCAGCAAGTATAACTTAGATCAAAATTGAAATTCCTAACTTTTTCACTTAATTCATCTTTTCCAAATGTAATTTATCAATTATTCCATTAGCCAAATATTTGCAACTGGATCTGCAAACTAAACCTTAAGAAGCTTCAGTAATTTAATGTTTTTAATAAGATATACACTGTTCAAGTATTAAAGTTATGCTACTTCTGCTTTACAATTTCACACATACAAAATTTTACAAGAGTTACTTAATTGTCAGCTCTTCCTTTTTTTTTTTTTGTCAGCAAGCATCATTTATCATGAGATAAATCATATGGCAGCACTACACTTACAACTATCAGTCAAATCTGAACTAACTGCTAAGGAAACCATAATGGCACCTTGAAAATTATTTCACAGGAGAATTCTTCATATTTACTTTCCTCATTTAATTTAGGAAGGTATTTCCTGGTTGTAGGTAATAAATCCATTTATTCAGTAGGGAATAACAGCATTAGGTGCTGAAATCACTATTTTGAGCTAAAAATAGCTCCCATTACTGAAAGATTATTTCTGCTTTTTGCTATGACAGTTTACAATTTCTACTAGGTAGCAAAACAGCCCAGATTTGCTGAGAAATTCTGTTCTGAGACCTTTGACTCTCTGAACTGTGAAGTTGGCTGTGGTAGCTGTCCTTTCTGTAAGCAGAAACCTGAGAAGCGGGGCAAGTAAATTAAAATGGGAATGGAGGAGCAGGGCCAGGTTGGCAACAGTAGAGATGAGTGCTTTTGTTTCTAAAAGAAGGGAAAAAATGCCTTGAAAGTCATGCATTCTCTAGGCCTACACCGGCTCTGCAGCAACTTGCTTTCCTGTTCCTTTTGTAACAACCACTGAAACAACTGGGGAAGACACTAAGAGTGCTCCTCCTCACAGCACACTGGTTTTTGCTTTTCATGGTGACATAGCAGAGATGCATAGAATTATCATTAACATAACTTTTACGTAAGTGTTGACAAGGAATGTTCTCCTTCACAAAGAGCAAGCACGATCCCTTGCTGCCCGGTGAGTGGAGAGCTGGTAAAGGCGGCTTCAATTCCATACTTGAATCTCAATTTTTCTTGGCACTGCCTCTCGTGTAAGCTGGCTGCTCTAAATGACTTTGCTGCCACAGCCCCCTATGGATCATTCCAGCTGCTCAAAATAGCTGTTCAAAGTGAGGAAACCTCCGCACAAGGAGTATTCCCTTGCGAGAAATTTCAAGAACTCTACAGCCCCTCTGTGCTACTGGGAAAGTGTAAAGAGACTGGCTAAGAATACAGAATTCATCATTGTCCTTTCCATACAATAAAACATTCATACTTTCTCATCTTTCTTTCTGGACTTGATCATTTGTTGACACCAAGCTTACCCTATTCAAGAATATGGGTAAGAGCAAAGATTGCTTCACACTAACTCTGTGAGCTCTGTGCTCTGCAGCTGGTTTAGCAATGGTGTTGCCCTGGTTTTTGCTAAGCCTTCTGTTTTAACCTTGGAGTCAGAAATTCTTTCTCACAGTTTCATGTAAATAATAGCCAATGTTTACTTAACGGTATTTTCTGTTTCTCATTCCTTTTGTAATAAGAGAACTTTGATGAGCACCTTTTCTCTCCAGTGGGATTGAGAAGGAAGTGACATGCTCTCCAATCCCTTGTGGAGTTGGGAATTGTATAAGAATGTGAGATATGTCAATAATAAAAGTCTATTCTCCTCCTTTCTGCTGAACCTGGCAGTTGTGAGAGCATCTTTATTGTGTTTTCCCAGACACACAATGGAAATGGGGAGAAGCTTCAGCATCATACAGGCTTCCATTCTGCTTCTGACTGCCCCAAAGCTCTGTTTTGGTATGCAGAAACTCTGAACCAGTCCGACTGTTGGGCTTGGTTACCCACCTAACATTAAAAAAAAAAAAAAAAAGAGGTTACAGCAGTTGTCACAACAGTTTTTTTACAACATAGAATTTCCTCCTGCACACGAGGGAATGTACCTGGCCAGTTACAGCCTGTTGTGCCAGCAGATTACTACAAACGAACAAGATCATAAACAATTTTTGGCCCCATGTCTCACAATCATATGATGATATCTGAGCCTTCCTGTCTTCCCAAGTCATTCTTCCTCCAGATTCAAATGCCTGATTATTGTTATTAAAACAAGTTCAAAACTGGTCTAGTTAAATTAGTGCAACCTCTTTGAATGGACATTTTCAAACCTGCTGGTCCTTCAGCTCCTGTCCTGCCCTTTATCTCTGGGTAATCTCAGTTGTAAACATGAATTCAGCAACCATCTTTCCAACACTGACTCACAGAGCCTCTCTCTAATCCAAAACAATCTCCTTCTGTCCTTCCTGAAACCTCAGCCTGTCTCTCAGACAATACTTTGTTCATGTCTAGTTGTCAGTCAAGTTCAAAAAAGAGCTTTCACTGTTTCCCTCCTTTCCCTCCTCCACCTGTTTTTTGTGTATCTGTCAGCAATCCAGACTCCTGTGAAGGAAACCCTGCAGCCTTCAGCATTAATACAGATCTCTTTTTAGGTGATCATACCCATACTCTCTGGCTTCAAATATACAACATCACCCTGCTACTTTCCTAACACATCAGAAAAAATACTATTTCATCTTACTCAGCATTGAGATCATTTCCCTCCTCCTGTCAGCTGATGATACTGAGCTGTATTGTCCCTTGTTAAACTTTCAGGCAAATACTTCACATGGTTTCATAGGTCATCCATTCTATTATCTAAGAAGCTTCTCAGAAATAAAAAAAGAATGTACTTCATTTTTTTGAATCGTGTCCTGCTCTGAAATGGCTCAGAAACATTCTTACAGGCAATTGGCGTGCCTTAAAAGCAAGGGACAACAGTCACAGCTAGGGGGTTAGGGCCACTCTGACTGTAGTGAGCTCTGTCTGGTAGCAAGTGCAAAGTCCTGAATTGAAAAAGTCAGAAAAAGAATGGATTGAAGAGGGCAGACGAGAACAGTCAAGACTTCAGGAAATGATGAAGTTTTTGAGCACGTGGTCCAAGACGCTGTCAGACCGCACTACAGTCAAGATCAGGAAGTCAGGAACTCCATATAAGACAGGATCCATGAAAAGAAAAATATATATCTGGCTGGAGCAATGTCACACAGATCACTTGCAAACAGCAAGTAGGATCAAACACCTGACTGAAAACCAGAGAAAACATTAAATCAACAGAAGACAGAACTAGGAACTAGTACTGCACATCTAGAAAGAACGACGGGTGGACTGGTATTAAAAGTAAATATGGAATATGGTTGGACAAAGTCCACAAACTCTCAGTTGTTGTTCTATTAGCACTTTAAGCAGACGTAATCCACTGGGGCTACTTAAACTAGTGGCCCTGCACTCCCCATCCATAATTTCATGTGCATGCCCAAGCACAGCTTCTTATTTATACCAACAAGCATCTATGTAGCTGGGACATGAACTGCCTTGGGAAACTGATGCAAATTAAAGCTGATCACAATTAAAAACGATTAACCATCATTAAAACTAAGTAGTTAGCATTAAACCTGATGCAGTCCACTGCACAGCCATGCAAGTGCTTGCACTGGCACAAGGAAGGAGGCAGCGTGGAGGCTGAGAAAGGAAAACCATTTTTTTTAGGGTTGTAACAACTCACACAAAGTTAACAAAAACCAGTGAAGCCCCAGCACCGGAGAACGGGGTTCTCTGCCAGCTAGTAAGGCTGTGCCACGGGAGCGTACAGCGGCAACCAGCCACCTAGGGAATGATTCACGGCCAGCTGCCTTGGGAATGACTCACTGGCTCAGTGACTCACTCCTCCGCTGGTGGACAGAGCCCACTGCCTATTATGCCGTCCGATACTATCTCGTTGTCTCCTAGTAGGGACTCATTCATCTGTCCCCAGCCATCTGCTGCTGCCTGTCCCATGTAGTGCAAGTACCGTAGGCTCATCGGGGAAGCCGGGATTTTCTGTTCTTCATTAGGTCAGTAGCGAGCCTTTCCTGGGACTAAGGAGTATTGCAACACTGAGCTTATAACGTGTTATAGTATGGCTAGAAATGCTTTAGGCGATCACAGATCTATGTGTTTTTCAACGATTTCTTCTAGATATTAGGGAAAAAGAGTCGCAGGTTATCAAGTAATGACCCGTACACAAAGATCCGCGGTCCCTCCGTGTGCGCTCACAGACGCACATGCCCTGCCCGGTCACTCGCTCCTTGTGCCACACACCGGCGTACCAGTGACTCCCCAAGTCTCGGTCACACACGCTGGGCTCCTGCAAGGAGCGAACTGCGCCTGAACGCTCGGCTGAGCTCCTCCTTACGAGAGAGGGAAGCGCCTTACGGCGGGCGCAGAGCGAAGGAGCGCCGAGTGCGGGCGCAGCGCTGCCGCCGCGGCCCGGGAAGAGCCGGAATTCTCGGGCTCGCCCCTTGCAACGCGCCGAATGGTTTCGGGGGATGCTCCGCCGCCTCTAGGCCGTATCCAGCCCTGCTGCCCCTGGCACGGCTCACTGCCGACCACAGGCCATGCTTCCCACCCATGCTCGGGCCGGAGCGGTCCAATCCCGGTGCGGCCGCCACACCGCGGCCCCGAGCGTTGCCCCAGCCCCAGCCCCAGCCCCGCCGCCGCCCGCGCTCCATCTCCCGCTCCCTGCGGGTAGGCGGGCGGTCCGCAGCGGGAGGGGCCAGAGGAACCGGCATATGCCTCGACGGGCGCCGCCGCCGCCCTATGAGAAGCGGAGAAGGGCGGGCCGGAGCGGCGGCCGCCCAATGTGCAGCGCGACCCGGCGTGATGCGGGTACCTGCGGGATATAAAGCCGGCTGCGTGCGCACTAGCCCCTCGCTTACACAGTATGGCCGGCGACATTAGCTAGCGCTCGCTCAACGCTCTTCTCTGTAACAGGGGAACACACGGACTACAAGGAACCGAACCGCATCGCCCGCCCGCACCCCCGCTCGGACTGTAACCCGCTCACACACGCTCACGCCGCATCCGCCGCCGCGCACTCCGGGTGGTTTTCGCCCGTTTAAAAAAAAAAATCCTTCCTTCTTCTACTAATTCCTCTTTTTTTTTTTTTTTTTAATTAATTTTAAGCAAATCCCCCAGAAGGTGAAACCCGCCCGGGACGGACTGGGACCCGGCGGCGGCAGCAGCGCGGCCCGTGCAGCAGCAGCGAACGGTGGCGGCCGGGGGCGGCAGTTTGGTTGTCGTTTAATTTCTGTGGTTGTTGGTTGCCGAGTTGTCTCACCATGAAGGAGAGCGGTGCACACTTCTTCGAAGGGACCGAGAAGCTGTTGGAGGTGTGGTTCGCCCGGCAGCAGCCCGCGCAGCAGGAGCCTCACCAGAGCAAGGGGTCCGGCGACCTCCGCACCATACCCAGGTCCGCGAACGGCCAGGGCGGGGTGGGGTCGGAGCGGGTAGAGGAGGCGGCAGCGCTGCCCTGGGGGGGCGGCCGGCGGGCGGGAGGGTCCCTGGATGGCCCGGGTGTGGCGGCGCTTTGGGGGGCGATGGCGGCCGCGCCGGGGGAAGGCAGGTTCCGGGGTGGCCGTCGGTGGGGGCTGGGCTCCCGCGCTGCCGGCCGCCTTCCCGCTCCCGCGGTGACAGCCCCGGCATCTCCCTGCGGGGAGTGACCTTCCGCCGCCTTCCGGCGACCCCCGGGCAGGGAGGCTCCCCTCGTCCCGGCCGGCGGGAGGTGGCGGTGCCGGGGACGGAAGCCATTCCGCGCCGCCACCTCGTGCAGCCCCGCGCGGTTCCCGCTGGCAACATGTGGCGGAGCGCGGAGCCGGGCGTGTGCCGCGCCGGCCGGGAGCGCCGCGGGGGGAGCGGGCGCGGTGTCGCAGTGCTGCTGGCGGCCGGGGCACGTTAGCGGCGCCCACCCCTCTGCGGCGGTACGTCCTGCTCCTACGGCCAGTTTCGGGATGGGAAGGCTTGGGAAATCCCTGCCCGTGCCGTATTGCGGAGAGCAGGGGCTCAGGAATCTCCCTCCCAGTTAATGCAAGCTGGAAAGAGATCCCTCTGGCTGTCGCGGCGAGGGTTGATGGTTCCCTCACATGGCCGGTGTGGCGGCGACCTCCGGCACTGCGTAGCCGGACAGGTCCATAGAGCGGCTCTCGCCGAGGGAAGCAGGCGGTACCCGGGGACCCTTCCCGTGTCTCCCTGCGGTGCGGTGGGCACCGGAGCGAGGGAGGCACCGGGAAAGGGGGTGCCCCCTCCTCCCCCAGAAGTGTGGCTGGAGCCGCGGTTTACACGTGAGTGTCCTGGCCGCGCTCCCGGACCGCTCCCGTCGCTCTCCCCCTTTGAGGAGCCGAGGCCACTGGGAGCGGGACGCCGCGGAGGGCCGGGCCGCTCCCGTCACCCAATGGGCACGTGGGGAATGCGCTGGCGCCGCGCTCGGCGCCGCCCGCGGCGGAGAAGGAAGGCCCGGGGCCCGCTCCGCAGCGCTCCGCTCCCGGCGCACGTGTTCGGCACCGGCTCCCGCCGCTCCCCGCCCGCCGCCCAGGAATGTGCCCGCGCCGCCTTTGTTAGCGCGGGAGCCGCTGGCCACCTGCCGGCGCGCGGGGCGGCTCTGGAGCCGTGCTAGGCAAGGCGGGCATGAGGCGTCCGTACTGCAGATTGGCAGGACTATTTTGGAGGGGGACAGTGTAGAAAAGCTGGAGCTAGATGATCTTTAAGACGCCTTCTAACGCAGACTATTCTAGGGCTCTGTGGAATACTTGGACTTCTGACTTGGAGGGTCCAGCTGTAGATCCACAATAAATTGTGTTCTGGAAGTGTCAGAAAATGGTAGCTGCAAGCTTGAAGTACAAAGCAAAATCTGCAGAACTATGCATGAGCTTGCAGTGACAACAAAAATGGTATGTAGGTGGGATCAGCTGACATAGTTGGAAAAGGCAGGCTTGTCCTAAGCAAAAAGGGCAAATCTGAAGGTTATGCCTATGTCAGTAGTTCACCTTCAGTATGGTCAGCTGTTCAGCTTTTCAGGTTCGAGTGGTAGCTGGAGGATCTGGCTCTCAGTGTATCCAGATCTGCTTGTGCATTTCACTGTTACCCAGTGGTCTCTGGTCAGGGAGCTTGAGCAAGGGAGCTTGTCATAGTGTATTTAATGTTTGGAATATGTTGATGATGGTAGCATCTCCATTCAGAGATGTATCCTATTTGTCTTTTCCTTTGTTTTGGTATTCCTCAGCAAATTTCCCATGTGTATATATCGGTAGACTTAGCTATTCGCAGATCTGAATTGGCAGTGAGCAGATAACTGCCTTTTGGAAAAAAAAAAAGAATAGCCCATGTTGTGTGTGTATCTGAATGCTCGTGGTTCGTTTCTGCTGTACCAGAAGCACTGAAGAATACATTTTTACTTCTGTCCTGTTGGTGTAATGAGGTAATTTGCTCATCTGACTTTGACTTCTGAAGCTATTCAGACCTTTGTCAATAATGTACTTAACATGGAAATCATCAAATGTGGGTTTCTAGCTCTTTGAGGCTTAGTGGTGTAGCAGATAGAGGGTAACAGCTTGTATAGTTAATGTCCAGGCAATCTTGGAAGGAAAATCCTAGCTGAAATACTTGCAGATGATGTGAGCTACACAGGCGCTTGAGGAGTCCTGTGGTGTTTGACTTCAAATGTGAAAAATTCCAAAAGTACTCATTTGACTTCGTGTTAAAATGCAGATGTAGTTTAGAGATGGCATTCTGCAAATGCTTTCCCCGCTGACACATTCATACTCTCTGGTCTTTCATTTGTCAGCTCAGACTCCTGTTTGCAAAACTGCAAACTTAACTTTTAAACTGCTCAAGAGCATTTAAGGTAATTGCAGTGTAGGTGCCGGGACAGTTCCTTTGTGTGGTTTAGATATGACTGTAAAGTTTTAATAGAGTGGATAAAAACTGTTAACTGTTGAACGTGTGGTCTTTAACACTGTCAGAGCTGTGAGCAGTCTTTGACGACTTTTGTGTTAATTGGCTCTTAATACAACATGTTAATTGAAGTTGCTTATTTTTTTTGATAGGAAGCTGTGATATGTCTGAAAGTGCTGCTACCCTGAGTCTGCTTGTAATTATCAGTGATATTGTGTTTCTAGCATGAAATTAACTTCTACAAACATTCTCTTTTGGAAAACTGTCAATTAAATTACCTATTACAGCTGATAAATGCAATTGAAAGTTCTGAATGCAATGTATCCTGCTATGCTAATTCTATAAAGGTGATTGAATAAGCTAGTTTATGTTGAACAGAACCTGAAATCAAAGCTGAAACTGTAGAACAATAGCGAAATTAGAATCAAGTTGCAAACCAGTTGAGCTTGCCTTTTGTATTGTAATACCTGCTTAGTAGTGAAATGTGAACCATTCATCTACTGAATGACTAAGCTGGTGTTCAAAGCTAAAAATTTCCATGTTGCATGTGCTTGTTAGGGATTAAATATTTTAAAGTCTTCACTGGATATCATCAGCAGAAAAAGTTCTTGAGCTGATGCAATTAAGACTTTTTTCCCACATTTTTTCCTGCTATGGGCAAACTCGCTTTCTGGATAAAAGTTTGGATTAGGTATAATGTATTTCAGAAAAGATCCCTGACTGTCATTTTAATACATTCAATGAAGGTCCCAACTAAAAAGTATTTAACTTGGGCTTTACTTCGTTAAGTTTGGGGGTGTTTTTGCTCACTTGTTAATGAATTATGCAGAAAGGTCTTGTGGTTGAAATAGTTACTGGCAAGCATCTAAATATGCCTACCCTGCTTATATTCAGCAGTGGAATGAAGGTAATGTTTTTGTGGTCTCAAAATAATTTGCTTTAATTTTATTGCTTGTTCTCGCTATGCTGTGTAAAGCATGTTTTTTCTAAAAAAAACAGCCTTAAACTATGTATAGAAAAGAGAGGGTTTGCTGAAAACATGATGAACTTGCTGCAAGCCCTGGATTTCCATGGTGACTGTGTAGTGCATTCACTATCCCCACAGTAAAATAAGCTGTTTATTCCTTCAGATGATGTGCAGCTATGCATTTCCCATCTCAAGAGTTATCAGGATCTCGAACATACAGAATTTGGAAACCATAAATAAATGATGCCAGTGTTTAAAAGCTCACATCTCAAGCATTCAACCCTGAGGGATGCTCTGAAATTAAGCTTATTTATGAACTTTTAATCTGCTTCCTATTTGTCTGTATTACGTGGAGACACGAGCTGGAGAAAACTGCAGCAATGAGCAGTATGGGGTGGCACTGATACCACGTTCTGATCCTGTGCTACCAGAAAGCTCCCAAGCACCGATCCAGTCAAGGATTTGATAGGAGTCCTGTAAATCCTTGCTTTGTACTGCACCCTGTAGCCTGAGTCAGCTCACTGCTGCGGTGCCGCTGCACCTCTGCCCCTTCCCCCAGCCCTGGGCAGTGTTACCTGCCCGTTCCCTCAAACACTGCGGGTACAAGGAAGCTGGGCCATGAGCCCTGCTCTGCTCTTACTCCTGCAGTGCTTCGGAACAAAGCTGAAGGGACTCTGGAAAGAAGGCAGGGCTGTGCTAAGGGTTTCTGTCCCTGTGTGTTTGCTGAGCCTTTTTTTATGGAAGATGCAAGGTTATCTGGAGAACTTTACCTGAGAGTGCAGTCTTCCCCTCATCAGAATGGATATTAATCAACTAGATTTTTAGATCAGGTTCAAAACTACAGGTAAAATGTTTTCTTGTAACTCAAAATCATAATTAAAGAATGGTTTCACACAAAGGGGACAAGCCCTTTTATTCTCACTATTACTGATTCTGATACTGCTTGCAGGAATTGAAGACTTTCTGACATTTTCCTACCTTACCACTAAAGCTGCTGAAGTGTTTGGTTGATTTTTATCAAAGGTCTGGGCTATTGGTGAGACTCTGTAGCAAATAAATAAGCAGCTATTGGTGTATTCCTCAAAGGGCTTTCCTAATGGTTGTTTGCTCAGCCAGGAGGACAGGAAGACTTGGGGCTTTTGGTAGATACTTGCTGCCTTACAGTATGTTCCTTCTGGAGAAAATTACTCTCAAATTTGCCCTGAATGTTCCTTGTAAGTCCTGCTGTGCCTCACGCTTCCTTAAACACTTTGGATATCCTTGGATATGAGAGACTTGGGAATACCCATTGAGTATCTTTGAATGTAAAGGATGGAGTCCCCATTCCATGTAATTGTGATAATGGTGTAAGGCTTGCAGCAGGAGAAATATGCAGCCTTCAGAGCACTACCTGTGGCCATCTTTGTGCCATTGCTGAAGTGTCCTGGTTTCATTTGGTGGTGATGCTCTTAAGTAGTTGTCTTGGGACTTTCTAGGTAAGAAGGAGTTTGTGAGCAGTACTGCATAGAATCACTTTTGATGTGGATGCAATTTTCCATTCTGGTGCCTGTCTCTCTAGATTAAGTGCATGTCCCTGGAGAGCTTCTTAAATTTAAGATAAGGGAGATGTGGACAGTCTCTCTGTACATCTGTGCTCAGAGCATATAGAGGGTGTGACACTTTTGTGCACCCCATAGATACTGCCTAAGTAAACTTATCGAGTTGCAAGTGCCTTGAGCCTAAACTCAGGCTGTGTAAGAGGTTCAAGGTAATCGATCTTAAACAGCAATTTATAAATTAAGTTATATTTCTAATACAAAGTAGTTCACATGCAGCTGTCTTCAGAGAAATATATGAGCTGCTGGGAGGTGCTTTAACATGCTTGTGACTTTTGTGTGGTCTGTACTGTTCCTACCTGTTTCAGGATGCTTGAAATCAATATTCAAGCTCTGCTGACACTGATACTTAGCCAGCTTTCATGTGTCTTGGCTGCATCTCCCCTGCATAAGCAGTTTAGACACAGTTTTAAGTTTGGCTGTCTGGATCATGGTATTGGTAGGATTTTACCTGTTTAGCTGTAACCTGCTAATGAGGTAACTGATACCTATGTGGCTCCTAAAAACACTTAGTAGGTAACAGGTGAGGGGATAAAAGATTGCTCTGCAGTTAAATGCTTGACATTAAAACAAGGTCTTACAGTCAAGATTAAAAGGCTTATTACTTTTGGTACTACAGAACTGTCAGCTGTTCTATTTTAATGGAAAGCTATGCAAGAGTATGTATATGGCTTAGGCTGTCTTTAGGAGTTCCATATGTTTTATTTCCCAAGAATTCCTGCCCTACTGCAAACCAGCTTTTCTTGCAGTGCTGTCCGGCTGCCTTAGCAAGGTATTGTTACTGGGGTGGTGTGCTTGAGGAGGCTGTTGGTTGCTGATAGGAGTGAGTTCCTGATTGTAGTTCTTAATCTCTTCAAATTGCTGTTAGCACGTTCCCAGTTGGCCTGAAACAGCAGTATGCTTGACTCCTGTTAAAGAATGTGTTTTACCCCTGAAGGTAAAGACTCAGAAGAGGCCAATAACTTGCGTTCAAAAGCGTGGTTTTATCTGTCAAGGAAAACTTCCTTCTGAAATAAAGGTGCAAACACGATGCTTTGGATCTTGGCTAAGAGGGACTGTTGACTATTCATTACAGACATGAAGCATACTTCCTACAGTTAAGCTACTTCTCAGTTACAATAGCTTTTCCCTACTGACATACCTGGTTGGCAGTTTGAATCGAAGTTATTTGTACTCTGGTAACAAGTCTCTTGATAAGGCACTAAATATTGCAACACAGGTGTAGGTCAAGATTGCTAAACTTGATTTTTTTTTTTTTTTCCCCTCTTTTGGGACATTCTGCTAGTCAATTGTAGAACAAATAGCTTTTTACCATTCAAGCAAGGACACTTCTTCACACTTGAGTAGATGTATTCCATTTTTATTTGCTATTCTCTGAGAAGGTGCAGTCATTTAAGATGCATCATGCTTGCCCATTCAAGAAACTATTTTGACTCTGGATAAGTAGCAGTTATTTGAAAATGCAGATGTGGGATCTTATGACTTTGGAGTGATGTGGTCAATAAGCCCACATAAGAGAGGAGTCAGTCTCAAGTGTGTGTCTGCAAGTCTGCTGCAGAACTTGCTTCCAGTGAGAGCTGCCAGTGATTCTCATGGATCATATTCTACTATGCTTGAGTACAGGAAAGCAGTTTCCAAACTGGTGTTGTCCTGATGTCTGGCTATGGGAAATAAGTTAGGAAAAAAGTAATGCCTTGCACATTGGTCATTGAATGGGGAATTTTGAAGAGCAGAAGTCCATGATGGCACCTTATTGAGAATTAGTCTTACTTAGTTACCCTTTTTCAGTTGGAGGCTTTGCTTCCAAATTAAAACTTAACTCAGTTGTGAAATAAGTAGTGTTCTCAGAAACTGGAGTCACTAACTTAGACGATTTTTACTTATTACTGAATAGCTGCAATACATGTAGTGATAACCACTGAAATACTACTTTTAAGGTTGATTTTGTTTCTTCATTTAAGTGTGGGTAGATATTGTTTGTCTTAACTAGTGACAATTATACAGATTTTTTAAAAAGGAAGAAATGCAAGAGTTAGACTTGTAGTGAACTTAATCTACTTGGTACAAAGTAGTCCCAGATGTTCTTCCTTAGCTGTGCTTTAAACAATAGAATATGCCAAATACTAAGGTCATCTTGTTCAAATAGATTATGTTGGCTCAAATCCAGCCTTTCTTTAGTTTTCTGTACTTAACTTTAAAATGCAGATAGATACAGGCCAGTATCCCTGCAGAACTTTCTCCCTAATGTGGCCAAGTCTCATCCTGGGTGCTGCAACCCTGTTTTAGTCTATGTTTGCTTCTAGAGCAAGCCTGGCATCTTGTCTGTTAGTAAAGTTGGGGGTTTTTCCTTAACGCTGCTCTAAACAGGTCAAATTATGACCTTGCCCTGTATTTCTGTAAAGGCTGAACACATGTAGTGTGTGCTCAGCGATGGTTCCTGTAGTACAATAGTGAGGACTGTGATATGCAGAGGTCTTGTGCAACTGCAGATTTCAGCCTCAGTACCTAAATACCAGCTGTAGCACCAGCACACATAATGGGACTTCCTTTGCTTCGTGGGCTTTGGACTTAACACGCAATAGTGCATTATTGGTGCTATACTGACCCCTCCCTGGACTGCCAGACTTGTCACATCTTCCTCTGCTAATGTGTCTGAAGCTTAGAGGAGCCATTTCCCTGAAATGCTTGCACAGAGCTGCACTACAGGGATACGTAAAGAAAGTGTCACTTGCCTGCATAAGACTGAGGTTTTGACTGTCTGACCGGGTAAGAAGCTTGTGAAGGCTGAGACGTATGCTCTTGCAAAGCCTAAGATAGTTACATGCCCATTAATACTTAGACAAGTACAAAATCAGATTTGTAGTAATGTACAAATGGGGTTAGTACAGCTCAGCATCAGGGAACTCTTCCTCACCTTTCACAAATGCAATGTCAGATGCTGGGTGTTTATTTAATGGCAGATAAAATGTCAGTAGGGATGCTGAAATGATTTGAACAATCTAATACATTACCTAGTTCAATTTACAGGAAGAGTGGCTGGCAAACTTAGGCTAGTGTGCCGTAGCCAGAGAAAAGAGTTTGTTCAGATATGCACTTAATTATGAGGTTTTTTAAAATGCATAGGATTTTCCTAAAGTAATTTTTAATATCTTCAATCTTGTTTAAAAGGAGCGTATAATATGAGTCTGTAAGTTAAGTATGTTCTGGTTGAATCATATACATATAAAATTATATAAATACTACAATTCTGGTGTAATATAGACTTTAAATGGGAAATCCTCAAGTATTAGTAAAGGTATAGAATTCAGTTTCAGGAGGCATTCTCCTGAATGGGTGAATTCATTGAGGGAGAAGTTAAGGCATTTATTTGCTGGAGTGTTTAGAGAGGCTAAAGAATATCTGGATGTTATAGTTATACATACAACAGAATCTAAAACTTCAACCTCATGAACTGACTGGTTTTCTAAGGGGAAAGACGAGTGGCTGCAGGAGGAAGCCTGTTGATGGAGCTAACAGGGAGTGCTCTGTCATGGAGTACAGCCACGGGGCTTTTGCAGTGTCAGTAAAAGGGTGAGAGGTCTGACTCCTGAAGAAGGATTAGGCTGACAGTTTTATATGGGCAAGCTGAGCTTGCTTGGTGACAAAAAATTGGCAATTCTTTCGTGCTCTCGGCTCCTGCAGTTACTCCAGCTCTACTGATGGGCCGGCTTAGTTTTATGCTGGGTTAGTAAATCTCTTGGCTCGTGACATCTCTGAGGACAAGAGCCAGCACAAACCTGCAGGTGGAATGTGCTGTGGGAAGGGAGAAGTAGGACAGCTGGCAGTCTTGTAATTTTGTGACATCAGGAAGCCGTATCTGTTCCTGTCTTATTTATAGCAAAATTGACTATATTGGATTCTACTAATCTGGTGTGGACACAAGACTGAAGTGATAACCAAAGTAGTTTTTTTGCAAATCTGTTGTTTCTCGTGAGTACTTGAAAGTCTTTTGGCTTAATTTGAGCCCTTGTTTTTTGTTTACTTTTTCAGACTTCTTGTAGAATGAGTGATATTAGTAAAGAATTGAAATATTAAACTTCTACCACCATACTGAATTCTAGCACTGTAGCTGCAGTTTGCACTGTATGAAGGAATTCTGTGATCCTGATCGGTCAAAGAGGAATTCAGGCCATTGAAATCTATTAGTTATTAGGTTTTCAGTTAAATTATGAACTTGACTCTGAATTGGTCAGTTAAAACATCTTAATGATAACTCACTGGTCTATTACTCTAATAGCTGCCAATGACTGCTGTGGTTGAAGTGCATAGAGATTCAACCTAAAGCATACCTTAAGTTACGAAACAATTAATTTTATCTTAGTCGGTGTGGGATACAGGATTTAAGGTTATCCTGACTCACCTAGTTAGAAGCTTGAGGTTACTGTTTGGCAGTTGTCCACACGAAGGAGATCACAGCAACAGACTTAGAGGAATACTGAGCCATCAAGAGCAAAGAATTCAGTATTACTGTATTGTGAGAGACAGTCCCTATATGAAAAGTCTTCCCATTTTGTGCTTTCAGATCCAGTAACTCAAGACAAGACTCTAGTCTTATTTGGGCTTTTTATCCAGGGCTCCAGCAAACTTTGATTTGTTTAACCTGTTGTTTGTGCTATTCTGATTCCTTCACAGGATTGAGTGGGACAAACTTCTGGAGAATGTGCATTGTTTGATCATAAGTGTGACAAAAACTGACAAGCAGGAAGCTTATGTACTCAGGTAAGGCACTGGCTCATTCTTTTAGTCCCTAGGAGGAAAAAAAAGTGAAAGCTGTCATATGTGATCCACTTGGCTGAGAATCCCATCTTGGGTTAATGTCCTGCTGTTCATGGCTACAACTCACAGGGATCTGCTCATCAAAAAACTGTCATGCTCCTGTTCAGATGCACAAATCCCTTCATAGCTGTCAGTGTTTGACTGTTTTCCTTTAACTAAAAGGATTGACAGAGCTGTGGTAGCTTTGCATCTCATCACTGAATTTTGTCCATGGGTAAATAAGTGTCCCCAGTACAGAATTTTGGTATTACTTCAGCAGGACGGGCTATAGGTGACACAGATCAGCAAAAAACCCTTATTGGTAGATCAGCTTTAACTGCAGATAATACAATCAAGTGGAACAACTCTTGCAGCTGACCTAAGGGTATCTGTAAAACTGTAGCTTTCCTGAAACCTTGGAATTTTTGTGTTGTGCTGCAGTTAGTTGTAAGGACACTACTTTTGCCATGTGTTTTTCATCTTGCAAAATGCTTTCTTGCTTTTTCTACATGAACTTTACAGACACATTTGACATTCTCTGGTTTACTTCAGATTACAAATACTGAAGTTTTTGTACTCTGAAAGACTGCCTTGAGGGCAAGGTTGTGCTAAGAGCAAGCTAGTCAAAGAAACTGTGTTCGAGTCTTGTTTCTTCAAGCTTCATATATTTAAAACAAAAATCTGAAAAGAGGAACTAGTTGCACTGGATCCTGGCTGAAATTTAACCTTGACTTTGAATTTGCAAACAACATTCCAAATTGAGTTATTTAAACTAATTTTTACTCCCACTGTTCAGTTACCTGATGAAAAGGTACTTGTTAAGCATGTTTAAACGTTCTGGATGTAGTATCAATGCCTATCTCCAGTTGGGCTGTAGTTAAGTATCTGACTTAGTTTATGTACAGTTAATTTCTGTATCTTATTTATAAGGCACATCATATAGCTGTGCCTGCGTACCCACATCACAGCATGTTTGTGTTTCTCAGATAGTTTGAGGATGTCTAACGTGTGTACCTTTTCCTGTAGTGTGACAGCTCTGTGATAGCGTGCTTGGAGCAGGTATTTGTTTTGGGAAATCTTAACAACTCTCAAACGTTAGCTGCATTCTATTGATTTGATTCATTTGCTGACTATGTTTATGTGCCATATGCTGCATGTTCACTTAGAGTAATGCATTTGCTTGGGATAAGAAACAAGACCTAACAACTCCCTCCTGGATTGTTTCACGTAGAGCACTAATATATTTTTAACACCTCTTTTACAGTGAGAGTAGCATGTTTGTCTCCAAGAGACGTTTCATTTTGAAGACGTGTGGTACCACCCTCTTACTGCAAGCACTGGTTCCCCTGTTGGAGCTTGCTAGGGAGTACAGTGGGTTTGACTCAATTCAGGTAAGGTGTCAAAAATCTTCCTTGGAATGCATAAAAAGCTTTGTGCTACTATTTCAAATTCACACCTTTTATTGAATATTCTGAAACTTGGACATTTATGTATGCTTCCCATAAGGGGAAGATTGTAACGTAGGATTGCTCTGCTGTAGCATTTGCCCTTTATTTGTCTCTTAATGGGTGCTAACCAGCAAATGCTATTGTGCTGACTTACTTAAGAGTAACTGTGCCCATGCTGTCTAGTGGAAAACAAGTTTGGAGGTAAGCTGTCTCCTGAAGCTTAGAAATTAAGATAGGAATAACCATGTGCTTCTGAAACAGGAATACAGGTAGCAGTGTTTTGACAAAGAAAATTTAGGTCCTGTGAAAGTTCTTGGTAAAATGCTTGTACTTTTCTAAATTCTTAAATTCAAGATGAATGGATACACTCAATATCTGAGATGCACCTTTATTTTTTCAGAGCTTCTTTTATTCACGTAAGAATTTCATGAAGCCTTCCCACCAGGAGTACCCACATAGGAATTTCCAGGAAGAAGTAGAGTTTCTTAATGAAATTTTCCCAAGTAAGTTGATGAAACTTCAGCAAAGTTGGGTTGAAGGGTTGATGTTATGTGAGAAGTGATGAGCAGTACAGTAGGTACAGTCTTGCCAGGCCAAGCATTCAGCAGTCCTTGCATAAAAGTCAAAAGCTATAAATACTTATTTTCTGTATTTCTGAATTCAGAAAGCTTGCCAAGATCAAATTTAAATCATACTAAGCTTGCATTTAACACCTTGTCTTAACTGGTGTCCTCTTCAGAATTCTGAAAGCCCCATGAAAAAGCTGAGATAGTAATTTAAAGTAAGTAATACACTGAAGAAAGATGTGGGCTATTCTCAGAGAAGTTACTATGCTAAAAACTAAATTTAAACATTTAAAACTTCTAAGACTTACAAGAAGAATCTTAAATTTTAAATAGTGACAGGCTTTTGAAGGAATGTGGAAGCTGTGATATTTGTCTGAGTTACTTGAAAATAAATGATAATCATAAATGCATTTAATAGAGGCTTTAAGAATACCCAGGTTTTGCTCTGTGCATAGCTAAACTGTAATACCAAATTCTTGATAGTAGTCTCTCAGCTGGGGTGTCCAGACCTACTTCTGAGGGAGCTTGCTTTTCTGATTATTAGCTTTGCATTCCTGAGGTTAAATGCCTGCTTATTTGATACATCTGCTGACTGCATCAGTGAACCTCATGTGGTTCTGTGAAAGGCCCCTGTCTTTAAATAAGAAATGAATATAATATTTTACGTAAATGTTCAACTGTGGTACATTAACTGGAGGCTTTTTGTCTTGTCTAGATGGAGCAGCTTATTGCATGGGGCGTATGAACTCTGATTGCTGGTATGTATGTGAAGAGTTGGAAGTCTTTGGGGTTTACAGTAGAACTTGGTGCTGTCAGTATGTGTTACACACTTGATTTGTGCTTTGTGTAGGTACCTGTACACCCTGGATTTCCCAGAGAGTCGGATATCCAATCAGCCTGATCAGACACTGGAAATTCTGATGAGTGAGCTTGACCCAGTAGTTATGGACCAGTTCTACATGAAAGATGGTGTTACTGCAAATGATGTCACTCGTGTATGTTTGCTTGAAAACTAAGGGTTTTTGGGGCATGGTGGAAATAGGGCAACAAAAGGCTTCTTTCACTTACCTTTTAATACAAGGTTTATTTTATGGTGGAGAGATGTCATAGAAAGTATCAGGTTAATACTTTGGGAGGGGAATGTTTTGGGGAATATAACTACATGTTTTCAATGCCCTTCCTTTACTGAAAGGAGGAGTATGCAGTGCTTTGGGTGATTGGAAGCTTTTACTCTGAAGAATGTAGGAGTGGGAATAAAACCACAATTTGAGTAACTTTGAAGGATGTAGATTAGAAGGAGTAAGGCTTAGACTGGAGATAATGAATGCAAAGGTTAAGTAGGTATTAAAGTCAGGGTTAGATCATGGAGCCATTTGGATGAGGGGAAGGGCAGGTTTAGGGTCTAAGCATAACTTGATGGGTTTGCCTCCTTTTCCCAGATGGGAAAGTCATGTGACATGAACAAATTTTCCTGGAAAGTACACTGACTTCATCTTGTTTTCCATCTTCGGCTTTGATTCTCATACTGTATTTGCTATCGAGATTTGGCTGTAGCTCAGGTACTGTGTGGTAAAACAAAATGCTTGGGATTGCACTTCTTTCTAGGCTATAAAGTAGTATATCCTTACTCTGGAGTAGATGTAAACAGCCTTCAGTGGTTGAAGAGGAGCTCCATTTTCCATTTCATCAGCAAAATCAAATATGTTTTGGAATTCTAAGCTGTTTCCTTGTCTTGGATGGATGCAGCTGGGCTCTGTAAGAGGCAGTGGGATAGTTTGTGTGCATTGTCACTGCCATTTATGTAGTGACGGGATGCAAAGCAAAGTCATCTACAGTGGTACAAGTAATCAGACTGACTTGTTATTGGGAGAATTCTGGTGTTCTGTTTGCTAAATAGATGTTCATTCTGCCTTTGAGTTAAATCTAAACAAGTGTAAGGATGCATGGTAAACAGAGTTGTTTAACTTTGTTTCAGATGAGTGGAATTCGTGACCTGATACCAGGTTCTGTTATTGATGCTACAATGTTCAATCCTTGTGGGTATTCAATGAATGGGATGAAATCGGATGTAAGTTTTACGCTCACTAATAATTAACATTGGTAATTAAAAGAAATATTAGTAATTGGTGGTAATAATACCTTAATTTTTTTTCAGGGAACTTACTGGACTATTCACATCACTCCAGAACCAGAGTTTTCTTATGTTAGTTTTGAAACAAACATAAGTCAGACCTCTTACGATGACCTGATTAGAAAAGTTGTAGAGGTTTTCAAGCCAGGAAAATTTGTGACAACTCTCTTTGTTAATCAGGTGAGTTCTCTTGCATTAGCTTATCAGCTGATGAAATACATATAGACAAAAATAAAGCAAGGCTAGAGAGTTTTACTGGAGATTACCAGTTTCTAGTTTGCCTCTATACTTGGGTGGTAGTTTCTTTGGAAAATAAAAATACTCTTCAGTTTTGCTTTGGCATGTACTAAATCTTATCTTCAGAAAACCTCAGAAACAGTAAGATGAGGCATCCCAGTCTCAGTGTTCTAACAACTTCCTGTGTAGTTCTGTGTAGGCATAATTTCTTGCTTTGGCGTTTTTCTGGATTTACCTGCAACTCAGTTGTAGAACACCTGCTGTTAATGGTGTTGCTCTCAGCTAATCATAGAACCACAACATCATTGGGGTTGGAAGGAACCTTAAAGACCATCCAGTGCCAACCCCCTGCCATGGGCAGGGATACCTTCCACTAGACTGACTTGCTCAAAGCCCCGTCCAGCCTGGCCTCGAACACTGCCAGGGATGGGACATCCACAACTTTCCTCTGGGCAACCTGTTCCAGTGCCTCACCACCCTCACAGTGAAGACTTTTTTTCCTAATATCTAATCTAAATCCACCCTCTTTCAGTTTAAATCTGTTACCCCTTGTTCTACCACTACATGGTCTTGTAAAAAGTCCCTCTCCAGCTCTCTTGCAGCCCACTTTAGGTACTGGAAGGAGCTATAAGGTCTCCCCAGACCCTTCTCTTCTCTGGGCTGAACAACCTCAGTTCTCTCAGCCTGTGTCCATAGGAGAGGTGCTCCACCCCCATAATGGTTCACAGAACAGCAGTACTATATGTAGGGAGCAGAATCACTGCTTGGGAATTAAACTTTCTTCACCATTCTCAGGAAGAGTTTTAAAACATGTCGGTAACACTAAGAACCATACATGAAATGCAGTGTGCTAATCCATCTCTAATGACAGTTTCAAAAGTAACTTTCACTCTTTTTTCGTTTTCTAGAGCTCTAAATGTCGCACAGTGTTTTCCTCTGCCCAGAAGATTGAGGGGTTTAAACGTCTTGATCACCAGATTGCCCAATTCAGTGATTATAATTTTGTTTTCACCAGTTTTACAAAAAATCGCCAGCAACAGCACAGTTGATTAAGAATGAAGAAAAAACGCAAAAAGAAATCCCATATAGAAGGTGGTGGTTGCTTTCTAGTTAATGATTCAGGGGGCCATGCTTTCCACTCCCACCACCTCGTAGTTGTGGAAAGCCCTAGATGTAATCATAGTATAACCATTTTGAATTGTATGCATTATTATATCAAGGAGTTAGATATCTTGCATGAATGCTCTCTTCTGTGTTTAGGTACTCTATGCCACTCTTGCTGTGAAATTGAAGTGCATGTAGAAAAATCTTACTGTATGAAACCTTACAACACTTGTAAAAATGATTCAGGTAGAATTACACACAGTATAGTTTTTCTCCAAGTATCACCAAAAATTCCCCACAGACAAGGCTTTCGTCCTCATTAGACTTCAGCCTCAACCTACTCACTGCTCACTGGGGACAGTTCTCTGTTAAATTGTCACTCTTTTTTTTTAATCTATGTTGTGATTTCAGTCTTATACAGTTTTTGATGAACTTCTATGATTTCTAATGAAACTGATTCCTAATTAACACTTTCGTGTTTGGAGAAAGTTCTTAAAACAGTTACCAATTGTTTTGCTACTACAGGTGATGGTTGATTTATTTTTAAATCAGACTGACTTTTCATGCTCTAATAAAGCTTCTAGGAATTTGCTCAGCTCTCCTGTAGCACTGGGCTAATGCATTGGTCTTTCACCTTCAGTAACTTGGGTATCGGTACTAGTGCAGGCTAAATTTTGTCTCACCTTAATGCTCATTTGTCTCTCCACATCCCCAAGCTGTCACACCGCTATGCAACAGCAGAATTTGAGGAAGGTCCAAGACTTGATAGGGGAAGAGCTGAGCCAGGCTTCAAGTGCTTTGGCATAATTGTGACAGCTTTGCAAAGTGCAAGTTCATATTGGCACCAGGCTTTTTCTGTCCCAGTCTCCTGTTAGGTCAGAACAGGAAGCTGGTGCTCCTGAGCACTGGCAGGTAGGGCTAGTGGAGGAGTGGAATTTGCCAGTCTGGGTGTGTTGATTGGTTTGGATTATTCTCAGTAAAACCTGTGACCTGCCACTTTGGACTGTAAAGAGTGCTTCTAAACTGGTCCAGTGTCACTTCATTTTGTTGTTCCAAGCAAAGCTAATGCCTCTGTCTTGTGACAGTCCTGTGACATTGTTGTGCATGTGACTTATGTTGTACTTGAGTGTTGTGACTTCATCTGTTTTTTTCCTCCTAATTGCTAAGGTGGTTCCTCTTACTGTGACTTGAGGGCATTAAGTGAAGGCATAGAACAAGAACTGTCTGGGACACCTGGACAGAAGTGAAGTAGAATGCTATTCATGGAGCATGAATAAGTGTGTAATTCAAAGTCACTTTAATACGTATTGACTAAAATGCAGGCTTTGAAAAAGCTGGCACACTTTCAGCTACGTTTGTTTGCAAATACTGGGATTTTAACAGCTGTGAGACCAGCATATTAACAACAAAATTGAGATTATTTTTCCCCTCTTGTCCTTGCAATGTTTTGACTCTTTCTGGTTTGATGCAATGGTTCTTTTGTTCCTTCCGTATTTATAAATGAAGCACTTTTTCAGTGCTTCTAAACTAAAGTCTGCTTGGTTAGGAATCAAGTGGTTGGAACGTTTTGATTTTTTTAAAGCATATTATTGATGTTCTTTACCAATGTTGTCAATTACATGCTGTAAATGGCACTAATGCTTTTTGGTGTTAATATTGAGGACCAATATTTCAAAGGAGTTTTTTTGTTCTTGCATTGTCCCAATTGTTCTGACTTTTTTTGGCTTGAGGTCCTTTAAGTAGACTGAAGATCCCTTTTCAAGTAATACTGAAAGAATGCATCTTACAAAAAGATGTATAAGCCTCGTCTATGAAAAATGAAAGCTGTTGAATGGGTTATTGAACTATCTGGGTGATCAGGATGGGGGGAGTATGGTGTTTATAATTTCTGTGGTGTTAGACTTTGATCATTTAAAAATATCTGTACCACAACTTAACGCTTCAATAAAAGTTCGCTTAAATTGTTTGTAGTGATGATCCAGCAATTCTACCCTTCACTCTCTTCATGCTTTCTGGTACCAAATGGTTTAATTCTGAAATAGATTTCTGTCCTTACTGTCCTAATTTGCTCTGCCCTTGTAGGGGATGCATCTCAACACACTGTCAGTTTAAAAAGAGGCAGCATGTGAAATGAAGCCAAATGAAAATGTTATGCTGCTCTTGAAGCTAAAACTGTTTCTGTAAATGAACACAAAAATTCGTTGTCTACATCTAACTATCTTTTTCTTGAGCATTAAATATTCTGAATAGTCCCTGAATTAAGACAGCTGCTTTTAAGTAACAAACTGGCATACATTTATGGTACTTAAGCTTAGACTGATCTTGAGAGTTCAAGGTGAGATTTATCTCAAGGTAAAGTAGGCAGGTACCTAATCTGCAAAGTAACCTAGACCAGAAGGTAGTAGCTAGGAAGGTCAGTGCTAAGCAGATGCAGCCAGCACAATTGAAAATTCCTGGAGTTCATGTGGTAAGTCCTACAGGAAGAGCGGCTGCAGTTTGGTTGTACCTACAAAGCTCTAGCAGTGCTGATATCCCCCAAAATCACCTAAGTATTGTGTTAGTATTGGAGGTCTAAAGCCATTCAATTGTTTAGTTCTGAATACAGGTTTCATTAGTCACCCAGACTTAATCTGTGATGTGTTACGTGTCTCTAATGGTGCTCTGGATAGTAAATAGTAACTTACAGTTATTTCAAGTACTTGAAACCTTTTGAAATGCCCAACAAACACTTCTATGAAAATAAGAAATTGTAATTTGCAGCATCAAGAGATGCTGTCTTAATCTCAGTTGTGACAAGTTAGCAGTAATCTACCAATGAGGGGTAATGATGGAGCTGGTGAAAGATCTTGTTAAGCCACTTTGAATTATTTAGCAGCTGTCCTGGTTAACTGGAAAGGTCCCAGTTGGCTGGAGAGTAGCAAATGTGATGCCCATCTACAAAAAGGGCCACAAGGAGGATCTGGCAGCCTGACCTTGTTGCTGGGGGAGGTCATGGAGCAGATATTGAGCACTGTCACATGGGCACATACAGGACAATCAGGCCCAGCCAGCATGCATTTGTGAAAGACAGGTCCTGATTGACCAACCTGATCTCCATCTAGGGCAAGCTGACCCACTCAGTGGAGGAGGGAAAGGTGGATGGTGTCCATCTGGACTTCAGTAAAGCCTTAGTTGATGTGTCACAACGTTCTGGAGAAACTGGGTGCACTGTTGGCTGGGTAAAACTGGCTGAGTCATCAGACCCAGAGGTGGGGGTGAGTAGTGCCACATGCAGCTGGTGACTGGTCACCAGTGGTGTTCCCCAGGGCTCAGTGTTGCGCTTGCAAAACTGGGGATGTCTCATCCAGTGGTGGGGAGGGAATCTTTAAGGTCCCTTTCAATCCAAACTATTCTATGATTCTGTATTAGACTGTGTGGGGATGGAGGGGATGGGCAGAGTGCAGGTTGCATGATTAGGGCAGGAAAGAGGATAAGGCAGTTCTGTACCTGAGCACTCTGATGTCCTTTCAACATAGGGCAGAAAGGGAGATGCTGACACCAGTGCTAGTACCAAGCCTCTTTAATAGGCATTAAAAGCCAGTGGTTTTCCATCCTAGACCTTTCCTGTGTGTTGATGCCAAAGAGATGACTCTGCTCTGGTACTTACATCTGGGTGGGATGACTCTAGAAGCAGGTACTGGCTGTCAGTAGGGCTGCTGCTTCAGTGGTGCAGGATCATGTGTTGGCAGAAATGTTGAAGCTTGCAAACTGGGGTGGTGTAAACTCAGGTTTCCTTAGTGATAATCCCAAAAGCAGTGCCACCAATATCAAAATGCACAAGGCTTGGAAACGATGCTGAGGATGTGCTCCTGAGGTGTGGAGTTCTCCCAAGCTCTACGGACAAAACTGTGTTAGAAGTGGAAAAAGTTGCTTCGAGATATATTTTGTATAATCTGAAGCCTGTTGAAGTGTTAAAGCTGAGCCTGTGGCCAGAGCCTAAAAAGAACAGGTTAGGTAAGTGCTGATCTGTTGTGTTCCCATGGAACCACAGTAATGACAGTTCAGTAGAAAGGTAAATGGACAACTGAGGAGCTGCTCTGACAGCTACGTGGAGCTAAGCAAATGGGATTCATGTGTGAAAGGAAAGCAGAGAATCACCTGCATATTCTCAAACATACTCAAAAACTGTTCTAATTTCAAATGCTAGTAGAGACACAGTGTGGATGTACCTACAGACAAACCTTTGGAAGAGAGCGCTGTCATTAGGGAACTGCTGAGACAGGCATTTCCTGACAGTGTGTTCCACTGACATTCAACTGTGTGTTTTACTGCAGGTTGAGTTACACTTGCACTTGTTCATCCCAGTTAATTTTGTGCTGTGGGATTACCGGTGGTGTGGTCCATGGGGTATTCTGCATATTGCTTGCAGTTCAGCCAGGCCTCTGCTGTTTGGGAAGGCTGGATTAGGGTAAAAATTGCTTACAATGTTTGGTGTTGCTTCCTTGTAGGCAGGAAGTATAGTACTGTGAAACAGTTTTTAACCAAATTTCAAGTTAACTGTTCAGTTTTCTTCTATTGCTTGTTATACACTGTACTTACAATACTGGAACTGTTGTTACATTTTAAAAAATTAAGCAGGCCCTAGAGAGTCTTGCTTCTGCAGCTGTCTGAAAGCCATATCTTCATATAAATTTTACATTCTCTTTAATATGCTTAGTTCTGCTTTTGGCAACTGCTATTAATTTTAAATATAAGTGTACAAGTGAAATGTGTACAGTCACATTTAAGAGCAAGACCAGACATATGGATACCATAATCTCAGCATTTTTCATTCCTGGATTAGCCAGAACATGAACACACATTTTTGTATCATGTAATTCCTAATGTGGGTACTTTACCTCATCCCTAACTCTAAATTATGTAATTTATAGCCTTCCTGTTATTTTCCCCATGTCTTTTTCTAGACTATATTGATCCTCTCAGTCCATCACTCTAAATTTTTCTTAAAAACTAGGGTTTCAAAGTAGCATGTAAGGCATCTGCCCATCTGAAGACATAGAACCACAGAATTGTTTGGGTTGGAAAGGACCTTAAAGATCATCTGATTCCAACACCCCTGCCATGGGCAGGGACACCTTCCACTAGACTGACTTGCTCAAAGCCTATTCCAGCCTGGCCTTGAATGCTTCCAGGGATGAGGCATCCACAACTTCTCTGGGCAACGTGTTCCAGTGTCTCACCATCCTCCGGTGAAGAGTTTCTTCCTAATACCTAATCTACCTTTGCTCATTCAGTTTAAAGCCATTCCCCCTTGTCCTGTCACTACGTGCTCTTGTAAATAGTCTCTCCCTATCTTTCTAGCAGGCTCCCTTCAGGTACTGGAAGACTGCAATTAGGTGACTCAAAGCCTTCTCTTTTCCAGGAGGAAAATCCAAACTTTCTCAGCCTTTCCTCATGGAAGAGGTGACACATCACTCTAATCAACTTGATGTCCCTCCTCTGGACTTGCTCTAACAGGTCTGTGTCCTTCCTGTGCTGAGAGTCCCCAGAGCAATTTAGAGGACTCCAGGTGGGGTCTCACCGGAGCAGAGCAGAGCGACAGAATCCCCTCCCTCGCCCTGCTGCCCACACTGCTTTGGATGCAGCCCAGGACACATTTGGCTCTCTGGGCTGCGAGTGCACATGGCTGGGTCATGTCCAGCCTCTCATCCACTGGCACCTCCAAGTCTTTTTGGGAGCACTGCTCTTGATCTGTTCATCCCCCAGCCTGGATTGATACAAGAGTTGCAATGGTGCAGGTGCAGCACCTTGCACTTGGTCTTGTTAAACCTTATAAGATTCCCACAGGCCCACTTCTGCAGCTTGTCCAGGTCCCTCTGGATGGCATCCCTCCTTCAGGTGTGTCAACTGCATCAGTTTTGTGTCATCTGCAGATTTGCAGAGGGTGCACTCGATCCCTTCAGCCATGTCATTAAAGGAGATATTAAATAAGACTGGTCCTGATACGGACACCCCAGCATTGCCCTCTGCATTAGAAAGGTGCAAAGTTCTGGTTTGGATTTGCAAGGTAGCCATAGAAGTAGAACTTCTGACTCTTATTTCCACCAGAAACGGACTTCTGGCTCCACTGTCTAATTTCTGTCTATTAAATTTCAGTCTTACATTATGGGCAAAAGTAAGTATTTGATACTTGTTTTACACTATTAAAACTGCTGAACCAACAAAGCTGTAGAGAGACAAGGAAAAACCAGCACAGGACTGAACGGAGTTGTAAATTTCAGTTACAGGACTTAAGTTCATCTTCTTCTCTGTGTGGACAGGAATTACACAGATGTAACAGAACAAGACAAAATGTTCCAAATCCATTGTTCTTGCTCAGAAACTTGGACCAGTTTAGTGCCTCTTCATCATCTGCTTCTTCCAGAAGAGGCACTAGCCTCTGTGCCTGCCAGAGGTTATTTATTGAAACACCATATGACAGCTCCATCAAACACCAGCCACTGTAGCTTTACAGCCATCTCCAGTCCCTGAATTTGGACTTGTTTCTTTCAAAGAGGAGCTTACTAAGTATCTGTCAGCTTCACTAGATTCATCTTTAACAGCACTGACCTTAAGATTTTGGAAATACTTAGCCAAATACGAGGTCAGATTTCAAATAAGTTAGAATCCAGGCTGTAAAAAGGTAGATAAAACTAGATTCCTTTTTAGCTGCTGTGATATTTTGCAGCTAGATCCCCTAACAGCCTAGGCAGCAGTAACATACGTATTCCGTGCTATTTCAGGATGAAACTTAAAACTAACCAGAGGGCCCAAGCCCTTGAGGGCTGTTCTCTAATGGTAACCCTCTCCAAATTCTCTTCTTTTTGTTAAAGATGCTTCTCTCCTGATTTTATTTCACAGTGCTGTTCAAAAGCCAAGATAGTGCTTTTGCATCATCTGAGAGGACAGGGAAGAACGTTTATTTAATTTTCAAAGTGTCCTAAATATTGTTACTATATCCTGCAAGGCATGGTCAACAGGTATACTCATTGTATGTTCACTTGATTAGACTTGGAGACTTGGGTTCTTTCTATGCTGCATCTTTCCTAAAGCCGCATTATCAGCTACGTTATAGGTAGGACACCCTATCCAAACCATCTCTCTCGCAGCCCAAATTTGCCAGTCTTAAGGGTTCTTATAGACATACGTTTTACAGAAACATTCAGGTAGTGCAGAATTTTTTTTCTTCTTATTTGATGATCTAATACTTAATAGTTTCTAATTCTCAAATCTTAAAATCTTATTTAGAGGGAGATCTGATATAAACCCAAAAGTGTTGATGAAGTTGCTGATTTAAATAAAGGCCTAATTTATTTATTCCCCTAAACTGTTGTGGAATAGGGGGGTGCTTAGAGGAGGAGGACAAAAAAATAAGAAAATTACTCATTCCCCCTACAGAAAGTATATTTTCCCTGGTGCGCTGTAGTGAAAGCTGACATTTATAACAAGATCAAGCTGCAAAGGCTTCAGGGTGTAATTGCTGAGGCTACAGTACCTACAACTGAAGGATACTGAGCACAAAGCTGATGGGGCTACTAAAAGCAGTAAAGCAAACAGGCAAACAAACAGCCAGTGTTGTAATTGTCTCTGGTCTTGATTAATATTGGTTTTAATGTTAGTATTTCATTTGTTCAGCTGTGCTTGCACTGGTTTTAGGCAGATAATCAACTATAAATTCATGGGTTTTAATATTCTAGTTTTAAGCATGGTAAACAGTTTATTTGTAGTTGTACTCTGTTGTTAAGTGCCATGACATGAAAAAGCTGCACAGTTTATATTTGTGCCTTTCAATTCTTTCATTTAGTGTGCTGCTACATAACAGAAAGGTATGTTTTCTGATTACCTGCTTTCTTAACATTGTGATCTGTTAAATACTTCATTCCTGAAATATTTAAACTATGCAGACCACCCAGAAGGGCTCAGCAGACAAGAAGTTTCAAACCAGTAAATTTCTCTTCAACTGCTCATGTTACTATGTCAAGCAGTAGGTAAGAAATAAACCAACTACTCAAAAAAGCTATCCAGTTTGATTTTTCACAAAGAAAGTAGTCCAGAGACACAGAAACCGCATTTAAATCAGCTTTAACAAAACCGTCTTAACTCCTTTTTAAAGAATCGTAAGCCAAGTTATTCTTACGAAATTTGGATGACTGCCATCTCATTGAGCCACTGCTCAATTTCTTGTAGTAAATGTGAATTAATAGACAAAAAATAGATGGTTACAGAAACAGATGTTCAGTTTATACTGAGTATCTCAAAATAGTCAATTTTTTTCAGTTTATGTAATGGTGACAAGAAATTTTTACCATCTCTGTGTTCTGTGTGTAGTATATATTGTATATACAAAGTAAATACACACAGGTATATATTTATATATATGAATATGGAAAACTATAAAGGACACCTAAAAAATAAGCAGTTCCAGACTACCATTTTTGTAACAATTCCTCAAGTTTTATTATTTTGGAGTCCTTAATTTTCAAGATTGTTTAAGACTCTGAAGGCACTTGTAATTATTTTGATTGCTCTATCTGCAAATCTAACCAAATTGCACTCTAGCAGTGGAGCCTGGGCTCTGAGACAGTGTGATGGGAAGCTTCTGTTTTTCCAGGAACCATAGATCCCATACAATTTTTTTATGGACCTCCAGCCATCCGCAGAAAGATATATTTTTTTATGCGTTCTGGGGTGAAATGGCAAGATTTGAAGTCAGGCCTTTTTGCAGATGCTGGATCATTCCTTCCACTGCCTCAGGGTCCCTACTGGAATCAGAGGAATGGTTGCTTGTATGCTGAGGAGAATAGAAGTGTCATATGCATCTCCCCCTTCAAAGGATGTTCTGTTGCCATAAAAAAAAAAAAGCCATGCAGGATTTTAGTGTACTGATAAGCAACCTAGAATACGATTAAATGGGATGTAAACTGAAACCACACAGGAAGACAGCCAGCTGTCTCTTTAAATGCTTTTAAGGACCAGGTGGGAAGGAGACATGAACTATAGGTCTTCATCGTGGACTTCTAGGGAGTCATGAGGACTGCATGCAGGAATGGAAGTCCTCACTCTTTTCACAATCCTGCAAACCAGTTATACAGTATGGAAATAATGATATTTACTTCATTTCACAGAAGCACCACTGACAACTAGGATGTTAGAAAAGATGGTGACATGGAGAGGCTGAGTGAAATGATCCTTCATTGGTAATTACCATGATTCCACAATATTATGAGGATTCTTTTGATAAGACAATCTTTAGGCTCTGTAAGAATAAATATTTATATATTCTGAATCAGGTCAAGATATTTGAACTACTCACCCTCTTCTGAGTAACCAAAATGACACTAATTATAGACACCAGTGTAAAGATTGAATAGTGCAGAAGTTGAATATTTTTTGAGGTTTTTGCTGTCTCCAGCAGTGAAAATACTCATCATAGTATCTCTTGTTTCAGCGCTGGATTTGGATTAGGATTAGTTTTATAGTTTCTAAAATTCTTGAGTACACTTCCTAAAAAAAAAAAAAAAAAAGGCGGTTTGGGAGTTCCAGAGAAGCAGAAAAGCCAACTAAATGAATCATTTACTGCTGGTCACTTTGTGTATCTGCTTATATGGGAGGAAGAGCTGATTGGAATAGCATAGAAGAAGGAAAAAGAGAAAATTATTTGTGGCTTCTAGTCACAAATTCAGGGCTGTTGCCTGTTAATTCTGAGCTGGTTAGAGAAACTGAAGTAAAAGAGAGATGTTGGCAGTGACCACTGCTCCTGTCAGCAATGCCAGATCTGGCCATTCTGTAGCTGTTGCCAAACACACAATCCCTTGCCCAGACGGGTCCAAAGCTGTTCTTTCCAGCAGAATCTTTCCATCTGGATTGCTCCCAACATGAAGATGACAGAAGGGTATTTGTAATCCTTGTAATGCTTTGCCTTGCCTTTTCTGGTTTCCAGAGCAGTGCTGGCTGGAGAAGCTTAAAGGAACTGAAATGGTGCCAGTTACACATCGTTATGTATTTTAACACACTGGATATACGGGAGAGCAAGTCTTAGGTGTTACTCTATAGCTTCTACAAGGGGAAAAACTCTCCCGCTTCCAAGGGACTGGTCATGCTTTCATGCACAGTGGAAGTGTACAATATTATATAACTCTTACTTAAAGAGAGAAAGGTTTGGGTTTTACCATAATATCTTCTAAAAAATGATCCTCTTCAACAATAAAGTAATTTTGTATCTTAAAATTGGTACCTGGTGTTTTTTTCATAAGAATATATGTATCTAAATGGCAATATAAACTTCTATTTGTTAAAACAGAAGTCTCTTCATCGCAGGGAGCTCTGAGCCCATGATAGATGTTAATGATTGACCTTATGGCTAAGATGTTCAAGTCTGACATTTGGATGTCATGTTCAATCCTTTAAGGAGGATAAAACAAAAATACTGGCTTCAAATACAGATATGACAATAGAAACTTATGGACGTCTTCTCTCATCTCCTGTAATTTGGATGCCCAATTACAGTATGAGGACCCTGGCACATAAAGCAGTACTTAATAGCAATCTTCTTTTAAAAAAACTCATGTAGCACATGTGCAGATGAATGTACTTTAGCATCAGTCACCGTTCAATCAGAACATTTTATTCAGTATAACCTACTCAGAATGCAAGAACTGCAATAAAAAGTTATGAAATTAGTTACAAAAGAAGGTGTTAGGAGGTGATGCACTGGGGACCTAGCACAAATACAACACATGCTTGTAAGAGCAGAAATAGGAACAGAAAGTCCTGAATTAATTATGTGTAGAGGGTATTTATGTGTTGCTACTGACTGTAAAAGATGATCCTTAGTGTAAACAACTTGCCTCCAGAATCTCCAAGAGAGCAAATAAAGAGAGCTAAAACAGTCAATGCCATCAGAATTCAATATTTTCCATTTTCATTATAGACTTGTATGAAGTGCCTCAAGTCTATCCACTATTTGGAAATACATATGAGAAAGTATAAATTATTCTCCTCTAAGAGCAAATCTCTAGGGAAGAAAAGAAGAAAAAAAAATCACATCAGCAGTAAGTGCTGCTGAGGCATTTTTGGACAGCTAATAACTTCCTCCAGAGCTGCCTAGGTCCAATTTGGAATTTGAGCTGACAATTGCATCTCCCTCTCTCGATTGCTTGCTGGGAAAAAAACCAGCTATGCTTCACTGCAAATGTAAGTAATAAGGGATAGTAAGTTCTTCAAGCCTTAAGGGTCATAGATCTTTGGTTTTTTAAAAAATTGCCCACCTGCTTTTCTAGGGGGAAAAAAAAACCAACCCAACAAATTAAAATTATTATTTAAAAAATAATCTGCCCTGATACAGGTTAGAAGTCAAAAGTGTACAATCATACATACTGAAAATATCATAAGTTTACTGCAAACTAAATGAGACAATTGTCAGCAGTAAGTTTATTTTCTTAAATAAAAGTGAAAATTTCTTTCACAGCAGCTATAAAAATACAGATAAACTCTTTCACACTTCATCTCCTGCCCTGCATTTCTGACTAGCTTAAAGAGACAGTCATTTCTTTGCTCTATTCATGCTTTGAGCCAGCTGGACGTAAGACCAGCTTCTTTCCAGAGATCATGTGGCCATATTTGCACAGTTCTGAGCCCAAGCTAATGTATCCTGCTTCACAGCCAGCCTTGTTAACTCAGGTTCAGCAACACACAAATCACAGCTACGCAGCTGCTACTCTGGCTGGTTCAGGGCACGGGCGGAGTGAACCTGTCACTGCCTGCACCCATCCATGTAGATATCCCCTCAGATGACCCTAGGCACTGTGTGCTGTAACAAAAGCTAGTTTTAGGATTTGGTTCTCCAATTAATTGCATTTTAATTGCATAATATAAACTATACTAGAAATGGAGTAACAAAACCTTACAGGATATGGTAATGAGAGTTTGTGTCAACATCACCACAACAGTGTGGTGCCTAAGCTGGTCTATGAACCAACTTAAAAAAAAAACCTCAAACAGATTCATTCAAATATAAAACATTTTAAGAGATCTAACCGTCATGGGAAAGATTATCATGTTGCATTTCTGTCCTTTCTTTCCAAACACTATCTATCGAACAAGGTAAGTCAGGAAGGAAGGACTACTGAAGGAATGTGTTCAACCGTGACAATGTCCTACTTTCCAGTTTTTGCTTGGTGTTGCTGAACAGTATTCCTTAGTCAGTATAAATGGTAAATGTACCTTGGCATAGATCCAGGTCCTTCGTCACCATTCATTTACTACTAGTCCCTTTTGAAAATAGAGGCAAGACATGCTGTCAGTGGGTCAGTGCACCAACTTTGCACACAACTCCTCAAAATTACTTCTCCAATAGCTTTAAAGTCTTAAAAGTCATACACAATACTTTTCAGAGTCTTCCTACATAGAATTCCTGAAGAGCCCAATAACAGCTTTTCCCAAGTACTGAAACCTTCATAAGTAAAAGCAGTAGTTGTAAGCATACCAAATTCCATGATATGTTGAGTGACAATGGGAATTTCACAGGGATTTCCACCTCTTGGGTTTTTATCTGCTGTCATTTATCTACTGTGTTATATTCCTGTGCTTTTCTGTGCAAGAGACAGTGTAGTTAAATATCTGGAATTAAAAATGAAGCTGCTAAACACAATTTATTGCTCATAAAAGGTTTTACCTTTTGGGTCTAGCTCAGCCACCCAGTGAAGAACACAAGTACATATGGTGTGCTCCCAGCTGTCAGTTCAGTTCAGTTATGTCCTTGGCCTGATAGGATTTGCCCGTGTTATTATTCCCAGTGGATCCCTCCTTCAAGTACTCGTCCAATCTCCCACTGAGTTCATATGAATTTTTACCTTTACAAATTTTGGAAGGAAATGTAACAAGTTTGCCAACTTTTTAGTTTGTCCTTCTGAACCAAATTCAAGATCCTAGAACAGCCATACAGTGAGACAGATCAAAGATCCACCTAGCCAGTACCCTTGTCACCTAAATCAGCCCATAGTGAATGCCTGGAAAAAGCAGCAGAACAGGCAGGACTAGTGTACAAAGGTATTTCCTCATTCTTCAGCAATCTTTATCTCAGGAGTTCCTGAGACAGAGAATGGTTGCCATTCACCTGTCGTTTTACCATCCAGTCATGTGTTAAACCTCACAGTAGGCTTTCATTTTTAGAACCCTCCAAATACAGTACCATCATCTAACTTCAGCGCCTCACTTCCTATCTTTGTTTTTTTCAGATTTTTTTTCAAGAAATAATTTAGAGATATGTTTCCCACTTCAAATTTCCATGAAAATACACTCATAATCACCCTTCATTTTGAAAACAGACCATTTTCTCCTAACCTGTATCAACAAATTATTCCTTGGCAGCTTCGTTTCTTTTAAGAGCCGCAGTCCACTGTAGTCTGTTATGCAAACAGATCTTTTTTTGATGCAAGTGCATCAACTGCAAGTACAGCAAGATCACTGTTTCTGAATGGCTCTTCTATAAAAAGTTTGAAGCAGATCATGCACGATGGTGATCAAAATTCAAGTCCAGGCCAAGGAGCCTAAAATTTATGGCACCAAAAATTTTAGTCTCATGACTCATGAATAAGACTTTTACCTACAACACTCAAGAGTACACAGACAATCTTTTCTCTTTTGTTTTCTGCTTTTACAGTGCCTGATTTTCCTTATCAGGAAGTGTTTGCCACCATCGACATACTACAGTCCTAACAAGATGCATTTCTTGTTTGGAATTCATTTTAACTCTAATTTGTCTCAACATCCTTCAGTAGTGCAAAGGGCTGTTTTCATATTTTCTACGTAATTTATACCTGGTGTTTATTCTCCTTCTCTCAAGTGTCTCATATGCATAGTACCACACTATCCCAAATTAAACTAGCTTTTCTTAGTCTCCTGGATTTGGGAGCTTGGTGTTTATGGAACAATAGATTTTTAGTAATTATAGAGAAACACATAGATGGGTAACTGAGTCAGTGCATCCTTCTGTTGGTTGTACAACCAAACTTATTTATTGGGCTACTCCACTCTATCCTGCCTCACTTTTGGCAGTTCTGTCCTGTTCTTTGGAGACACAGAATGCTTTTATGATTTCACCCACATAGTATGAACTAACACTGAAAAGGCTGCACTCCTACACCTTGTAGTAATATCACAGTAAGAAAAAACAATACATATAGTATTGACCCTCAGGCTTCAGCAATATGATTGCTACTTTTTGTACTGTGTTAGAAACATTTTCTGCAGGTCAGTGGGCGTAACTACACAAGCACTAAACTACCAGGAATTCCAAATTGCTGCCAAGTTACACCTCAATAAAAACCTACTGAATCAAGACTCTGATGTTTCTGATGCAGATTGATTAATAACTGATTTTTATTTCCTGCACTGCAAACCACTCCGGCAGTTCCTGAGGTGTGTAAAAAATGCTTTTAACAGCACTTCACTAACAAGAAAAATGGTGTTCATGTAGATGGAAAACAAAACACAATTCAGTAAAAATATTTCACTTCAAAAAAAAAAGTAAGCCACAGGAACATTGATCAAAATCAGTGAAAAAATATGAAAGAAATAACCTGATTTTACATAATTGTATGGAAAAAAACATTCCAAGGGTCATTCGTATCAGTTTGTTCAAAATACATTTTAAACAAATACTCTCCTATGAGGAAAAACTGAGAGATCTGGGACGGTTCAGCCTGGAAAAGAGAAACATCCAGAGGTACCTTTGAGCAGCATTCCAGTACATAAAGGGGACTGCAAGAGAGCTGAAGAGGGACATTTTACAAGAGTGTGAAGTGATAAGACAAGGGGGAATGGCTTTAAATTGAAAGAGGGTAAGTTTAGATTAGATATTAGGAAGAAATTATTGTGAGGGTGGTTAGGCACTGGAACAGGTTGCCCAGAGAAGTTGTGGATGCACAGTCCTTTGGAGTGTTCAAGGCCAGGTTGGACAGAGCTCTGAACAAGTCAGTCTACTGCAAGGTGTCCCTGCCCATGGCAACAGGATTGGAACCCAGTGATCTTTAAAGGTCCCTTCCAACCCAAGCCATTCTCTGATTCTATGAAATACAGATAGGCCAGCTGGGATTAAATAAGAGCTTGGCCCTGAAAAATAATTATTCCTCGTGAACTTTGAAGTCGAGGGCTTTCAGCTGCTTTCAACCCAACAGGAACAAGAATTTCCATCCTGGTATCTCAAATAACTGATGCCAGATTATCTGAGGTCCTGTAAAAGATCTCAAACTTTGACATTTCATAAATTAGCAAGTCAGATCTATAGATAGACATCCCCTTCTGATCCAGCTGGCTAACAAGTAATTTAATTTACTCCCTATCTGTTACCATCTGCTTCAGAAGATTGTCACCTGCCAAGTTTTACTGGGAGGTGTCCCTGTTTTAGAACTCCATGCAGGACACTCCAGCAGTTCTCAGCTTTGCCATGCCACTCTTCTCCTGACCTATCACTCACAGACATGAAGATGCATTCCTTCCCCATGTGGATACAGCACCAAGTTTCTCCAGGGTGTTCCCAGGGAAGGAGCATTTGAAGCTCTGAGCTTGCTGCGTACAGGCCACAGCATTGATTACTTTTAACAGCTATGCTCTTTTTTCCTAAGACAAGACAAATTAGTCTTTTCGAGGACTTTCACAGGGGCCCTATAGAATAAGGCCCTGGAGGGAAGAGGGAGCCAAATAAACCTGGTTAATATTCAAGGAGCACCTCCTCCAAGCTCAAGAGCTGTCCATCCCAATGAGTAGGAAGTCAGGCAAAAATGCCAGGAGACCTCTGTGGGTGAACAAGGAGCACCTCCAAACTCAAACACAAAAAGCAAGCATAGAGGAGGTGGAATCAAGGGCAGGTAACCTGTGAGGAATACAGAGACATTGTTCAGGTGTGCAGGGATGAAAGCTAAAGCCCAGCTGGAACTGAAGCCAGTGAGGGATGCCAAAGACAACAAGAAGTGTTTCTAAAGGGGACAAACAAAAGACTGGGAAAAATTTGAGCCCACTGCTCCCCCTCGCCTTCCTGCTGTACCATCTCACTCTATTATTTTATACTAGACATGGTAAACAGAACCAGCTCTGTACCCCTTACTGTACCTACCCTTCTCTGCTTTGTCTAACAGAGTTCCTAGGATTTCTTTACATGATGTTTAAGGAGTTCTGGAAAAGACAAAGGCACCTGTGCAAAGGAAACAAGCAGGTGGGGTTTTTGTGGGGGTTGGTTTGGGGTTTTTTTGGTCAATACCTGTGAGCTGGTTTGGCTTGCAAATTCCTAACTGAAGAGGCTCAGCAATGTAGCTGCAGAGAAATGGAAATAATCTTCTGTAGTACTATCAGCAAATTACCTTTGTCTTTGGGGCTGATTTACCTTTTGTAACTCCAGCTACAGCCAGAAACACACACTACTCTCTTACAAGCTTTCTCCTGCATCTCTCTGCACCTTACAAAGCTGTGTTATGGCATTTAGATGTTTCACATGGTAGCATTTTACTGAGACTCTCTTCTAATATCCACAGGCAATCACCTTTTGTCACATCACTGCTTTTAGTTACATTTCCAACTGAAAATAAGCCTAGGAACTGCAATGCCCTTCTCCCGAGGCTGTCGATTCAGCAAATAGCACAGATACAAAGATTAAATATAAGCTCTGTGTGTATATATGCACACATAGGATCTATTATAATTTTTTAATGCTAAATCCTGTGTTTTTTCACTGCATAATACAAAAGGCTTTCAACCAGAGGCACTCGCAATCTAAACAGACAGAAAAAACCACAAGAGCTTTAACAAAGACTCTTATCTTACTCTCTGCTTTTACAAAACATTTAACCTTTTACTTAGATAGAAGCTTTTACTTAGACTAGTGCCCGGGCCTCACAAAGAAAGCAATGTGGTCAGGAGGGAATGGAGAAAGGGCACTTCCCTTCTGCAAAAAAATTGAGAAGGAATTCCAACCATGAAGATAAAAATCAAAATAAAATGGAAAAATGAGACAAAGCAGTAAGCCAGAATTTGTTCATTATGTGTTTCAGTAAACTTTCTCTGCTTTCCTGTAATGTACCTTAACTGTAACAATGTTTATTTGCTAAATAGTCCAAGCTTCTAATCTATGAGCTTCCACAACTAAAATTTGCAAACTGCATGGCCCAAAATAAAATACATATTAACGTGCTTAAATTGGAGGTGAACCCACAGAAACCAGAGCATCCATATTATGTACGTAGATCTCAAACAGGAGCATTTATTTTAAATCCACCATTTAGTTCTCACTGACTCAGAATTACCTAAGTGCCACCAAGGTACTGGCCTCTGGCAGCATGCACACATAAATCTGTTCAAGCACTGACAGGACTGTTGGCTGAGGCCTCAGAAATCCAAAATCTGGATCCTCAAGACATGTATTTCCATATTTATCTCATCAAGCAGCTCAGTCTCACTGACAGACTCTGAGGACAGTCTCTTTTAAGAGATAAGTTGTTGAAATACTCCTGCCAGGATAGGAAAGACCAAGGTAAACCAGTAATGCCCATGGCAAATTTAGCCTGACAAGGCGATAATCTCTTCTAAAATACCTTTGGCACTAATGCACCAAAAATTTCCCATCATCCAACTGCATGCCCTGAATCACAATAACTGGGAGACCGAGATGACCCCGGATACTACATGGCACTTAGGCTGATATAAAAGCAAATAAATGTACTTGCTCCTTCACAGCAGTTCATGCCAGCCTATGATTCACACAGGCTGATCTGGCACACATTTACATTCCAGTAAGGGCTTTCTGTAGTTTTTAACTATATCACTTCACCTCCTCCCAGCTATAAAAAGAAAATGATGGTGTTAATGTAACATTACAGAAGCACTGTCAGTTATGACAATTAATTATAAAAAAATTATTCCAAATAGAGAGTTGATTCTGCTTTATTGAGGTAGAGCTTTTTTTAAAAACAACTAACATTTTATCTAAAGTGAGGAAGACCTGGTGCAAAAGCTGCCAACTATAATGATTAATAAAGAGAAACCAGTAGTTAAGAATTATTAAAATATTTGGTTTAATACACATGTACTCATACAGCATGAGATCAGCTAGCTAAAGTTACCAATATTTACATACACCTTTAAAAGTTAGAAGCTCATTAAAAACCTCTTTTAGAAATACTGAACAAGCTAATCATAATTTTGTCTATCTTGTTCCAGTGGCAGATATCTGTCATGGGGTTATCTTCTAAAACTCCTAAATACAGTGATACAAAATGTTATTTTAAAATATCTGATAATTAACACTTGTAGTATACCAAACATCCGTTCCACAGCTTTTATTCCCTGCAGTCAAAATTCAAGCCTTTGCAAATTGCCTGGTGAAAAGGTAACATGATCCAGCATCTTTTCCTGTATTTAGAACAAATCCAGATTTGTAGGCTGTTTTTACCACAGCAGTATGAAATATTCTAAAACAAGCTCGAAGAAAAAATAATTGAAAATGTGAAGCGTAACAGAAAATGAGACACAGCCTAAAGCCAAAGAAAAACCCTGCTAAACTTACTTGATATTATTAAGATCTGTGTTTTTTCTAGGAGAAGGAGAAGTGCATTAGATTACACCTATCTGGACATAGTTAAACACTTGATATGGTGCAATGCTGACATTTATATTTATCTTATTGAAGTTAAGGAGAGGCTGGAAGAAAATTTTGAGTGATTTCCCTTGCAATCAGTTTTTATCTAACATTTTAATTAATGATTTCAACACAATGACTAGGGAGATACCTTTGATACAAAATAAGAAATATAGAAAGAAAATGGGAAAATTACAAAACCAGATAAGACTTAGAATTATGTAGTACAATATTGTAGTAAAATGTGGAATATGTAAAATTTTCTTAAGAAAGGACGTTCTTTAATGTTTGATCTTCGTATACTTTCAAGCCTAATCAACAAGAAGGGAGATTTAATCTGCGAAACAGAGAGCAGCCAACAAGTTCTAAGTGATATCCAGGTGTCAGAAAGACAAATTACTTGTTGGTAGAATTGCCTTGTTAAGCTTTAGGGCCTGACAGCTTTCAGTGATCTCACACCTAGAGGGAGGTTAACAAAGTTGGGAAGAACGATGTACCGCTGACAGCAGACACAAAGAATGCAGAATTTATGGGCTACAAGGACACTGGGCAGAACTCCCAAGATAAGGAAGAAAATAATAAACTCTACCCACCAACTGTGCTGAATCTGGGTGAAAGGTAATTCTGCAGGGGGAGAGCCCCACCACTGGCTCACAGATCACTGACCCAAAAACCCATCGGCCCAAAAGAAGAGGAACACCATGGGGAGAAGCAAGAGCATCATTAACCAATAGAAGGTAGAACACTAATTAATACAAGGATTATGTAACTTGCAGCCAATGAACACTAATTCCTTTGTTTGCTGACATGTAAAAGGTTTTGATAGTTGTGTTTGATTTGTGGAACTCCACCGGGCACCCAGGCTTGCAGAACTCTGAAATAAAATAATCAATGTCTCTCTTGAGTGTGTAGTTATTGGCTTATGTTGTAATTATTGTTGCACACTGGGAAACAAATCCGATTTTTGTGGACAACAACATCCTGCACTTATAAATTAAGGCATTATCTCAGAAACCCTGGTCAGAGGGATGTATTTGATGGGGGATATTTGAACTGTCAAGATGACTAGAAAATGTCATGTGAAGGACACGAGTGGTAGAAACTAACTGTATATTTTATTATTTAATAAAAGCTTTCTAAACCAATGGTCTGTATCAGAAAGAGGGCATTATTTGTGTTAATAATAAGATGGGTCTGGTAGCCCTTTCTTGAAAATAAAACGGGGGAGGGGGGGGATGATACTTCAGGGAACCCCACTCTCCGGTACCACATCTGAGATTCAAGAACAACTTGCAGAGCTTTCGGGAGTGCCAAGAAGCAACTCATATTTTTATTTTCAAGCACTGAGCGGAGAGCAGGGCCGCCCGGTGACACCGCGCAGCTCTGAGGGAGGAGCGCGGCCGCGGCGGCGGGGCGCGGCGGCTGCGCTCTAAGATGGCGGCGCGGGCCTCACGTGGTGCGCGCTGAGGCGGGCGCGGGGTGGGCGCTGGTGACATGGCGGCGGCGGCGGCGGCGGCGAGCAGCGAGGGCGGGAGGAGCGACGGAGCGGAGGAAGACGAGGTGGAGGTTGGTGGATGCCGACACCGGGGCGCTCCCCAGCCCCGGGGGAAGGGTCTGGCCCCCCCGCGGGGCGTGGCCCGCCCCCGCTCCTCCCGGCCGGCGGGGCAGGCAGGGAGAGGGGCCGGGCACGGACCGGACGCATTTCCCTGGGGCCGGCGGGTTTCTCAGTCCTCACAGCGGTCCCGTCCCCAGAGCTGTGTGGTTGTGGCTATTCTGCTTCGGGCTTCCCGGGAAATGGCGTGGTCAGAAAGCGATCTTCCAGGTTCTGTTGCTTCCTGTCGCCATAAAATCACAGAATCAGGGAAAGGTTTGGGTTGGAAGGGCCTTTAAAAATCATCTGGTTCCAACCCCCTGCCATGGGCAGGGACTCCTTCTACTAGACCAGGTTGCTTAAAGCCCCATCCAACATGGTCTTGAACACTTCCAGAAATGGGGCATCCCCAGCTTCTCTGGGGAACCTGTTCCAGTGCCATCCCTCCATCCTCCCCATCCCCAGTAAAAACATTCATTTTTGTTAATGAAAATTTTAATATCTAATCTAAACCCACTCTCCATTTAAATCTGTTACCCCTTGTCCTGTCACTACAGGCCCTTGTAAAAAGTCCCTCTCAAGCTGTCTTATAGGCACCCTTTAGGTACTGGAAGGTGCTGTAGGGTCTCCCCAGAGACATACTGATGCTCATTTTTCAAGGGTGAAAAAAGTGCTCCCCCATTCCTAGCTAGAAAGAAAAGGCCGGGAAATTCAGGTGTGAAACAGGTGTCTTATGGAGTAGGGGGTCACTACATTTCCTTGTGTATTACAAGAGTTCTGTCTCTTGACAAAATGCAGCATAACTCCAGTTTGGGGTCTGTTTATCCTGGAAGTCTGGGTCTTTGTATGCTGTTCTTATTGGTGTAGATTGCTTTCAGGAAGGGGCTCTTTCTTTTTTTTTCCTGAGTTCTGTTGTATCTGTTATAGCTGTATATTATCAACTCTTCTTGTAGGAGCAACTGGTCATGGTTGAGCTCTCAGGAATTATTGATTCAGACTTCTTAGAAAAATGTGAAAACAAGTGCAAGATTTTGGTGAGTGATTACAGCACAATAGGAAAGGGGTAAGTTATTACGGATGTGAACAAGGGACTGAGGCTGCTTCTAAATTTCTTGACTTTGATAACGTTTAGATCAAATCTTTGATAGAGAATTATGTGTGCTGTATTTGGCTGCATGTTGTGGGTTCTCTTTCAGAAACAGCTTGAAATCTTTGAATATATTATTGGGTAAATATAAGGAAATTTTTTCAGAAGTATGTATAAGCTTGGACCAGTATCTGCTCTGATTTCGCCTTCTAAGTTATTTTTTTTTTTAAATTATGTATTTCACACATTAAAAAATTGTTAATCACACTTCTTCAAGTAACTGGAATACAGATGACAAGTAAATCAAAATACTTAAGATTTGCACTGTATTTACAATGGGGTTTTTTGCAGCTATGTCCTGGCAAGTTCAAGTCTTGTAAAGGGTAAGTAGGTATTAAGCATCTGGTAGACAATTCTGGATGTTTGCTTTACTGTGAGGTTATTGTAGGAGTCTGGTTTCCCTGTCCTGTTCCTTTTGAATTTTTTAATGGCTTTATCTGCATAGGACAGATTTTATTTGCCCTTCAAAACCTATGTGGACTATGAAAGCTATATAGATAGTACAAGTATTACTGATTTGCAAACACTTTCTGAAAGCAGACCTTTATTATAGACTGTAAAGATGGAAGAGAACATCTGAGTTTGCCACTGATCAGAATATATGAGTGGTAAAGTCAATTCTGAATGTCTCAAAAGTAGAAATACAATCAAAATTCATAAAATGCTCACCTTCAGATGGATATGCTTTAATGAGCAGGATTCCTTCCTTGATTTGACCTAATTCTCTTGAAATTTGTTACATGTATGATTCATTACTGGTGGCTGAATGGCTACAGATGCTTCAGTACTGCTGGTGGGACGCTTTTAAATGTTGTGCGTTGAGATTCCCTTGTAACGTTACTTGAATAAGGTTAAAGTATCCATACTGTGTCCTACTTGTATCCAAGTCTAATTGCATGCCCTCCACTGAGTAAGCATTCCTTGAGGCTTTTCATAAGGGGCAACTGTTGTTAAAACCTTAATTAACCATTCTTCTCTGTGTTACTCTGTTCAGCAAGTTTTCTGTGACGCTGGTCACATAAGGGGAAGACAGTCTCCTACTCTGCATAGTCCACAAAGGAATGCAAGTCAGGCAAAGAAATAAAATTTTGGATATAAAACCTCCATAATGCTATTGCTTAGTACTGATGTGTTATTATTTTTATTGATTTCTTGTAGGAAAGAAAACCCCACAAAAATATGTTAGCTTAGTTATTGGTGTTCTCAATTTACGCAGAAGAAAGAGAATCCCAGACCTTAAATCTTGTTGATCTTGTACTTCTGAAACACAGAAATATCTAAGAGGAAAATTGCACAAATTCATATTAACCTGGGTGATATTCTGTATTTTATGCCATTTACCACATAATGCCTCATCTTCAAAACTTCTAGCATGTGCATGTCTCCATGTCCCAAATAACTCTGATGTTCACAAGGTACTATCCAAAGTAATTTTGCCTTAATTAGTGTATTCTGTTCAGACATTGATTGTTATCAAAATACAGTACATAGGTTTATCTTATGTAAGAATAATGGGATCCTGGCCTGTGTATTTGGAAAACCTGGGCTGTAGAGGAAGGGAATGAGCTGACAGAAGTGCTTCTCAATTCTTCCACTCCTTGTTTAAAAAAATAAAATAGCAGCAATTTCCAACTCTTTCACAATATAGATACACAGTAATCACAGAAGCTTTTATGACCCTGCAGTGGCACTTCTGGTGCTGATGGACTTCTTCACCTTGTGTATTTTCCAATTTGAAAGTTATCCCGCTTTCCAGAACTTGCATTAACTGAAGCTTAGAAAATAACATCATCTTCATGCAAACACTTACATTTTTGTTAATTTGAAATGGAGGTTACATTAATTTCCTAGAGCAAATATCAGCGTTTTAACTTAGCTAGACCATTGGCTGCAGTTTGAGCTAAATTTGTTTTAATATACTAGAGCATTTTCTATACAGTTCTAGACTAGACTGTGATCACTAAAAGAGTATTATCTGGTTTATGTTTGTATTTAATATACTTAAAGGAACATGTATGATGAGGAATTGATGTAATCTGGATTCTGCTATGTCTGTCTTTGCTGGTCTTACAGTGGGAAATTCACCTGAGCTAATACAGACCTGACACTGTGCAATTTTGTCCTTCTTTTCATAGGGAATAGAGACAGAGAGGCCCATTTTACAAGTGGACAGATACGTATTTGCAGGAGAATATGAAGGTAGGGAAATTTTGTGAAGACAATCTCTCCCTTTTCATGTAACCCAAAGAACTTTCTCAACTCCGGATAGTTTTACTGCAATTGGGCCTGTGAGATGCTGAAGTTGTGGGTGGTTGTGTAACACCACGTAGAGCAGCAACAGTCTGAGTTCACTGCTAAATTAACCATGCATCCATGGTACTTCCAGGAAAGTCTGCCTGGAAGCTGACTCTGGGGTGCACCAGCTAGTATTAGTTCTAGGAAAAATGTGGGATATAAAGTGCCTTAAAGTGCTTGTTGTCCCCTGTGTAAGCAGGACTGACATGTTTTGCAATCTGTAGTTCTGTCATTTGCCCCGTGGTGACAACACTGGTCTGGAAGAAAATGGTCTGGGATCCTCCCTTGTAGTGACTTCCAATGACTGTGATACTCCTGTCTGTTCCTGAGTTCCTTACCCATACTGAGCTCTGTGAGGGGCTGGAAGTCAGAACATTCTCACAGCTGGGCCACTGGGCACAGCAACTGCAGCTGGTATAAATTAGTCTCTAAAACTTTCTCACTTTGTTTTTCATAGATACCTTGGGAACTTGTGTGGTTTTTGAAGAAAACACAGAGCAAGGTAATTGTTGTGATTTGATATTCTGTTCATTTCAGTAGCTGGGGAGGTTAAAAATACTTATTTCAGTTGCTAGTGGAATTCACTATAACGATTGGGGTTTGGGTATTGTTTTTTGTCCTCTCTTCCTAGTAGATGCAGAAGGCAACCAAAAAGTACAGCTGAAATACAAGTGCCACACAGTGAAGAAGTTGAACATGACACGGACCCTTCTGACAGAAAAGAAGGAAGGAGAAGATAACGTTGGTGAGTGCTTCTGCTCTAATGCACATGGACATGGGTGGATTATGCTTGGGAGTGTCAACTTTTATTAAGTGTTTGATTCAAGAACATGCAGGAATTTAAAGGAACTTTCTTCTTTAGACACTAGATGTGCGTATTTAAATTCTAAAAATTAAATACATTTCTGACCAGTGCTGCCTCCAGAAATGGCTAGGATGAGATTCCCAAAGAAGTGTAAGAGCAGGGCAAATGTATGCTAGTTCTCCCTGGTATGTTCTTCTGTCATCTAAAAGTTTTAAAATCAGAGGTGCTGTTTACTAGTTCTTTGATTTTGTTTTTTCCTATTTCCATCATTTTTTCTAATGACTTTCTGAGTCTCTGTAATTATTGGAAAGCTATAATATCCTTAGTAAGAAGTTCCATGTTGTATGTACTAGAACTGAACTGTACTTACTGAATTTACACTTAAATGGAAATGAATTTAAATTACTCGCAAAGACATGCCCAGAAGACCATTCATATTGGTTTTCATTCTGTAGGCAGAACTCAGGGCTCATATGTTTGCTTTATTTATTTTTTTGAACAGAAGTCAGTACTTTCAGATAACACTGAGTAGCCTACTATATATAGCAGTATTCATTAGAACTATCCTACTGCTTTTAGCTGTTTTTTTTCACTCAAGTCAGTGTTACTGCTTCATGTTTTAAGAATATATCACCATTTTACCTTAAATATGAGCAGCCAGCTGGACACTGGCCATAGGAGATATAAAATTAAATGTCATCTAGAATCTAACCAAACATCAGCATTCTTATCAACACCATGTACCACTTCTCTCCATAGAATTAATTATGTAATAGTAAACTGAAATGATTATTGTGATGGTATAGTATATATAATATAGTATATCATATTAAATTATATATATAGTATATAATATTAAATTGATACTAGAGAGTATTTAGCTTAATATCAAGGCCTTTTTTATTCTTGAGCAGCAATATTGATGATAATTACTGAAAACCACTTTGTTTCTGTACCGTGACAGAAATTTAACTTGTGCATACAAAGTAAATACAACATCTTGTGAATTGGCAACATGTACTGAGTAAAAATCAAATTGGAAGTGGAATCCCATTTCTATTTGGGGTTACTTTCAACCTGTCGTTCCAACTTGCTGTTACACTTGGGTTAAAGAGAGTTCAAGGACTTGCGTCCTCTCTCTGTTGTCATTACCTGTTGCCAGAAGGTCTAATATTTCGGTGAACAAACATTCTCTTCTCTTCATTGCATTTCTGAAGTATTTCCTCTGCATTTTGATTTATGTTTAAGTATTTAAAATGAGTCTAAGGGTGTCATCACACACCTAAATAGAACAGGAACTGCCATACTGGATAAGAGCAAAGATCTTTTTAGTCCTGCATTGCATTTCTGACTATGAAAAGTAGTAAATGAGTATATGAAAAGTAGTAAATGAGTATGTGAAAAGTAACAGGAGAGGGACAAACACATCTTTTTATCTGAAGTGGTTCTTTTATTTAGATCTTGGTCAGGCTCAGTTTTAATAACAATGAACTTAAACTAAGAAAAAACTGCTGTTAACTCCTTTTGTCACTAATAGAATTTTCCTTCTTTGCATCAGGTGGAGTAGAGTGGTTACAGATCAAGGACAGAGATTTTTCCTACAGCAGGCCTAATATGATTTGCAGTTTTCTGCATGAAAAGGATGATTCTGAGGAGTCAGCTCAGGCCCAAGATAAATTGACTGAGGAGTCAGAGGGAGAGCTGAGTGGCAAAGAAAATTCTAACATGAAATGTGACCTGGAGAAGCAGGACACCTTGGAAATAGATGCCTCTGTTCCTCTGCCTGACAGCTCTGCTTCTGGGGCAGAGGAATCTCCTTCTGGAAATGCTGCCTTAGAGGATGTACCTCCATGATATTAACACTGATCTTTCCATGATTTCTTCACGGGGTTAATGGGCCAACTTTTATAGGCCATGACATGATTTCCACTTTTTATGAAAAATGAATAGTGGAAAAACAGACATTATGTTCTTGTGCATTGCTTTTGTGTTTGAATTATAGTGGGAAGGGCTTAAATGTTTTTTAAAATTACTGACTGGAAATGTATCTATCCCTACCTCAAAACTGAACAAGTGGAAATGGTTACATAATTTTAAAAAACTCCTACATTAGAAAAACATTGATGTATTGTACAGTCTGGAACATTTTGTAAAAAGAAAGAAACATCATTGTTTAAAATAAAGTCCTGAATTTTTAAAGTATAGCTTCACCTTGTGTGTCGTATTCAGCTGCATACGATGTCTGCTCTGGTACTGCGGTTATTGAAAGAAAACAAATCAAATAAGTGTGGCTTTTATTGACTGAATACTCATCAAATTGCTTAGTTTGAGTTCTCTCTAGTGTCGTTTGTCTCCCTGATGGAGCTTAGGAATCTTTCATGTGGGAATCTTTCTGCATAATATAATGTCTGTTATACAAAAGAACGTGTGGTCAAACCCTTTTTCCTCACAGTAACTTCTTGGCTCTAATCTTCCTCTCTGGCATTTTTCTGAAGGGTTTTATACTTAAGATCCTGTACCCATGCATCAATGGTTCCCAGACTGGTCCATGTGACCATATGGTGGTGCCTAGCTAGTCTGTGGGTGGATACTACATCATTTATATGGCCACACACCGTTCTATATCACAGTTGAGTGTGTGGTGCTTGGGATAGTGTTTTTAAAAGCACAACAATTTTTTAACATTAAACATTTTCTCCCTGACCCTTCTTCTTTCCTACCTTACTCTGCCCAACCTCCCCACCGCCAAAACAGTGTCACTGCAACAGTGCTGTGAGGATGGGAACACCTAATTAATCCTAGCATAATTATGTAATACTTTAATTAGTAATGATCAGAGGAGAAGCTCACCCCCAGCGTTGTTCACAGCACAGGATCAGGAAAGAGAAGTCATTAAAACTGCAATAGCTTCAAACCATCAATCCCATTGTTCTCTTTTTTTTTTCTGTGTAGAAGCAACTTGAATCCTAGGGGAAAGGGAGGCAGGGAGAGGAAGAAGAGGGAACATGTTCTGTGTGCCTCCAGCCTGGGTGTGGATCTTTCACTTGGCAATGCTGCATTTGAGGTTTCAGTGAGACTGCTCAGCCATCCCTCTGGATTTAACTGGAACCATGGAAGTTTAAAAACATCAGTCACACTTGATTTGTGTGCTGCTGATACATAGAGGACAATTATAAGTGGAATAACGATCCTGGGAATACGCATGCTGTTGTGTTCCGGAGGGAGTGTTTGCGGTGCACTTGGTGGCAGCTGAGCCTCCTGCAGAGAGGGCTGGGGGCGGGAGGTCGAGCGCTCCTGCTACGGCTGCTTCAGCCACTGAGAGTTTGTTCTCTGTCAGAATGCAAACATAGCAACTCTCTCATGCTTTGTTAACTGATTACTTAGCCTGTCACTATGTATGTGAGGTTTTTTCCTTATATACAAGGAGTATTCCAGCAGAATTGGTTTCTGGCCTTCCCAGCCTTTCAGTGCTTTACTGAAGCTGTTTCTTTGTTCTAGTTCATCTGGTAATCAGTATTATTTTTGGAAAACATGTTATGTGTATCATAAACTGAGTACATTCATAATAATGTTGGGGGGTTTTAATCTTTTAAATGTTATTTCTAATGGTCGAGCTTTTGTTTCTATTATTATTAACCCTAATTTTTGCAACCATACAAGCTCTGGGTGAAGAACCTTTTTCTAATATCCAACCTAACCCTCCCCTGACACAACTTCAGGCCATTCCCTCGGGTCCTGTCACTGTCACCACAAAGAAGAGATCAGCGTCTGCCCCTCCCCTTTCCCTCACGAGGAAGTTGCAGACTGCAGTGCGGTCTCCCCTCAGTCTCCTCTACTCTAGGCCGAACAGACGAAGTGCCCGCAGCCGCTCCCCGTACGGATTCCCCTTCTCCACGTGGGACGACTGCGCGGAGCCGGGAAAGCGCCTGCTCCCCGCGGCCGTGCCCCGCGCATGCGCCCTGCGGCGCGCCGCTCCCCGGCCCGCTGTCCTGGCGGATGTGACGCCGGCCGGCGGCTCCCGCACATCCCGCCGCACGTGCGGGCAGCCATGGAGGCGCTGGACCGCGTCGTGTGAGTGCACCGGGGGGACCCCCGCACTGGGAAACGGGAGCGGGCGGCGGCCCGGGGGGGTTGCAGTGGGAGAGCCAGCAGAGAGAAAAGCCTTATGGAAAACGTGCTGGAAAGAGGAAAACCTAGCGCAGCTGTCTTGTTAGTAGTGGCCAAACAACCTTTACTCAGTTGGTAGCTTGAAAGAACCGCGGTGACCAGCTGGTGTTTAATTTGTATGTTTCTGTACGCTTGAGAGAATTCTCTTCATCTCTGAACTTTCTTGTGGTGCCCAGCGACAGGATGGGGAGCAATTGCCATGCCATAAATTAAAACACGAGAAGTGTTTTCCTCAGTTCAACCTGAGGAAGAACTTCTTTACATGGAGGGTGGCAGACCACTGGAACAGGCTGCCCACAGAGGTCGTGGAGTCTCCCTCTCTGGAGACAGTCCAAACCCACCTGGGACACGTTCCTGTGTCACCTGCTCCAGGTGACCCTGCCTTGGCAGGGGGGGTGGACTGCATGATCTCCAGAGATGCCTTCCAGCCCTGACGATTCTGTGATACCTCTGTGTGTGGGGGGGTATTGTTTGTTTGAAAGATGAAATTAAGATTAATGCTTTGCTGAGAAGGTAATCTAGTGGAGAAATGTAATTCTTAAACCACGTAGCCACTGATATGTAACAGGTCTGTGGCCCTGCGAAGGCTGGGGTATTTCACCTGGGTAGTGCCCAGCACTGCTCGCTGGTTCCTGACAACAGATGTGCTGTACTTGTGCTTTTATTTTGGGTGCCGCTGGTGGTCTTTGAGGAACTTGGTTTTCTTTTCATATGCAAGTTTCTGGGTTGTTGAGGGGAGCTGGTGTGAGGAAAATCCTTCAGCCTGTCGGTAGGCTGGGAATTCTAGTATAGCTTGACCTCTAAATTAGCAGAAACTGAAAAGCACAAGACTGTAAAATCACGTTTGCTAATTTGGGGGGACAGAGAGGAAGAGAAGTGGCAGTAAGACACATTCATCTGAGACAGGGCATTTGGCATTGGTTGTAATTCTGCAGGTTGGGATTAAGTAATTGAAATAAGTTACTTGAACACAGTTTGTTCCAATTTTTGTTTGGTTTCACTGTTTTATGCAGTGTCAGGTCTTGTTATGTATATTAAGCTTTTAATTTTTAATTTATTGTTACAGAAAGCCTAAAACTAAGAGAGCAAAAAGATTTCTTGAGAAGAGAGAACCCAAGCTAAAGGAAAATACAAAAAATGCTATGCTCATAAAAGGAGGAAATGCAAACTTAACAGTGACTGAAGTGCTTAAAGACATCGTAAGTTGTTGTACATAGCATGCAACCTTCCTCTCTCTTTCTTACAATTTGCTGTCTCTGCTGCACTATCAGTATTTTCATACTCTCCCTCTACCCCAAATCTCAGATTGACCAGTACTCCAAAGGTGTCATTACCTACTTCTTAATTACCTACTTATTTTCTTCCAGTTTCTTCTTTGCCTGAAAGTTTGAGCTTCCTTTCTTGTTTTTTCCACAATTGTCCTGTATGTAAGGTGAAGTGTTGCTAAGTCCATTTGAAAACAAGAGGATTAGATACAGAACTGTGACACAGCTGAGTCATATCCCAGAATCCTGTAAAATGACTCTGTGTATTAATAGAGAGTTTTCAGCCTCCTGTGAAACTTTAAGCTACCAATCTTGTCTCCTAACTCCATAGCTTAGAATATTATACCTGTTCCTACACTCGTTTTTCTCTTTGCTTTGTTGTTTTCCTATTATTTTACGCTTCTTATAATAAGTTGTTGTTCTCTCCCTGTTTTTCCTTATGCCCCTTAGAAGCAGAGTGATTGCATTACATGGCTTTGATTTCAGCGGTTTCTCAGTTATTTTGTTATTTCTTAGTTTCTACAAATAATTCCTTGTGCAATTAATTTGGAAACAAGATTGTCACCAGCTCGAAGGGTATTACTGTGAGCAGGCCTTTTGAGGTACCTTCTTCTAGCCTGATCTGCCTAGTTACTGTTTGATGTGATCCTGTAAACTATCGGGTTATAGAAACAACAGTGCTGTGCATGTTCTAGAGATGACGTGTGTTAAACTTTGTGTTTTGCAGTATGCTGTGAAGAAACCTTTTGCTGTACTGTATAAAAGGTAAGCGATCTCACTTTGGCATTTTTGAGTCTTCTGTCAGCTTTTGGTAATTTCAGAGCATGAGTAGGGATGCTAGCTAGTGTGGGGGCTTGCACAATAATATAATATTCAATTCAATATATTATAATTTTCAATAGACTGGAAACAAGCTACGTGTGATCAGCATTGGTGCTGAGCCCTGTTCTCTGGCGGGTGGTATGGAACAGTATTCAGCTCTAAGTCTTGCTCAAAATGGGAACCCAGTGTCTGTATGAATGTAGGGCAGAAACAGTTGTAATAGCTAAATTTAACATTGAATGAACAGGCAAAGGCAGTTGTTCGTGGTGTGTGACTGGTGGTCTTCTGGAAGTCAGGCCCCAGGAGACAGGAAATATGGAGGAAAGTACTTAGAATGGCGATGCACTAAGACATTCCTGGCAGTATTAATGTGACTTGTGGTTTGAACTCAAACTGAGCCTCTACTGCTGGAGTTTCTGGTAGAATGCAGAACTTCTTATAATGAGAGAACTAATAAAAAGTGGCTATCTGGGCCTGTTCTCTTTTTTTTTTTTTTTCTCCTTTTAACTTGTTTTTTCCCCCTCCTCTCAGGAAAAATATTACCAGGCCTTTTGAGGACCAAACATCACTGGTAAGTATGAACAGTGTTTTCTCTTACAACGATTTTGAGCAGGCTATCTTCATGTGCCAGAAGATGAACTATGAGGGAAGAAGAATAGAATGTCTGAACAGAACTTTGGCTGGAATTTAGGGGTAGAAAGAGAGTATATCACCTTTGTAAGAGACGGGCCACTCGGGAGGACCACAAAGATGTTGTGAGGGTATGCAGGGAGAAAATAAAAGGGCCCAAGCCCAACTAGATCTTAAAAGACAATTAAAAATGTGTTTACAATTACATCACCAACAGAATTAGGAGCAAGGAGAATCTCCATCCTTTAGTAGATGCAGAGGGAAACACAGGGACAAAGGATGAGGAAAATGCTGAGGTACTGAATGCCTTCTTTGCCGCAGTCTGTAATAGCAACACCAGTTGCTCTCTGGGGACCCAGACCCCTGAACTGGAAAACAGGGACAGGGAGCAAAACAAAGCCCCCGTAATCCAGGAAGAAATGGTTGGTGACGAGTTGTATCACTTAGACACACATGTCTATGGGGCTGCATGGGATCCATCAAGGGTGCTTAGGGAGCTGGTGGAAAAGCTGACCAAGCCCCTTTCAGTCATTTAGCAGCAGTCCTGGCTGACTGGCTAGAGACATTTTTTAAAAAGGGCAGTGTTGCAGTGTATGTGTTGTTGCAGTATATGCAGGACACTTTTGAGGCATTTGAGTTGTTTGCATCTTTTTAATAAAATATACAGCTGTTAGGGAGTGTACAGATATCAACACACGGTGATTAACGGAGCTGTGTGAGCACATGCAGAGGGAGTCCCCTCTGGTCTGTTCTTGGCTTGTCTAGAGCCAGCATTTCTCAGGGATCTGGTGGCAGAACTCAGTGCTGAGCTGTGTCATTTGTACATGCAATGAATCCAGCCTCTCCAGGTGTCTGTGACCTCCCAGAGGGGCAGAGCTGCAATGCCCTCTCTGAGCTGCTGCTGTTGCAGGGGTGGGAGATTGTGTCCTTGTGTGCTTCACAACTGCCAAGTGCAGGTACATACTTGTGGGAAGCACTGGGTAAGTTGTGCGTGTGTGCATCATTGAACCACTGTGGATATGCAAGATGAGGAGCTGCCTTGGGCGGCAGAAGTGCATAAAAAGACTTTGGGCTGAACATCTTTAGAAAGAACTGCTGTAATGTTGGCTCTGGACATGATACCATAATAAGTTATCTGTTCCTCCTGGAGAAAAGATCTCTGTGAGATCTTTGTGATCTGTGGCTCTCTCTGTGAGCCAGTCACCACCGGCTTGGTTTTAAGTCTTAAATAATAAATTGACTTGAAGTTGCTCTGTCGTAGGACTCTTGTGCCGAGTGCAGATGTTGTTAGACTTGCTGTTGAGGGAATAAACTGGTTGTTCAGAAGCTGTCAGGCAAAGCTAATATGCTGCATAAAGCTTATTTGGGAAACTACAACGGGGCATTACAACAGCAGCCAGCTTGCACTTACTCCTCAGGCAAGGAGAAGTGGTTGAAAGTATCTTATGTAAAAGCAAATAATGAGGAATTATAAAAAAGGCTGTTATAGGTAAAATGGCAAGAAAAAATTGCCTGATTGTATTTTAAGATGCAGTGGGAAATAAGAAAATAAATTATTTGAATCTTGAATCTAGCTGTCAGTTTTAGTGTAAATGCTGAAAAACACTCATGACATGCTCAAAACTTCTGGTAAGTGCAGTTGCTCTTCTCATTAAGCAGCTCCCAAACTTATGTTTGTGCCATATACCTTTGCAGAGTATTTTAAACCCTGTGAACTGCAACTCACAAGTTGGATTCTTTTCTTCAATTGCAGGAGTTTTTTTCCAAGAAATCAGATTGTTCTCTGTTTCTCTTTGGCTCTCATAACAAGAAGCGACCTAACAACCTGATAATAGGTAATAAGTCTCACTTGGGTTTTTATTGGGATGATAGGTGTAGTTTTCAGTGAATATTTAAATAGCTGGCTTTTCTTTTTCTACTCTCACAGGTCGCATGTTTGACTACCACGTGCTAGACATGATTGAGCTGGGCGTTGAGAAGTTTGTATCCCTAAAAGATATCAAGGTAAGGAATTGCTAATTCAGTATTTCAGCGACACCTACTGGTGGATTTTTTTTCCCTTTTTTTCTGTGCCCTGAAGTGAATTTAATTGTTTTAAAAAAGTGTTTCATGCAGTATATGAGGATTGGTAATTTGTGTACTCCAAAATGTTAATCTTATGTTCTGTTTTTTAATTTAATTTGGTTGGCCTATTCTGTCCCTGTTGATCACAGGTCACAGCAGTTTTTCATTCAGTGTTGAATGGCTGGCCACCTATTAAATCAATAATATGTTCCCTAACACTGTCTGAATTTTTGTTGATTTAAAATTCTTATTTCACAGAACAGTAAATGTCCTGAGGGAACAAAACCTATGTTGATATTTGCTGGTGATGTGTTTGATGTGAATGAAGAATACAGAAGACTGAAGAGCCTTCTTATTGGTCAGTATTTTGATTATTTGGGCAGTAGGATTGCATGGATCTGTAATAATATGATCTGCTGGGAAGAGCTACTTTGTCAATACATGTTTGCTTGTGTTCAGCACAGAAAGAAAACAAGAATGAGCACTTGTAGGTTTCATGTCATGTTAAATTAAAGTTAACTATTCATGAGGACTATTAAAGGGAGGAAAAAAAACCCATCCTAAAAGACTCTAGAGATGAAACTTCATGATCACTAGAATTCATTACTTTCATTGTCAGAAAACTGTTATTTTCCAAAAAGTCTTGGCCTTATAGTTGTACTGGGTTATCACTTTTCTAACCAAATAATGTTTTGAAGTATCTCAATTGAAATCAGTGGACTAAGGTCAGAAAGTGGGATATTTTTGCTTACAGAAAAGTCAAATCAGTATAATTCAGCTTCTGGTTTTGTAATGGAAGCATTTTCTCTTGGAAATTCCACCAATTCTAACAAGCGTGCCCTTGTGTAGGATACTTGGAAAGAAGAGGTGCAGTAAAACTCAGCTGTAGATAGTAGTTGTGCCCTAACTTTAAGGCAGGCTTGGAGCTTAGGAAACAAACTGGCATGAAGTTTTTTACTACGTTAAGGTTGGAGGCTCTGGAAGATAAAGCACGTTGTAGGTTTATAGAGGCTCTATGTAGACATAGAAGTCACAGGATATTATGTCTCTTGACACTTAAAAAATGTATCTTACTTGGCAGAACTAGATCTAGTAAGCAGAGCGAAGTGGCTTTTCTTTTTAATAGTTTACCTAAAAGTGATTTTGGTTTTTTAAGCTCTGGTAGAATACTGAACTTGGCTTAGTAAGAACAGTCTTGTTCGTTCTGTTCCATTCTTGGGTTTCTAGGTTTCTAGGCAAACGGATTGCTGCTTAGAAGCAGACCCTAAAAATGAGAATTTTTTTCCTTAATATTATTCCTTAAAGCAAGATGTTTCATCTGGAATGAGACTGAAAGGGAGCAGGAAAGGAGTAAATTTTCATTCTCTCAATGCAGCTGACTGGTTCTTGGGGATGGATGAAAGGGTGGTAACTGAGTTTATGCATCTTTGAAGATGATTGAATACAAAGATAAGTGAGTTTTACTGCTGCATGTTTGTGTCACCGTAAATGGGTATTTACGCTGCAGGAAGCAGGTGCCTTTTCTGGAGTGTATCTTGTTCAGGCATCTGCACAGTGATGGGCATCCAGATGTGCTCATGCAGCCCATGATCAAACAGCTGAAATGGGAGACATGCATAGTAAGATAGCTGTCGAATAACTGACTAATCCTTCCTATTTCTCTTGATGTTTGTCTGTCCTTTCTCCTCTCCTGTTTATTAGCCATTAATGACTTGGCAGTCAAATGTACTCCACACCCAATCTTTCTTCTTGAACATATGCCAAGTAGTCCAGGTCTTAATTGTTCTGCTGACTTCTGTGAAATACCCAGATGTAAACAATAGACAAAGAAAAAGGTTAAGGAGAGTAAAGACTTGAAGGTATCACTAACCGATTAAAGTCATCTGGGTATTAATCTGACCTGCTTCAAAACTGCCCGTAACTGGTAAGAGACAAGTGATTTGTTCAATTTCTGCAAAAGATGGTACCTTTAAGCTGCTACTCTTGCTAGGAAACATAGAAGAGTGTCTTTATAACAACAGCCACAAATATTTTGTTGCTGTACCAGTATTGTTGGGATCCCAGAGGGAATATTAGATAGCTGACAGCTTCTTGTTGCCAAAGCAGTGTGATGCCAGTGATGCTGAGGAACAACCAAGCTTTCATTGACTTTTGTGATCAAAAGGGCTTATGCTGGTTTGTACAATCATCTTACAGCAGTTTCTTTGTAAAATTAAGGGCAAGGGTAAATTATTGTCTTCATGGTAACCAAACACTATAGTCTGATTAAACTGTGAAGTGGAAGATGCTGTTTAGGAGAAATAAATGACAGATGCATTTTCTTTGGAGACCTGAAGACAATGACATCCCGTTTTTTCTCTTTTGGTTTTCATTGCCCTCTGATGTGGCAGTGTAGGATTTCATTTAAGATGTAAGTCTTGGAGTGCAGTTAATGAAATTTTAATAACTTTTTATTCCTGTATCTGTAAGACGTTTCAACTCTTAAAACACTGCCTGCTTGTTGTTAGTTCTGTTATTGCACATCTATTTTATCCTAAAAATGGCCAGGCACTATAGGGCCTGCTTATACACTTTCTAAAACGTTGGTTTGCAGGAGATCTCTGCGATTTTAGATTGGCTGTCACCTTGGTCTTCAAACAGCCTTCCTCACACAGACTCTTTCTGAGTGTTTGAAAAGATTTGAGGGCTTTTTCTGGCCAGGAAAGGGAATGTCTGGGAAATGTTTGAACTGCACTCATGCTAACCAAAGCTACATAGATTATAGTGTTACCAGCTCTTGGATACAAATTGATACAGAAAGATTTACATTCCAAAATCAATTAGGAATGTAATCTGGAAATAGAAAGATCCTGAAAAGCTCTCTGTAGGAAAGAGTAAATTAGACAGTATGGAAACATGTTTGAGGACAAGGGGGAGAGAGAACTAGGGATGGAAAGAAAGGAGAAAGGAAGTCTCTAGTCCAACCAAAGCAAGAGTTGTAAATTAAAAACGTTAAAAAAACTTCAAATCTCTGGGTGTACTGAAGTGTAAGGTTTCTGCAGCTGTTCAGTGTTGCCAGGAAAAAAATTCCTGACCACCTGCGTTTATTGGAAGAGATCATCCTGTGGGTAAAAAGATGTATGATGCCACAGGAAAATATGAAAGGGAGGTATTGCCAATAAAACCACTGTGAATGTAAGCTTGTGTACCTGCCGAGAAACGGCTGAAGGGAAAAAAATATGCCACAAGTGAACAAAATGTTTCATTTGCAACTTTTCCTCTAATTGCAAGTTAGACTCGAAAGAAGAAGAGAGTATTTAATTGACCAAGGGAGTTTCCTGGGCTGGCTCCAGCTGGTATTTGCCAGCAAAACCGTGTTTTGGATGTCACTCCAGTGCTGATACTCTTGCAAGAAGGGAGTGAAGGAAAAGACAAATAGCCAAGGGATCTGAAAACAGGACAGTGCGAGAGAGTGATGTGTTTTGCATCTGTTAGCAGTTCTCCTATGTTTCAGCATTGCCCTGCCATGTTTGTTAGCACACCTTGTTCCCTTGGTCAAGGTCACTTTCTTTCTCCAGCCTCTGCGTATGTTGGACAGATTGCTGTGCTCATTGCAGGCTCTCTGATTGCACAGTGTATTTTCATAGCCTGATATAAGAACCTCGCTGGAGGTGGCTCATTTTGTATTTAACCTGTATTTCAGTGTTCTCTTTGCAAACTGAGCAAGTATTTGAAGTATCTTATTTTCATACGTGTTGCTTATTAATAGAGAAAACATTAGACATAATGACAAATACTGCTTTACCTAGAGGACAGAGGTGCCTTGTTGTGAAGGGAGGAATGAAAGAAATTATATCTAAACATTTTCCCAGAGTCAGAGAGAGAAAATGTAGGTAAGAGTAGACAAGATGCAGTTTTGATCTGCTGTGTACTGGTTTTGATCCCTCTTTCTAGTCTTCCAAATCTATGTATGATTAAGATTTAAGTATCAGGTTTGAATGATGTCTTTAAATGATACCTGAGCAAATGGCTTCTCTGTACTGATCTGTGTTTAGCTGAGCATTGACTGGCCTAAACACCAAATAAGATTATTTTTTCCCCTGATTTTAGAGATGAATATTTAAAAGAATAGACAATGCAGTTATTCCAATTAGCTTAATAATGTTAAGTTACTGCTCTGAAAGTGTATTTGCTCTTTTCCATGCACTTACATATAGGCAGTATATCTATAGGTAGCATGTATATTGCTACCAGATTACCTCTGGAAAGTCACTGTGTTCCTGTCAGGATTTCCACACACATTTGGATTCAGCAGTGCACGCTAACACGTGCAGTGTTAAATTTCTGTTAAATTTCTGTCTTGTGTTTTGGCCAGGCTGCAGCTCTAAGTAGTAGCTATTTTGTGAGATTCGTATTTCAAAATGGGCCCACATCTCATCACCAATTTGTTATAGGCGTCTGTTGGTTTTATTTTCAGCCAAGAAACCTGGCATTTATTCCTTTTAAATACTCTTTCAGATTTCTTCAGAGGTCCCACTGTGCCCAATATTCGTCTGGCTGGTTTAGAGTACGTTCTGCATTTCACAGCTGTAGATGGGAAAATTTACATGAGAAGCTACAAGTGAGTATGTGTTTTTTATCTAATTGTTTGGGTTTTGGAACGCTTGTCAGTTTTAGTCCATAGTTGTGAAATTGAACTGGCTTGAGCTGCATTTATAACATTCAATGTGTAGAAGTGCTCCAGTGTAACTTGTACAGCAGAAGGAGATGCTTGAGCCCGAAGTCTGCTGCCTCCTTCCTTGCTGAGCTCCTCCTGGCTCAGAGGATTGCCCTTCCATATAGCTGGATTTGTAAGGTGGTGTGAATTAACTTGGTGAATTCTGGGTACCGTCTTAGACTTCGTGGACTTAGTCTGTTCTCAGGCTGATTTCTAGGACTCTGCTCACTTAGGGGTTTGCCAGGGAACAACAGGGGATAGGCTGCAGACAGAGATGCACAAGGAAAACCAGGAAAAGGCAGGACAAGGAAACCTTTCTTGTTGCATTGGTGTTCACCCTCACAGTTCACTCCCTGCCTTAGGAGGCTGTGAACATTCATAGGACACAGTGTTCCATGTGATTTTGATTTCTCTTAATACAAAATCATTTTGATCAGCTTTACTCTTAAAAACGAACAACCAAAACACTTTCCCAGATAGTGTCATGTTATTTTGCTGTAAATTATAGTGAATATTTTTCATGTCTAATAATACTCAGGGTGCTGTTTTGAATTTGAGAAGTGATATGGCTTTCAGGGTGCTGAGGCTGAGTTTTAAAAGTGATACTGATTATACCGGTCTCATTTAAAAAAAAAATAAATTACATTATCCAGGTCATATTTTGGATGTGTTCAAACTGTAGTGGGACTGATTTATTATAAATTATTATTGATGGATGCCTTTTCCAGTAATAGAGTTAGTGGTAGCAGTTGATTTAATAGTATTTTGAACTGCAGGATTAAACCTATCCTTAAGGAAGATGGATACATCTTTAGCAGAGGGGACAATGTTGATTTTGGTTGGTTTTCTCCTCCTAGAGTGCTTCTGAAGAAATCTGGCTGTAAAATACCCAGAATTGAACTGGAGGAGATGGGACCTTCATTAGATCTGGTTATGAGGAGGACACATTTAGCTTCAGATGACCTTTATAAGCTGTCTTTGAAACAGCCGAAAGGCCTGAAGGTATGTAGCTTGGAAAGGGCATAACTTTCAGATCTATCTGTGAAAAAGAGCAAAGGCTGAAGTATTACTTGTTGTATATTTGACCAGAGCCTACTTTCATCAAGGCCAGCTGACATTCCTGGGGCCACAGCACTTCTGTGGTGGTCGGCTGGCATCCAGACTCTTCCCTGGAAGCACATAAAACACACAGCACAAATCTTAGTCCCTAAAATCCAACCAATGTATGAGGCTTTGCTCTTGGGCACTTGATTCTCACCAGAGCTCCTGGGACTGTACTCAGAAATATTAACACTGTTCTTCCCTTGCAGCCTAAGAAGAAAAAGAATATCTCCCACGATGTGTTTGGTACAACTTATGGTCGAATCCACATGCAGAAGCAAGATCTTAGTAAACTGCAGACACGGAAAATGAAAGGCTTAAGAAAGAGGCCAGCAGAGAAGTCAGCTGAAGATGGTGGGGCTACTCCCAAAAAGTCAAAGTCAGCTTGATAGTCTGGGACAGCTTTGAAAACTCTTTGTACTGTCAAATTTAGAATATATGTTGTATATAAATTGTCAGACATAAAAGATTGAGCTGCTCTTGGCTTTAGTTTTGTAACAAAAGTATTTTTAACCATTTGTCATTTTAAAGGGAACATTGGGGTATTGAGCTTTAACATGGAACTTGGTTATTTAAAATAAAATATATGATATAACAAATACTCCAAAGCTGAGTATTTGTTTCTTGGTATTAGCAATGTATGGGAGTCAAACAGGTGACTCATTTCCTGGACAGTTTCACAGAATGGATTGGAAGAGACTTTAAAGCTCATCTGGTTCCAACCCCCTTGCCATGAGGAGGGACACCTTGTACTAGACCAGGCTGCTCAAGGCCCCATCCAGCCTGGTGTTGAACACTTCCAGGCGTGGGGCATCCCCAGCTTCTCTGGGCAACCTGTTCCAGTGCCTCACCCACACATGGAAGAATTTCTTCCTAATATTCCCCATGCTTTGTGCTTTTAGCATAGAGGCATTTAAATTGCATCTCCAGTGAAGTGACTTCCTGGTGGGAGAGGCTGAAATTCCTCTGTGCTGCCCTTCAGGTGCTCTCGTGTCGACCTGCAATCCCTCTCCAGGCTTTGGGCATCTCTTGCTGGCATCAAACTGGTCATAGTGGGATGGATTGAGGTTCCCTTCCCCCAGAAACTTTAGTTTTATTGCTGTTACGTTGGGATCCCTTGATGAGTCAGTTCTTACACATTCTGTGCAGGACCACAGCAATGAATGTGCATAATATGCACAACTTCTCTGATCATTTATTGTTTATGTATTTCAGATTTTGCACGGCTGCAACAGTCAATAAACGTTAAACCATTTTCTAAAGCATGAACTCAATACATGTGTGATGGCCAGGCTTTGCTTTTGACTATTGCACCAGGCCTTACTTTGCACTGGCAGAATTGGGAGTGCTTAAGGTGTTTTTGCTGTGTTCATCACCATGGTAGCAAAGTACCTGATATTTACTTTAGGCATAAATGAAACCTTTACAGGTTGAATTTCAATCTTTGCTGCTTGATTTGTGCCCAGAACGAAAATATGTGAAGCAACCATGAAAGGTACGTTTTTACAGATATTTTTTTTTCTTACCCTGCTTTCCTCCCAAGTTTATGCTCATGAGTTAGTGCAGACTCAGCTAAAAACTTGTTTAAAGGGGATGAGAATTTAAGTTTAGTGCGACTTTGGTGTACTGTTCTGTTTTGGAACATACTGAAAAACCTGGCTTTTAAAATTCTGCTTGTCTCTTTGGAAGTTGTTATTCTGCCCTTTAAGCATGATTATTATAGAAGTATACACACATTACCATGAACACAGCAAGCTTGCTCATCTTACTTATGTTTTTAATACTTTATCTTTTCTTGCTAGTTTTCTAATCAGCTGAAATGTCATATCAGAAATAGGTGGTTTGTTATTTTCAATTGTCTTCTGCGTCCTGGATGGAAGCTGTTGGGCAGCTTTGCTTTCCTTACGGGAGGACTGAGCTGTAACTGTGGCTGTGCAAATGCCACCCATGACATTCTTGCAGTGCTCATTTGATAAAATCTGTGGTGTGAAAAAGGAAGGGCTTTAAAAGCTTGGGTTCATTTTGGGGGCACAAACATTTATTATGAATGTATTTGCATGGCTCTCTCCAAACCCTTTTCTCCAATCTGTAACCATGTGCTTGAGAAACTGATTCCATAAACTTCTTCAGATTTGTATTTCCCACTGTATCTTTCTGAAGTACAAATCACTAGGCTTTTGTTTGAAAGCTGTGGAAGAACCATACTAGCAGGCACTGCTGTCTTTAACAAGCTTTGATTCATAAAAGTAATAGTAAAATACTGTAAGTTCATAAAAGACAGCATGCCCATAGTTTAAAAGACTGTAATTTTCTAAATTTTTCCAATTCGGAAGCTAATTTTGGTGCTTAATTTGAGTTTTAAAACTTAGCATTCTTAGCAGTAATGTAGACCATCTAAAACCCTGTTACCTCTTAATGTAAAAAGTGAAACAGTTGTTCAGTAGGAGCCCTCAGAGAGGAGCTGTTGCATCCTGGTGTGGGGTTTTTTTAATGCTACTTCTGGTTTCCTCCTTGTTTTTTAGGAAAAAGATTTTCATGGAAAGAGTGGTGAAGTACTGGACTTGTCTGCCCAGGGAGGTGGTGGAATCACCATCCCTGGATGTGCTTAAAAAAAGATTGGATGTGGCACTCAGTGCCATAGTTTAGTTGAGGTTTTAGGCCGTGGGTTGGAAAATGATCTTAGAGGTCTCTTCCAACCTGGTGATTCTGTGTGTGATTCTCTGTATACAAAGAGGAGTCTTGGACAGGTTGGGGCTACTACACCTTCCAACACCTGAGTGTGGTTACTTAAAGCTTCAGAGAGGTGAGAAGTCCTTGAGCATGGGAAATCAGTCAGTGGGGAGAACCCAGGTGCATTTATTCACCCTTTGCAGGTGGAACTTGAAGTGCCTGATGTCCCTCACCTGTGGCTGTTGGTATGAATACCCTTTTATATGCAGCTTTTTGTACTGGTGAAATACAGCTACGTGGTAGACAAAAATGTATCAGATATGTGAGGCAAGGAGAAATTCTTCTGGATATAGTGTAAGGATATTTAGGTTATGCTTTTTCATGCCAATCACTTTCAGGTTATGTTGTTAGCAAGGATAAAAACTCTCTTGTAGTACTCAAAGTAGTGCCATTTTGGTGCAAATTCTTGAGTGGGAAGTGGAAATGCTCTCTTGTTTTTCACAGCAGAAATTAACTGCTCTGATCTCTGTGTGAGGAGATAGGATGAAGCCAAGTTAGCGAACAAGATCACCTCATGCTCTTTGGAGAAGTTTCAGCCTTGCTGTGAAGCACTGATAAAGCCACAAGGTTGATGGCTGGTGTGATTTCAGGGGTACAGCGAGTATAACCACACATCTGCTCCGTAGGCAATGGCTGCGTTCCGAGTACCTGATTTAACTGAGGTGAATGGTGATAGGAGGGCTAAATATAACCTTTCTAGTGGAATGTTCTTATTTCCCAGGGTCTTTCAAAGTGTAGGGAAATTTGTCTCTAGCTGTGTGCATGAGGAGCAGAACGTGCAGTACTCAAAGGGCAGCTGATGAAAGGGGCTTGCTCTACCTCAATTGCTCCTTGCTTCCAGAGTTCACCAGGCTCTGAAAACACATAAACATAGCCCCAGGGGTTGCCTGGCATAGGCAAGGCTTAACTGTTTTGTTCATCCCTTTCCTCTGGCTTTCATCTTCCTACCTCCCAACACACAGGAGTTAGCTTTATTTGTGGGTTGAGCCTAGTAATAACCTTGGTTTGAAGAAAATCCCTGTGGGCAAAGCGTGGCTGCTGAGGCTGTGCCTGTGCAGGAAAACAGAGGAGAAGTTGCAAATCAGCAGTCAAGCCCACGCTGTCTTTAGTCTAGCTGGCAGGATGGCAAGGGCAAGGAGGGTACAATCTGTGCCTTCTGTGGACCCTTGGCCTCTGCTGCTGTTGTCCAGCTGTGCTGCTGGTGTCTTTACTGCCACTGTTAACTAGGGTCCTATCATTATAGGTAACTGATGATACACATATAATATGTGGCCTACCTGCACTTCAAGTTGTCTTGGCTCTTTTTAGGTGTGGTGGAATTATAAAAAGGAAGAAGAGAGGTAGATGCTGAGTGCTGAAGCCTGCTAGGTTCTTGGGATTCCCACATTTTTGGGTATCTGTCCTGCATGCACATAGTCACAGCCTTAGCTCTGTGCTAGTAAAATGTGACAGACTGAGCACTGAGAGCAAAGAGAGCAATGAGTGGTGTATATTTGAAAAGAGCTTATGCACTCTCTTCTCCTTCCTGGATTTGGTAGGTTTGAGCTTCTCTTTACAGTTCCTTAGCAACCTTATTTGTTTTCAGTGCTTTCCGGGTTTGATTGTGAGTGTTTCCCTCCACCACTGGCTTGGTTGCAGCTGGGGAGGGTTAGAAAAAAGCGTGAAAAGAGGACATGGTAGACACATCGGGTATCACTGCTGCATCCTCCAGCCAGCCGAAAAAAGGCTTATTCTAGATGCTATCAAACATGAAAGAGAAGGGGAGCAGGGTAGGGAAACTGGAGCCGAACTCCGTTAGAGACATTTTCATTATTAAAAAGAAGAAAGTGGAAAATGTTAGCTGTGCATAATATATATAACATAGCCATACATAATACATGTTAACATGTGTATTACGCGTGATGCAGAGAGTTCTCCCCTGTCCCCCAGTGCAATTTATCTCCTGCTTTTGAACTTTGCTGAAGTGCCTCTAGCAGTACTGACACATCCCAGATGCAATCCAAAGACATGGCTGAGAAATAGGTTAGTTGCATCAGAAGTCAGGTTCCCTAAAAATGTACAAGGAAAAGAGACATGAGGCTTTTGAATGTGAAGTCTTTGTAGGATTGCCTTTCTAAAAGGATGAATGTTTCAAGTTAGCAATATGACTAACACTATATAGGAAGAACAGCTTTGCTGTCACACATTATACAGAATATAGTGAGGAGAATCTGTCAAAAACTCCAAAATTTTGGGAGAACATACAGTTTCTTAGAGACCTACCTGATTAGGCTGGAAATTTTATCTCTGAGATCATGGTAGGCAGGAGGGATCTAAGTTCTGTGTGGGCAAGGAAATGAAGGTGGGTATTGGGACAGGACAAATTTATAGGTAATCTGGGATTAAGATTTGTCCTGAATAACATGGGCATCGTCTACTTAGAGCAATCAGTGAACACAGCAGATGTTCTCTGATCAAGAAATTTCTAAGGCATCTTGTCTTCATTTCTTGTTTTGTTTGACTTTCAGTCATACTATGTTTACTTAATCTTCCCCCCCACCCTGCTTCTCTAAGATAAGCACAAAGTAATTAAGGGGAAGTAGACATAAAGTTTTTAGTAGAATTTAACAGGGAGTATGCATGGTTAAAATCTCATTTTGTTCCAACTTTCTCCCTTGATAATCCCATAATTCTTTCTGTGACACAACACATCACCTATGAAATCTGGATTTCTCACTCCATCAGTGATCCTGAAGTATGCCCATATGGGCCCTTTCTTCTGTTTTAAATGTTGCAATTTGCTCCTCTTGACTCCCTTCACCCTCACAGCCTCCAAAACAAACGCAACAGGGCTGCAGTGACCCTTTTCCCACCATTCGCCCAGACCATCTGGCAGAAGTTGAGTTTCTTGTCTTTTATTGTTTATGCACAGTAAACTGTATTTTTCACACATACAGTGCTGCAATGCAAAATAAGGTGAACTTCAAAATCTAAGTTTCTCTCCCTGTTTCCTGACATTTAGATGTATTCCCCAGAGAAGGCAGTGCTCAGCAGGCATGCAGTGAAAGGGCTGTCACTGAAGGCAGAGCTCTGTGATCAATTCTAAGGCTGCTTTAAGTACTGGTGTTTTTTCTCCCCCTTTTAAATCTGCAAAATTAAACCACTCATCTCTGCTGCTGGCCTCTAGGCAGGAGAATTACTGATGCTGCCGTATGCCCTGGAACTATTGCTGCAACAGTGACTATGTGTGTTAGCTGTAGATAGGCACACTGGGGCCCAAGGCCATCTGCTGCCAAAAGATAGTTTAAAACCCTTTTCCCTCTCCACTTGTTTTTCAGATAAAGGCATGTTCCTTGTACTAAGTCAGGGTCTCTGTTTTTCTAATCTAAAGAAGTCTATGAGTAGTTGCATCTTTTCACCTTTGATTGCAAGCTGCTAATGTTTCTTTCCAGGGGCAACTGAGCTCCTTGGCCTAGAAGTTGCTCTCTCCTCTGGAGGAAGGTGAGGAAGGGATGACAGAAGTGAGGAAGAGGAAGAAAAGATTCAGGCAAAATATCTCCTTTCTCTCCTGGTGTGTCATGTTCTTGCGTGTGACAGAAACTAGTTTCCCAATGCAACAAAGAAATGTGAGAGATTTGACAGTATAAATTCACCCCAAACATCTCTAAGGAAAGTTCTCCTGAGCCTCTCACTTGTTTGGTGTGACTCACTGCCGAAGATGGGCAGTCACAGCTGCTGTATCGGGGAGTCTCTCTTGGGGCAGATTGCTGCAAAGAGTGTGATGCAGAACTTTCATTCACCTCCCATTGCTGCCATTTAACTTTTTCTCAGTTGAAAATAGCTTATTATGAAGAATTAGTGAAGCTCTCCAAAATGCACATGCAGCATGCCAATAAACATTAACGAGCTTTTAATTCATAGGAGGCAATAGATTTCAGCTCCTGTTGGCTTATTTTGCACACAGGAATAATTCCTTGCTCAACAGGAATTTTGAAAGAAATGAAAGAAATGTTAGAGTTTATATGTTATGTTGTGAAAAGAAGTTTGTAGATGGTTTCCTTCCTTTTTTGTTGTTTCTTTTTTTCCTTTCTTCTTTGAACATACTTGAAATACCTGAAGGCTTCCAAGATATTGTAGGGAAAACAGTAGAACAACTCAAGTGAGTTCTGTAGTTGATGAATGAGGGGTTTCTATTTGTGTTTCAGATGCTCACCTCTTCAGGCCGTGCAGAAAGTCTCCCTTGAAGAAAGATTCAGAGACCTGGTAACTGCTGGGCACTTCCTTCTTGCTTTCCTTCCAGAGAGAGAGGGATACCCACCCTTCCTGCCATTAACTTTGTCCAGCTTCTCAGAGGCAGTAGGTCATACATAATGACATTTCTTAAAAAACCAAACAAGCCCACAAACCAAACATTTCATAGATAACACCACGTGAGGAGTGCAGCAGCAGTGTTGATGCAAGGAGTTAGGAAGGTGCAGCTGTTTGTGGGACTGACAGTCAGGTCAGGGAATTGAATTCACTTGAAAAGGCAAGGTAGGGGAGAGGGAAAAAGTTTTACTTTGTTTTGAAGCCTGGATCAGCTCTCTGATCTGGCTCACAGCACAACTGGATGTGCACTGCTGCACTGGGGAGGAAACAAAAGGCTGGGGGTGGGATGGGAGATGTAAGGGAACTCCTGCCACTTGTACTGCTGCTTACAGGAATATCTGTATGACAGTGCCCGAGTTTGAGAATTATTATGGCTCTGAGTTTGTTCTTAAGGAAATGGATGAGGTTTGGCACCTATACTTGCCAGTGAGCTTCATAACAGCTTTCCTTGTGACGACCTCTTTTAACACCATTTTACAGATGTGATAACAAAGGTTAACTGACTTTTACCAAACGGATTTGCTTTGGGAACAAAGATGAAATGTAGAAGTCGTGAATTTCTTGTCGGTGTGGTCTCTGTTGGTGGTTTCCATGTAGCTTCCTGTGGCTGAAGCCTCTGCTGTTTATGCTGTGGTGGAGCTGGCACAGCTGCCAGCATCCCTTGGTCAGGAAAAAGTTGACCTAAGTGGAACCACTTAAGATTTTTCATTTTCTTTGCAAAGAAAACCTCTCAGAAATGCTGAGCTTTTTCAACAAAGACCAACACCACTCAGCCCTGGTCAGTTGTAAGAAAGATGCTGGGTCATCTCTGTGCCTTTTTTAGCAAAACATGAAGAAATCTGTCCAGATTGGTTTTAAGGTAACCTTCAAAATAATATTCAGGAAACTGCTCCTGCTGATCAGGAGTAACCTCCTGACAACACTCCTTATGTGGCTTCTGGTTTATCTGGAAGGATTTTCTCCACTATGAAGATTTTTCCCCTCTAATGCTAATTTCCCCTCTGATGCTATGGAGCCATGCCATGAACAAGACTTTTTGAGCTGTATTAAGTGATTTTGTTCAATGAATTTGAATAAAAGATTAAGTTGGGTTTGTTCTAGTCTGAGCACGATTAGAAATGCTCAGTGTATGTTTTGCTTGGAAAGCTAATGCTGCACCTTAGCATGAGCCTCAAACCTTTTGAAGACAGATTTAGTTATTTTCTCCAGCTATGAAAAATATTTTAAATTTCATTTAAGCTTCATTAGATCCAGGTTGCTGTTTTCGGGATTAAATAGCTGATTAGGTTCTTAGTTACTTTTCTTTCAGTTCCTGGAAGGAAATCTATTCTGTGGCCTGTGCGGTTAAGTGACTGAAAAGTTTAAACATATGTAGACAAAGCTGTCCATGTTGAGGAAAAAAGTATAGTTAAAGGAAAATTATGAAAAAGTGAAAGGTGAAATTATTTTTCAGCATGTGGGCTGCATAGGACACAATAAACCTACCCTAAAGATGATTTCATGCACGACATTCTGTCAAGTAATTCATGTTCCTTTAGGAACTCATGCTTGTGGCAGGAGATTTATGCCACCTGACTGGCATGCCTGGAGAAAAAGATGTATTAAATGCTAGCACAGAAGAAGGAAAAAGCTTGTCAAAACTTGTGGTTTATGAAAATAGTGCCAACATTTGGTCAGAGCCAGCTTTACTAGGGTTGTAATCAATTCCGGGAGCTGAGTTTACAGGAAAGTTTTGCTTTTCTATTAAAAGGTAGAACAGGATGAACTTTTCAACCTAGTAGGTAAAGAGCTAGTTTCCATGGGCCCAAGTCTGTCAGCAAAACAAGTGAGTGTTAAGAAAGAACAGCCAAATTATTAAAACAAGGCAATAGCAGAGGAGTTTTCCCACAATGAAAGCCAGATGACTGAAATCAGAAAATTTCTGGTCTTCTATGTCCCCTCTTGGACACTGAACCAGACACTTGACTTGGAGACTTGCTCAGAGACTGAACGCAGCCTTCCTGAATGGTGGTAGCTTCTACTTATAAAACAGACAAGCTTTAAGACCTGGTCCTTCAAGCTCTCCTATTTACTTGCAACCATGCATTGCAGTAGAGTGTTGAACACAGTCTGTCCTGGAGAGCCCTGCTCCCTTGTTTTCCCCACGCTGAGGGAAGCCCTTAATGAGAACAGGCATTCCTCTTTGTTTGGGAATCGTTACTCCTCCTTTGTGTTTTGTACTTGCCAAGAAGTACTTGTGTGATTAAGGTGGTTTGTTGTTTTAGATCGATAGTTTGGGTGTGGGATACATCCAGCTTCCACGGGCCAGAAAATCTCAGTGAGCTCACTGCCACTCACTTCCTGCTGAGGGAGAGATCTCAACGGGATCACTAAGGTTTAGCAGTTGTGTGAATAAAGATATTTTCAAGATGAATGTTTTCAAGTGACAGGAACCTTCCTTTTCCAAACAAACACACTGATGTTTCATAGTCAGACTATGATAAAGAATAAGCTGTTAGAAAAATGGAATTTCTCGGAATCACAACATTTGCTAACTTTGTGTTGTTACAAGTAAGAACTAAAAGGTCAAACTTCCCACTGTATGAAAACTCTTGGGAAAGGAGAAAGTTGATTTGTCACCATGGAAACATGCATACCTTTACATTTGGTATAGCCTTGCCAATAATGCAAATATCAATCTTGCTCTTTCGTAAGTTGAAGGAAAAGAAATTCAGTTTAGTAAAAGCACAATGCTTTACTTTGACATTTTTACTTCTACACATTTTGAATTTCCATCTATGTCACAAGACAAAAAACAACTACACTCAACTAGCATCAAGAGTCCTTTTCATCTAAGGAGACATGATTTAGACACTTCCTTTCCCAAAGGTAAGACTTACCTCTTACATGCTGGATGGGTTGTCCCTGTGATTTCCTTAAATATGGGAAAAAGACACTGCAGTGTCTGTGGTAGCAGGGAACTGCATTTGTGCTTCACCCTGGGAGTTTAAAATGAGCATTAGGTTTCCATTAAGTTCCTGGTACTTTGGAAAAGAGTATAAGAACAGGGAGAAACTCTAAATGGAGCTTTATTTCAATACCTCTCCTGTTATTTCCTAGTATAGAGAAATCCACAGTTTGAAAAGTTCCTGAGCTGGAAGTAACCTTTTTATTGTGTTTTGTTGTTACTGCATCTTTCTTTTATAACTCTTCTTATTGTTTGGTTAAGTATGCAATTTTGGCATCTTAAATACTCTGTGTTGGTTAATTTAATAACTTCGTTTTGTTGAGTGGCATAGAAATCATTGGGTTAAACTCGAGGTCTTATCGTATTCTCTGATCTTCCTTCGGTCTTTTATTTGAGTGTTGTCAGATAAACGTTTCCCTTCACCTGTTTCATGCCTATCATGACTTCACAGGTCTCAGTTTCCTTACTGATTTCTTTCCCAAGCTGAAGTGTCTTGGTCAGTTTAAATGTTTTTCACACAAGAACTGTAAAACAGGACAAGTATTTCTTATTTGTCCTCTTTGTACTCCTTCTAGTTCTGTTATGTTCTTTCTGAGAAGAGAATTGTGTGTAATATCAAAGGTATTTTTACATGACTAATTCTGACTTGTGCAACACTTTCTTTTTTATTTTCTCTCCTTAGATTATTCAGCTGGAGGCTGAATATTTATGTGCAGCACTGTCTTGGCAGCGCCAATGCCAGCAGATGAAACTGCAGCAGAAACAGGAGGACCCTTCCAAGAAAGCTGCAGCTGTGGCATTTGCTCAGCTTCAGACTTGCAAATGCAGTGCTTAGAGACATGGCTTAGTGGTGGGCAGGGCAGTAAAACATTTATGGTTGCACTCAGTAATCTCAAAGGTCTTTTCCAGCCCCAATGATCCTATGAATCCATGTGCCAGTTAGACGTGGTGTCTTCTGTAACTTGTAGTTTGATAACCTGTTATGATGAAGTTGGATTGATGTTGTAAAGATGCCTGGCACCTGCAAAGATAGCCAGAAGACTGTTGGGAAGCTGCATTTTTATGCCACACAAATTAAATGCATTATTATTACATACAAACGATGAACAAAACTGACATCAATTAAAAAAAAAAGGGAGGGATGAGACCTTGCAATTGTAGTAGAGAGGGAAGAAGTCATCCTGATACTCACAGTCAAAAAAGGAAATCAAATGTTAAGAATTAGTATGGGGAAATAAGAATGAGTAGAAGGAAAATGAAATAGAGTATAAAAATTTGGTGCTGTTTAAATCCAAAGTGTGCCCATATCCTGCCTGCTCTGTGCAGTTCAGCTGTCCCTGTCCTCCACCTTGAAAAGGGCTATAGCAGAACTAGTTCAGAGAAAGCAAAAGATGACCTGAAGATATGAAATGGATTCTACAGAAAGAATAAATGAATTAGCTCTCCTGCTTGGAAAGGATATAACTGAAAATAAATATTGCAAAAATATAGGAATTCATGGATGACATGGACATCACAGAATCATTTAGGCTGGAAAATACCTTGAGGAGCATTAGGTCCAACCATTTATTAATCCAGCACTGCCACATCCAGCACAAAACCATGTCCCAAGTGCCACATCCGCACATCTTTTAAATACCTCCAGGGATAGTGGTTCAGCTACTTCCCTGGGCAGCCTGTTCCAATGCTGGACAACTCTTTTTGTGAAGAAATTCTTCATGATACCCAGTCTAAACCTCCTCTGACACAACTTGAGGCCATTTTTCTTGTCCCTGTTGTTCTAGTATGGGAAAAGATATAATTAATTAAATTGGGACTGTGCAATGAGGAAAATAGGTGGCACATAAAAGGATGCAATTTTTTAACACAGGCACTTAAGCTATGGAACTCCTGCTAGAAAATATGAGTGATAGAAAGAAGTCCATTTATCATAATTCCACTAAGACTGGGGAATACTAAGAGGAAGTTACTGCTTTACTCCTTTACAAACCAACTGTGCAGTGGGAAGGTCTGTGCCTGCACGAAGAGTTAGGAGAAAAGGAGGAAGACTTGATAGAAAAGAAAACTTGAGGAAGGATGGGAAAGAAGATGAAAAATATGAGGGGTTCTGGATTGAAAGAATGAGGAGAAATGTTTTGACACTGGGAGCTGGGAGGTGGCTTGTGGAAGGAGTTTGGAGATAGAAGGATTTGGGACATGAAAAGTCACAGCTGTGAAAAAGCAGATTGAGAGAAGAGAGACAGGGGATGACTGTGCTGCACTATACAGGATTTTGGTTGAGAATGGGCAAGGATTACTGTGGTGCCTCCCTGCTGCCTCTGACCTGCTCTTATCTGGAGACAGAAATTTGCAGGCACTTGGCCTTCCTCTCCCAGCAGCAAGGGTTTTGTCACCCCTCTTTTTGTCACTCAAAAATATAATAATTAAAATGTAATTTTCAGGCGAGAAGATAACTACTTTACCATCTATTTTAAAACCAATACTTTAGCATTATGGATCCCCAAACTCATCTGCTGCTCTACAGTTTTTCCCCTCCTTTTCCAGCGTGAGCTGGAGAAGTATGTACATACTTATGTCCCGCAGGCAGGCTCAGCTGGCAGTGGCACCGTCTCCTTCGCTCAAATCCATTTCCAAATTTAGTCAGGGAGGTTTAGTAATAAATCGCGGACAAAGCCCATTCTCGGCTTGGCCAGCAGATGGCAATTCCTGCACTGTAACACTCCTCTAGGCGGCCTTTAAGGCGTACAGAAAGCGGAGTTTGCAGTAGCTGAGTCTCCATAACAATACAGCCAGCATAAAAACACCTCTGGAAATTGTGTTCAGGTTTCCTGTCAGCTACAGATCAGATACCAGAGCTACTCAGTGTGTGAAATCAATGTTGTCATATATTAAAGAGAAATGAACTTAACACTGTTCTCTTCACTCAGCAGTTAACTCTGTCTCAGTGTTGTAACAAGAAGCACAGGAAATTTTGGTTCTGTTTTAGTGGTATTGTAGAATCTACACTGTTTTGGGGGTGTTTCTTGTCATGTCAAATGTTCCTGACATGAATTGACATGGAAAGCTGAAATTAAAGTCAATAGAAGAGGGTGTTTCCTGCTGTTACGAATCTATGGGGAACGACCTGTTTAATTTCAGAAGGAAAAAAAAAGCAGAGCATGCAGATGCAGATAATATATGTGTTAAATTACAGACTTCTGGTGGAGGTTAGCAGAGAAGACTGCTACAGAGAAATCAATGTAGACTTAAGTTAGGTTCTATGCTGTAAAAGGGAAAAGTTTCAGGAATGATGTAAAAAACCAGCAAGACAGAACAATGGCTAATGGACAAATACACTGATATTTTACTTTTCCTTGCCTGAATTTCTCTTTCATTTTCACGTTGAAATGGCTCTATAGTGCTAACTACAATGTGTTATTTAGGGAATGTTTTGAGTTTTGCATCTCAGGATTGGTAACACCCAATGCAGGGAGGAGGAAGGAGTAAGAAGTGGGTCCAAGCTGACATTACGGAAGTGACTGGGCCAGAAGGGGGTACAGAAGTTCTCAGTAAGTGTGGGGGGAAAACATTCCTTAAATAATTTCTAGTGACCTTTTTGCCTGGAGAAGCATAAATAGGATATGAAGCAAGCTTTATCTAGCTTTGTGTGGCTCAAAGTTTAGTTGTCCTGGTGTGAGATTGAGGGTTGAAGGGAGAAAAAAAAGGAAAATTATTGGAAGAGGTATTCAGGGTCCTACCAAAAAGCCAGGTTTACTTTTAAGCACTCAGTATTTGAAATTGATAGAAATACTGTGTTTTACTTTCCAGTTATACTGATATCATCAAAATAGGATGAGAGAATTCCTTCCTAGCCTGAGAGTGTAACAGTTTTTAACTCAAGGTCCTTTCCCAAGCTATTGTACACAGACCAGAAGTGTGCAAAGTCTGCCCTTGTGTTTCTGCCATGAGTGGCCTGTCCTCTGGGACACCCTGAGCTACAAGTCTTCTCACTGTCAGAAGAGCAAGTGCTCCCTTGAGTGAGGGAGAGTGCAGACCACCAGACACAAGCCAGTTGAAGAGGAAGTCTGGAGGGGTTGTCTGGCCTCAGGTTTCAAAGTAAGGCCAGAATTTGCTGATGGTGAATAATTCCGGCAGACCACAGGGACTGTGTTCAAAAGTTTGTTTAAAAAACAAACCTGTAACTCTTACATGCTAATGGGTAAGAAATCCTTGTTCTAAGCCTATGCTCCTTGCTTTAAGATCAAACCTGTTTCTGAAAACTATTGTTAGGGAACCACGTTATTAGGAAAGAGCAGAGTCAGGAGGAATTAGTCCAGTTAATTAGGAGGGTTGGTTTCTGGGTAGGAAGGAGAAGAGGTGGTGAGAATGGAGTTAAACACGGGACCTGCACCCGGCAATTTGCTTGAGAAATCCAGAGTTAGGAACACTGGGTCTCTCTGCATCAGCAAAGCTTTGAAATGTGGGAGATTGAATTAGGATACAACCAGAGTGAGTTGATGTCTAACCAGAGAACAGACATCAAGCCTCCTGTGACAAGTAGTGCTTACAGTTAATATTTCATACATATATTGCTCACCAAAAGCAGAGTGACATCTCATCTTTACAAGAAGCACACATCTTGACTTGAAAAAATCAGAAGTCTAACTCTCTCACACTGATCCTGCACATCAGGAAAAGCAAAATGGGGAAAAGTTCCACTCAAATCCCTTTGGAGGTTACCCTAGAGCATCAGTCCTACTGTGAAAGTTGAAGTCAAACACAAGGCTGGGGGTTTTTTTAAGTGTCTGTAATTCCTGGCCTCGCTTGGATTCATTGCACAACCAAAAACCTGCTTTTTCCAACTGATAGCCTTGCAAAGTCATACTGAAACCAAAAAATACTGTGTACTTTGGCAGAGGTATTACCAGCCATAAAGATCTGGCAACTGCAACTTGTGTAACAATCTTGCTAACTGTATTTAAATTGGAGTGGATCAACCCTTCTAACACTGAATAAAGAACAACTTTATTTTTCCCAAGGAGAAAAGTAGATAGGAGGCTGGATTTATACAGGTGAGCAGGGTTTTAACAAGTGTTTCCTCAACAAGATTTGACACCAGGTTAACTATTTCCATTTGCTATGTGGGTGCAAGTTATTAAATTGCATTAAGTAAAAGATGGCCTGAAGTTAAAGCTCTGTAGTAACCCCCACAATAACTCATGTGCAAACACAACTTAAAGGTCTGTATTTACTCCACAACCATTCATATGTAAACAGCCTTATGTGAGAATAATTACTTTTCTTCTTGTTCAACTTTTTCTGCATGTCCTTGGAATATTAAGCTAACTCATGAAAAGAAGAAGTCCTCTTGTATATGTGGAAATATAATGGTATGTACAAGAAAGGGTTGGTAGTCCTTTAGCTTCTCCTTTTCTACTGACTGGTGGCAGCACATCAAATATCCTGCAGAAATACAGTTAGAAAACTGCCTTAAGATCAAAGGAACTACAAAGTGACAATGTCTGGGAACAAAATGAGTCATTAAAGTTCAGCAAAATTCTTTCTGTAAAACTAAGGGTCCCAGGTTATTTTTAAGATCACCTCTTTATGTCAGGGGTGGCTTTCTTAGTGGGAGTACTAGGTATGTTTGGATAATGCAGAAACCTGAGATGACTAATAGTGCAATTCTCAATAGCAAATTTACCTCGAGTAGAATTGTACATAATTTAGTACACAGTTTTCATGCCCAGTCAGCGGCATTATAGGTCTTATTAATTGTAAAACCCTGTTAGTACACAGCAATATCCTTCAGTAAATTCCAGCAAAGTGAATTCTGAAATGACGATAGCACTGCCTGTGCATGGTTATAAATCTGATTTCTAAATGTCTGGGAATTATTCATGTGGTTTAAGTGGCTTGGGTTTATATTGTCTTATTGCTTATTTGGCCCAATTTGAACATGCAAGCTTTCCCTCAAAGGGTGGTACTCTGTGTACTGTATTATTCAAACTGTTGGCAGCTTCTTAAAGGTTTAGATATTGCTTGAAGAGCTTAGAGGAACTAAAGGCTTTTAGTAAAATAATTAGGTGGAGTGTCATGTAATTTAAAATATTACTATCCCAGGCAGTTTAAATGAGATGACCTTGAATTCACCCTGATGAGGGAAGGAAGGAAGTGTTTTCTTTAAAATGTTTCTAACTAAAATGTAAGACACAGACAGACACCTAAATGGTTAGACCTTTTATGCACTGAATAATTCTGCCTGAAAACTGATACTGCATCTGTTACGTCACAGTGCTGTGATCAGAAGCTTCTGTAATGCAAAATCTCTACATAGTCTTTATTTTAAATAATTGGGAGGATCATTATGATGATAAAGAAAATTGATTATTAATTTTATCTGTCCTAGGGAACGCATCTAGGATTCCCAGAGAGGAATCTCAGTCTGTGTGCATCTCAAGTTACGAAAAATGCTGTGTCAGAGGGAGGACAAAGAGCCACTGAATCTGGACAATTCACATCTGGCTTTCAAGAAAATGCTGCACTATAAATGACCAGCTGTAAGGTAACCTCGTACTCCTCATAGGTGAGGCTGCCCAGTGGTAGCACATCGTCTTAGCTCAGCCTAAGTGATACGGAGGGCAATTTAGGATTCCCTATCAAAATTGATTTGTGTGAGTATATGCTATACAAGAAATCCTTCTTTCTATACTAATTTATTTTATTTTTATATGTAAAGTAACGGTTATCCCATTAGTCTGGTAAGGATGGATTTTATCAGAGTATAAATAGAAAGTACAGGGCCTATGTGTGTGCTTACTTTTGAGCAAGTGATACGTTTTTACTTAACCACAAAGTAAATACATATTTAGAGGAAGGCCACTGATACAGGATTTATTTAACTTTAAAAAATCCCTGTCAACACAAGGATTAATATAATTCTGCTTTTGAAAGAGAGGAGATATTTAATGGTGCTAACAAGAATTCTTATGTTTATTTCACAAAATACAGTCGTTGCAAACTAATGTTGCATTTCCACACACCTTTGTTGAAATCTATCTTACCCATACTACTATACATGGGATGAATTGTGTGTTAAATAACCTATCAAGTGGAGAAAAGTGAACCAGAGAGAGTATGTAATTTTTTTTTTCTTTACTGACCTGCAACAGGCTGAATTTTTTCTTGTTGGATACCCAACTTCAAATTCCGGATTTCAGATGATAGTTAAAAAGCAGATATTGGCTGAGGACAATAATTTAGAGTTTTTAAAAAAGCAAAAAGATCACATTTGTTAATCTTTCATATATTAAAGCAACTCCGTGAGAAGAAAAGGAGAATGAAATTAGGTCCTTTTGTGCCAGCTGCAAGGTAGATGCATGAAATTATTTATCATCTATTTAATGTCCTATGTAGTTTAAATACTTCCATGCAAATATGTACAGCCCGAAATTATTGTTTGCTGTATTTAGCACCCCTATACCAGTCTTAAAATGTCAGATTTTTAATGTTGTGTTTCGCAATACAAATCTGTTCAATTTGCAAAGGCAAGTAGACTTTCTACATGGAAGACTTTGTTAGCAGTTTTCATATGCTTTAATATTTGAATTGACTCCCTTAGATACACAGTTTTGCTTACCTAGTAAGTAAAATGCTGACAGTGTTGTAAATCATACCTTGAAATGGGGCCACTGCCACCTGCTAGCCCTTGCTATAGCCCTTAATACAGAAACACTTTCTAAGGGACAAATGGACAACAGTGATGAACAAAGTTAATTTAACTTCCATAGAAATTAGAATTCTTAAAAATTGAGTGAGAAAGATTAGTGTCATTTCTATTCCTGGTGGTTTTTCACTCCAGGTAGTGCTGTCAGAGGTAGTAGTTTTTTTCTTCTTCAACATTTTGCAGCCTGAAAAGTCAAGTGAGTGGCCACTGAGTAAACAACCAAAATCTACTTTGAGACAACTACCTGATGAGGTTTATTTGGTAAAACAGTTGCTTCTCTGATGATCCAAACTTCTGTTGAAAACAAAATTGAGTTCTGTAGATTGCAAAGGTGGTCTGGAAGATATTAAATTTACGCAAACAAAGGAAGGAGCTCTGAGGTGCTTAGATCCTCTGATAATGCATGCAATATGAAATACTTGACCTGTGTAGTGGTATCAAACCAAGCCTGAAGACAGCCTAAAACAACGGCTTGAAGCAGTTCCTGCTTGTTTGAAAGGGATGTTGACTTTGAAGCTGAATGAGAATGTTGCCAGCACTCTTAGTTATTTCACTGCCAAGAGAGAGGTGAATGATCATGCTAGGACAATGTATTCTTCATGCTTCCTCATTTAGCAATAGGATCAAAACAAATTCTGGGTTTGAGGTCAGAATAAAAATTATCTTAAGATGTTCAACTTAATATCCAAGGGTGGGATTAATTTCACCAAATTTTAGGCATCCAGAGCTCTCACTCGTACATCTAAGCTAGTCATCTGGGCTCCTTCAGTATCCTTTGTCTCATCATAAATGTTAATGTTTAAAGCAATTTGAGCTGCTGTTCCCACCTACCAACACTACAAAGATGATGTCCCTGATCAGATGTTCACAGTGGAGACAGTGACAAGGTAGGCTAGAGAAATCCTACACTAAAAGTCTGCCATCAAATCTTTAGCTTTGTATAGCTGGGGATTGGCAGGGGCAGAGGGCTTTGACAGGTAGCGATTGCCACTTTCTTCCACTTGCCTACTTTTAACAGTAGCAGTTATGTGTCAACCATGCTCCAGACAACAGCCAGCAAAGTCCCTTCCACTCTTCATTGAATGATAAACTAAACCTGAACTTAATTTGTAAAGGAGCCAGATCTGAGCCTTAAGGTGAACCTGAAAAAGGAAAATGTAAAATCTGGAACTGGTGTTTTAAATAAATGTGGAAGTGAGAATTGGACGTGTTGCTTTTCCTTAGCTTCACTAGTTAGACATTTAGTCTACTTTCTTTCCCTTTCTCATACTGCTTGGAATTAGGAGGGAACCTATATCTTGAAAACTAATAGCACTCCAGAAAACTTCTGTTGTAGGTATTATCAAATTTAGGTTAGATGCTCTCAACATTCCCCACAGTAAACAAGTAAAATCTATGGGTTTTACCTTTGAAAATGTGACTCATCTGCTCAGCAGCCAGATGCAGCCCTTGCAGTTCATACCGCTCAGCTGGAGCCCAGTCTGAAACATCAGTAGAACATCCTGTCTGGCTGAGAGATGCATAAACACTGCTTACTGAATGGGATTTAATCTAATGTTGATCTTCACGCAGTCAGTGATACCATATGTTTTTGTGTTTTAATGGTTATCCTGTTTATCTCATCTTTCTGACCTAAGTCCAAATCCTTCTGCTGAATAAGTGTCTTAATAATACTAGCTGAAAATTAAAGAACAAAAAGGCTTAATCATTAATATCCTGCATTAGTCTAACTAAGATTTATGTTAGCCACAAGGTTTTATGTTAGCCTCATGTCCTCTCTGTACAGTTCCTCGTTTTCTTGGATTTTCTTCTACTGTACTGCTTGTTGAAAATCTGTGGTAAAGTTAAGCATTTTACTGAAGACCTTTTTTTTTTTTCTGGATGATGTAGGCATGCCCTTTTCATTGATTACAGTACAAATTCTAATCAGATCAACAGAAGAAAGAAGAATTAAACTCTCTGAACACATACTCTTCAGGCTTGGAATTCTGTCCACTTTACCTTTGCTACTACACAACTTTGAAAAGTTTTACAAATAAAATGGTTTATGGAAAAGCTGTCTTGGTGTGTCACTAACAGCATACTTCAACAATATAGGTAATTTTTTTAAAAGTCATTGGCAATTGAAATATTCCTTATGGTCAAAGAAAATGCTGCATGTGATATCTACTGAAGTCTTGGTCTATTTTCAACAGCTTGTGAGAAAGTGAGTCAATGTTTAATGGGGAGCTGGCTAGAATTTCAGATAGGGTTGCAGGAGATGCCATTTCCTGGCCCCTGGGGCTTTTGAAAGTCCACTAATGATACGGCAAATTTCTCCTTTGGCATTGGTCTTTTATGTATTGATCCTAAAATAAGCACAGCCTAAGTACCACCATAGCAGATGTCTGTCGCAGAGCATTATGTCTTTTGCGTGCACAATTGCTGTTTGTTATCAGCTGTAGGGTATTAATAAAACATGTAAAATAAGCATATTACCATAAACAGGAAGGAATCTTAGACAAACCCAAGGCTTTCCTCACATCACATTTCTCAGCTTATCCATCCTCTCTTGTTTTTTTCATCTTTTCTCTCTGTTTTGCTGTTGGTTTTATGATTTTTTCTTTTTGTTTATAACAACAATTTCGCTGGAACATATGCAGTTATCTATATATGAGGTGTATCTTCTGTATCTCTGTAACCTCTTTATTTTCACTGTTCTACGGTGATTATCTCCTGTCCATCTTCCTTCTTTTTCCTTTTCAACTGTTTTTCTTGTGAACATACACAGCTCAAATATCAGAGCCACAAAGGTGGCTTTCCTTTTACATACCTTTCTGGAGTTAGTATTATTTTTTTTCAAATAATACTTTTAAAATCCTTTGATAGCAATAATTTAAACACCAGTGCTTTTATTGTGAATCTTTGGGGTTACAAAAACTTCAGAAATCAAACTGCAGTCAAACGTGCCCATATTCTGTTTGCAAAGTACATTTTCTACGGAAATTATCTGACTATGAAGAGTGAGATTTTATTGTTCTTGTTTTTGGGAACTACTAGGGAAATAGCCAAGATCGCAAGAGACCTCTCTCAAAAGGGAAGAGGTTGAGCTCTTGAGAGGAGCGGGGTGTACCAAAGAGGTACAAAGTTTCCCCAGATACCTAACTTAAGGCCTGTAAAGGAAGACACCTATGTGCCTACATTTTTTTCAAATATAAATATTACATATTTTTTTAGTTTTGCTAAATAGCAATAGGACAAGGTACAGAATACTGAAGAAACATTCAGAACAGTTATAGACATCACATTTATAAAAACTGTATGTACTGGAGAATCTGATTTTTTGACTATGCATTCCCAAATGTGAGGAGAAAGGGAAAATAATTAGTTCATACCAATCAGGGTATAAGAAACACTTAACAACTGGAAAATTGAATCTTTTTAAAAAAATTCACAGAAGTGGAAGCTGCACACAATATCTTCACAATGGGTTTTCTTAAAGACACATCCTTTATCTTAAAAAGCAGGGAGTCATTGTAGTGTTTATAGGAAACAGGCAAATGAAACTGCAGTACATAAATATTGTCTTGGAAAACCTGCAGAGAGGGAACTAGTCTTGAGCTTAACTGAACACTGCCTAAAACTGAAGAAATACTTGGCACTTTGCTCAAGCTGATTTGACTTTCTATCGTGCAGTTCACAGGCTTCCAATCAGAATTCCCATCTGAAGAGTCTCACTAAGAGTTAGAAATATATCTAGGAGTTTGTGGAACCGTGACCCTTTGGATCAGTCACATTAAGATCCAGTCTTGGATTTCGCCCTTGTTTATTCCTGTGCAACTGAAAGTTTAATTAAGTTAATCATTGCTGACAAATGTAATGAAGATTGAATCTGATTCCAAAAAAGGTTTGTTTGCTCTGTCACAGCTGTTCAAAAAATGTTATATTGTGGTGGAGAAAGCTTTAATTACTGTAAGAAAACTCAACAGATTTAGAAAACAGCCTCTGGACAAAGACTTGGTGGAAAATGTTAACTGTTAACTTTTGCACGTTAAATTGCTTATGAAATATTTTGAGGATAGTTAAGGTTATGGTAGGCTTGGGGTTTTAATAAGCATCAACACTTGTTCCTTGGGGGGAACAGATGTGTTTTTCAGTGGTTGGCCAAATATTCTCCCTTTGCTTTGACAATCGTTATTTATTTCATACAACTATATTGTGTTTCACTGCTGGGCTTTTATTATTTTCTGAATTCTACTGTTCTACGTGTATATGTAATATTTCTATGTTTAACTTAGAAGGGCATGAGTAACAAGACAAAGTGAGTGTGCAGCAAGATCAGTGCAACTATAAAATGCACTTCATTATAATCATAAATGTATTTTATGTTGTTATATGGTTTTCTTTCTTTAGTTACTACTTTTTGTGTGGAGACCAATGTGTGCTGAACCAGGAGACATGGTCTTAAAATCTGTGCTTTGTTTTGGACTAAGCTTGGTTTTCTCGTGTGGCCACTGGTAGGTAGGATGGAGAAAAAGGTCAGAAGAGGAGGAAGAGGCTTTGGCAATCAGGCTGAGGAGTTGGATGGCACAGCGGGCATAGCAGTAGCAGGCCAGGTTCTGAGGGAAGAAATTGAGATGGTGTATGAATGGAAGAAGGTGCTTTGAGCCCTCCAGGTCTCACAGGGAAGGACGAAGCATCCAGATTTAATCCGCTGATTTTCTTTCAAGAACCTCTCTTCCTCATCAAGCCCAAACTTCTAAAAACGTCTAAGTAGCTGCCAAATAGCAGAACAGATGTGCTCTGCAATCTTGGAAACAGGATCACGAATCAAAAACTTGTCATTTAACACTCCTGACCTGTGCTTTCCCTGTCCTCTCTCTTCCCTGGCTTCGGGGGGGAAAGGTCAAGAGTTGATGCCTCTGTGCAAATGGGAAACGTGTAAAGAGGTGTGCAAGAGCAAGTACTTTCTCTTCCTTTGTTAAAGAGCAGGGAAGGCAACTGGGCAGAAGCGGTTGCCGCACGGTCTCTCTCCTGGCACAGGGTGTCCCAAGCGGAGGTGGACAGCTGTCCCGGAGGACAGCGGATGCCCCGAGGGCCCTGGAGCTGGGCGCCTCCGTGCCGGGGCTGGCAGCCCTTCCCTCGGGGAGGAGGGTGGGCGCTGGAGCTCCGCGGAGGCCAGAGAGCGCCGGGCAGGGCCGAGAGCCGGCTGTCACCGCGTGGGTGTGTGGCGGGGAGCGGGCGTTTTGGGGCGGCTTCTCTTTATTTCGCTGGTTTTTGCAAACGGCCGGGGCGGGAGTTTCAGACTTTTCCCCCTCGCCCAGCTCGGGCGGGACACCGCTGGGCGCAGCTGCCCTGCCTCGTGGGGAGCGGGCAGGGCCTGGGAGCGGGGCCAGGGGCTTGTTTACCGCTCCGCCCGCCGAGGGCAGTGCGCGGTACCTGTGTGCTGGCTCGGGGCGCTGGCCCGCTTCCCGNGACAGACGGACAGGGCACCGCAGGATGTCCGCAGCCCCCGCGGCCAGGGGCTGAAGCGGGCGGGGGACGAGAGGTCGCGAGGAGGAGGAAGGCGGGAGCGGCGTGCCTGAAGGGTCTCGCGCCCGCTCCGAGGATGGCGCCTGTGAGCGAGCAGCTGGAGCCGCAGGGCGCAGGGGAAGACCCCGCCGCCGCGACCCCCCTGTCCGGCCCGCCAGAGGTCGAGGAGCTGCGGCGGGAGAACGGCGGCGAGTGGTGCCCCGGGAGCGGCGAGAGCGGGGCC
>VYXC01000924.1:1348526-1406474 GCA_013397175.1 Platysteira castanea | reverse complement strand
CGGGAGCGCGGGCTGCCCCGGGAGCGCTGCGGCGGCGGAGCCCCCCGAGGGCGGCTGGGGCTGGGTGGTGATGCTGGCCGCCATGTGGTGCAACGGCGCCGTCTTCGGCATTCAGAACTCATGCGGGGTCCTCTTCGTCTCCATGCTCCGGCTCTTCGGCAGCAGCGACGACAAGCAGCTGTCCTTCAAAACAGGTGAGGGGCGGCCGGGGAAGCTTCCAGCCCGCTCCGCCTTGGGCCTTCCCCGCCCGCATCCCGGGCGCAGAAGGTGTCCGGGCTGGGGGCTCTAGCTGCCGGCGGTGCCGCTCCGTCAGTGCCCGAGCCCCCGGGGGCCGCAGAATCGACACCCCTCTGGAGGGCCGGGCCGGAGCCCGCCCCTGCCCCGCCGCAGCATGTGGGGCTGGGCTGGGGCGCTCGGGAATACCCCCCGAGGGCAAGGGGAGCTCCCCTGGCCTCCCTGGCCTCTGGGGCAGCGACCTCCTGGGGTTTCAGGGGAGAAGTTGCGGGAGAGGAGCAGGTGTGCTCTCACTTCTTCCACAGCTGGATCTTTAGGCATCTGCTGTTCTGCATTATGGGTTATAATGCATACTCCTGATTGCAGAATCCTTTATTCCCCTGCCCCCGTTAGCCTAAAGGTTAGTCTAAATGATAAATTAATAGTGGAGTATAGTGACACTTAAAATATGTCAAGAATGGGCTTGACCGTTGCCAAACCCAGCATTTTGATGTGCAGATTTACGGCTGCAACCAGTGTCACAAAACTCACCAGTAAAGTTAATGATATTCTGAACTTTAAAGACATTAACAGTACTCTTACACGTTGCTGATCTAAAGCACTTTAGACACCTAAGATTCAATTAATTAAAAGGTAAGCATACATTCTGTTTTATTTTATACATGTTTTCTGTGCGAAGTGTCTTGTCTTCTGACTTTTTAAGTTTAGGAAATGCAGTTTTGGCTCTTGGAATAATAACAAAATTAACTGAATTAAAATTATAGTTTATTATAGTAAATAATAAAGTTGACTTACATAAAGGATAGCTTCGTGTTAAATTATTAAAATGAAATACTGAAAAATAAACACTGTCTTTTATGGTTTTGTTCCTTTCTTAAAAAAAGGTGTTCCAGCTATGTTGCCCTGCAGAGGTGTAAGTCTTCTAGAAAACTTTCTCAGTACCCGGTGGGCATTACAGACCTTTTTAAATTCATGTTTTTCTTAATACTTGCATAAGTGGGCCTGAAGTTGAGATGTTAAGGCAAAGAAGTTAATTTTTCTCCTGCAGCTTCATAACTATTTTTGTCTGAAGTAGAAAACCAGGGCAGGTGTTTAGACTGAAGCAGGAAAGCTGAAAAGCTGTGGTGGAGCATTAGGTGATGTTCTCTCTGGCATTTGAACAGTTTGCAGTGATATACAAGGTGTATTCCCCAGTGTTCTTGAACTAGGAAGATGGGAAGCTGCATCTGCACATCAGGTTGGGCAGTGTCTGTTTCTCAGAAGGGAAATGCACATCCAGAAGTAGGTGTCTAGGCTCCTTAGCCCTCACAGGAGAAGAATGAGATTCAGAGAAGGTTCTGTGAACATTTGCATACTGGCCTGTCAGAAATGCAGAAGCAAATGGGTGGCTGATACTCTGCCTGTTCATTGTACAGAGGTGTAATTGCTTTTTCTGAGGATGTGGTTCTGTAGTAACAATCTCTTAAAAATTACTGTCTTGTACTTAAAAAAAACCAACTTTAGGTAGTAGTACAGTAGTCAAAATAATCAACAAGAGAATAATTGAAATTATCTCCTACCTTCCAGAAGAGTAATTGACAGCAGCTGTCAAACAGAACTTTTTGCTTCTTAGTGTTGAGCCTCATTGCCCAGAAACTTGTAGAGATAAGACCAAACATGAACTGATCTAAACAAATTGTACAATACTTAGCTTGCCATAAAGGAGAGCTATGATCAGGAATGGCAAATTGCACTTAAAATAGCTCTTATTGAACACTGCTGGATTAGCTGGCACTGCTGTAGAAAGAAACAGAATAACTGAAGGGAAAAGTCACTATGATTTTAGTGTTAGAGAAAACTAACCTGATCATTCCCATGGTATTGATTCAAATACTTAATCTACTGAGTCTCTTGTGTTTGGACTGATTGCAACTGAAACCTGGCAGTGGTAACTGAGTTAGTCAAGTTTAATGAATTGGAAAACTGGGATTTGTAATGGAAGTTTTCTTGCTGTGTGGCTTTGCTTTGGAAAGCAAAGTTTAACAGTCTAATCCTTCTGGAAAAAAAGATTTCTTTAATATCTGAAATGCTGATTTTTTGAGAGGCGTGAGTATTCTGGGTAATTTCTTTAAGGAGCCCAGGTGTCTGTGGAATTTTGCAGTTGATCCACGGTACCAAAGAATTCAGTCTGTTTGTGGTTTGTTAGTTTGGGTTTTTTTGCTACAGGATTACTTAGCTGTTGCCAGAAGATTTTGTGTGCCTGCTCTTTTGGGACCAGTCAATAGCTGTCTTTTGCCTGGCGTTTTTCCCAAAAAGAGGAATTAAGTAGGATATAATACATGCTGATTTTGGTATCTCTTAATAACATCTTTTAATATCTTAAAAGTCAATGCAAGGCAAAACGGGAGGGCCCTAAGTATCCTAGTCTATGCTGTTTTTGTTAGTGTTTGTAGATGGGTGGGTATTTATCAATGTGAAAGGCAAAAAGGGAGGAGGCAGAATGGAGGAAGATGTAGTCAAGAAGTGACTCTGCCTTGCAGATGAGGAGTGGAAGGAAGCAAAAGTAACAGGCAAGGCAGCAAGACTGTTTCCAGTGTGCAGCATCAGCACTGGGTAAGCAAGATGAAGGACTATAATTAACATTGTTGGAGGATTTAGGAGTATTAATGGAAAAACTTGTGGGTCATAGAGTGTTCAAAAATTCCTTCAAGGGACACCTTTTTATGAAAAAAAAAATGAACATAACTAGTACACAGTATTTTGGTATTTATATTAGCAAAAAAAGAAATTTTTTTCTTATGTAGTGCACTATATAAGCAATTCCATTGTTTCCTTGTGTAGCCATTTTTTGTTCAAAAACTAATTGATGCACAACTCCAGAAGAGGAAAAGCCCCTACTGTAAGTATAAAACTTCTAGAAAGGTGTGCCTGAAGTCTCAGGAAGCTGCTCTTGTTCATTGTTTATAGTTCATTGTATTTGAGGAACAAGTTGGGTGGAAAAAAACAATGGCAATGAAGTACGGGAGGCTCGTGGAACTTGGAAATAGGGCAGACCTAGTTGGCCTCTAGTGTTCAAATGCAGTTGTAGTCTGATCACCCTTGAAAGGAAAGGATTTGATCCTCAGACCAGTCCAGGGTCTGGCAGGAAGAGCACTTGGTTCCTTTCCCTATTGGAGTTGTTGCATGGGGATGAGGATCACTGTGCTAGTCCCATTGTTATCTCAGAGATTTGTGTGCAAGCCCCATCTAATCCTGTGTTGTGCTCTCTTGATAGATGCCTCTACTATATAGGTTTTTATGTGCATATATATCCATACTTGCTTTCAAAGAGTAAATGAATACTCTGATACTAGTCGAAACAGAGATAAAAATGGTAGCTTTCATTTAAAAAAAAAGTCAGATAAAATTCTAGTTCCACTACTTTAATTGCTCCTTGTTCAATGATTTGCAATGCTGGTTCTGCAGCTCCACTTGATTATTGTCTCGTGTACAAGTATCAAGTACACTTGTGTGTACAAGTATTGCCTGCACAGGGAGTATGTACTGCTGTTAGAGTTCTGCATCCACGTGTTTGCTTTGTTAGCCAGTGTTCCTAGAAGACTCCGCCTCACCTTGCCTGGACTGGTTATCTGTGTGCTTGTATGCCTCTCCCTGGGTTTGGCTCTCTAAGGTGCAGCCTTTGGTGACGTATCTGGATATCAGGATGATTGACTGGCTGGCTCAGCACTGTTGGCACCATCAGGACACTTTGGCTTGGATTGCTGAGGGTCTGATAGGGTAGGGAGGAGAATTCTGATTTTACTTTCATATTCAGATAATGAGAAGATAATGTTGAATGACTACAAAGATCTACAAGGGCTGAGAACACATGAACTGCTGCCTTGTATGGTATTTAAATTTTGCTGAGCAGGGCTGGCTTTTAAATTTCACATGACAGTTTGAAGTTTTCCTTTACTCTTTTGAATCTTGTGATATCTTCCCAAGTTTTCCTCCAGAGATAAAGACCATCAGCGGTTTTGATATAATTCAACTCCTTGTTGTGTAACGGTCCTTCAGAACCACATTTATGTTTCTAAATCTATGGGCTGCTGTATCCAGTAAATTGGGAGCCTTGGCAAGCTGGAACTGTGTCACATGGCTTATGAGAGAGCAATTGACTTCTCTTTGTAAGAAGCAGTAAGTCAAATATGGAACACAGAAGTTATCAGAGTACACAAGTATAATTTGTGTGCGGTACAAGGAATTATACTACTGTATAACACCTTGGCCAGTGAGGATTACATTGCAGTGGAGGATGTAGTTGCACAAAAAGGTGGACTTCAGTTTTGAACAAAGAAATGGCTACACAAGGAAACAGTGGAATTGATTCTATGGTGCACTACATGGTTATCAGTGCTGCTGTGGTCTGCTTTCCTTCTCATGTTTGTATGGCTATTGAAACCAGAGCAGGAAACCAGCAGTGAGTTCTAACCTGAAAACTAACCTGACGTGTAAGTAATGATTCATTTTATTCAGCTGCAGTCATTTTTGTACCCCTTTGACTTGGCTTTGTGATTATAAATATGTATGCAAATGAAGATTCTGGAGTAGTTGATCTGGGTCAAACTGGAAAGTTGAAGGCAATTTCTGTAGTATGGTGTCTTTGTTTAGAACAGAATGATTAATACCACTACTGTTTATGCATCCACACATGCACATGTCTTCATGCATCCATCTCTGGAGCATTTCTCTTGTAGTCTTGATAACTAGTCTGCAGAGTGATTACTTGGGTTGTTTTCTCTGTTTTTTTTTTTTTTTTTAATGTTGGATTGATTTCATATTGGTTAGAGTCTTCCTGTTCCAACCTCATGTTAACTTGCAACTAACAGCTTTGTTAGGCAGCATAATCTCCCTAATGTGTCTGAAAGCTACTTACCAGTTAGTTTCTGTGTGTTTCTTTATAGGCAGGACTTTAACTTTATAGGGATGAAACATCCCTATAAAATTTTAAAGATGATTGGCAATTGTCACCACTATGCATTAAATTCGGATGCCTCAAGTTATGAGCTCTGGTGTGCTGCCTGTCAGACAAAACCATATCCTCTAAAATCTCCTTCATACAAATCCACTGGAATACTAAATTTTACTGTACTTTATTCATGATAGTTTTGTTGCATGTGAAATACCTTTCCTACTTCCAATGTTATTTCTTTGTCAACATCTCTCTAGCTCTCTGTAAAGAGAAAAAAGGTACTGTGTCATGTTACAAAATGAGGCTTTGCTGTTTTCTTGCATGAATGATGTATTATGATGACATTGTGCTGTCTATTTTGCATTATTTACATAACATAAAGTTTTTCTTGCTGCTTGTTATTAGTACCTGCAGTCAGTGAAGCTTAGTTGACTTTGAAGTTTTCTGGTGTGCATTACTCCTTGCTCTTCAACTTTTTATTTAATTGGTCCCTGTAGTCTGTTCATTGTGGTCTTATTCATCCATTATTTGCTTACCACTCTTTGAGATTTCTCAGATCCCTTCCTCGTTTTTGAGTTGCCCTAAATAACTGCTGTCTAAAGGGGAAGTTAGCAAAATGTGTATGTTTATTAATAAACCTTTTTCTTAGATTTAGCAAGATGTAGCTGCGCTTAGTGTTTGACTATCCATGAACATGATTTCATCTTTCAACACAGTCTGCTTGCCTCCAGACACTTTCAGTTTCCTGATAATGTTTGGTCTCTTTTATCATGATTTCTTTAGCCTCCTGAAAGGAGCATTATTAAAGACCATCTTGAAGTTTAAGTGTTACTGATCTCTCTTTCTGTTATTGAGTTACTAATCTTGTATGAAGCAATGTAGTAGACTGTTCTTAAACTATTATAGCATAATATGTCTATTTACTCTTTTAGCCAGTCTGAGTTAATTAGGGATAATAACAAACTGGCTAATGTAGCCTCTACTATAGGCTAGGTCTACTATAGCAGGCTTCTGAGGACCTTGCCCAGTTGGGTTTTGACTGCAAGGACGGACACTCCACAGCCTCTGGAGTGCCAGTGTTTGACTACTCTGAGCAAAGATTTTTCTCACTTTTAAATGGAGTTTTCCCTATTTGAATTTGTGTCCATTGCCTCTTGTCAGAATACCACTGAGAAGAGTTTGGCTCAGTCTCTGTTCACATCCTCTCACGGGGCATTTGTGCATGCGAAGATTGCGCCCTCCAGCCTTTCCTGCTTGAACCTAACCAACGCCACCTCTCTCAGCCTCTCATCGTGTGTCAGATGCTCCAGTTCCCTTATCTTTGCAGCCCTTTGCTGGATTCACAGTAGTAATTAGACTGGCAGCTCCACCTTTGGCATCGTTGTCATTTCAGGCTTTTGATGCCTGAAGACCTCAGAGAAGGTAAAGTCAATCCCTTGTCGCCTCCAGTGTGGTGCATTGTGCTGACCCCCTCCCACATTTCCCTCACCTGGTAACACAAATACTGCACCAGCACACACCTCCTCAGGTGTCTGAGTGCCTGCTGCCTGCCACATTCTTTTAATGGAGTTCTACGCATCAAAGATCACGCTTTGAAATGAAAGAAATATTCAGAAAATTCTAATGTACATTGCTGCATATTGCTAAGGCAGATAAGGATTTTCAATAAACACTGATCTATAATGCTCAGCAAGTAATTACCCAATTTGAATTTGCTTCTGCTCTTTCAACTCCAGGGAAGGAGATGCACTGATTACTTGCATCCAAGCTAACATAGCACTGGTAATAAAACTACTTGATTTTTGCATAGTCCTTGTGTGAAGGAACGGTAGAAGTTCTATCTTGTATCTTCCACAGACTTTTTTTTATTCTTTCATTTTGTGAACAAACCATGCAGCCTTGGACCACTGCAAATATGGTACATATTCAACCTTCAGTAAATATGTACAGAAAGGATAATTCTGTGAGAAAACATTCCCTTGTGATCTTACACTATTTGTTTTCATTTCAGAAATCTAATTCATTACAATAACAGCAGCTCTGTTTCAGATCTTGCCTTTAGTTTTCATGGGAACTGGATAGGAATGACTGGTTCTAATAGCTAAGTTAATAGCAGCCCTTTAGTGCGGATGGGACCAGTTTAAAAATGATCAGTGCTGGTTTGTTCCCACACACAGGAAGGGATCACTGGGATATTGAGCCCAGCCTCTTTGTTATCAGCAGCATGTCTGTAATCCTATGGAACACGATCTCACTTAGATGGTAGGGACTTGTGCTTAGATAGGAAGCTGTAAAGCAATTTTCTTGCTGCCTTTTTGCTGAGTAAGCAGAAGTAGTGAAGTCTTTGGCTGTTTATCTTCTGCAGTGTGTTTTGTTCAGTAGATCTGTACTTTATGTATATCTTCCAAGTACCACCATAGGGTTTTTTCCTTTCGCATTTTTAAGAGCATATATTGGAGGAATAATGACTAATTTAAAACATGTTAACTATTAATTTCTCTTAGTCTCTAGCTGTTGTCCTCTTGGAAATTATTTGTAAAACATGCAGTAAAGATTGTCTTCTGGTTCCTGGTCTGGATTTTAGCCATTTTTTCAAGATGCTTCATTTAAAACATTACAAATAGAAAATGCATTGGGTAAATATGAGAAGTCTTCCTACTTTATTGTAAAGAAATATGTTGATATTGGTACCACTGTATAATTTTAGCTGTATTTTATCAGTGCTGTAACTGAGCAAGGATAAAACACTAAGATATAATGTTCTAAATAAACTGTAATCTTTTAAGCTTTTGCAGGCTAGAATGAATGAACAGTCCTTTCTTTTGGACCAAAACATAGCTTTCTTAGTGGCAAGTTCATTATATGAAACCAGAAACAGTGTTCTTGTGTACCAGGTAGGAAAGTTTCTGTTTTGCAGAAAAACCCCAAAACTCCTGCTTTGCTTTACAACATCAGATGAGATTGTTCTAATTCAAGATGTCCTAGTTTTAGCACTTCCTATATTGCATTGAAAGCTTAAGAGTCAAAGAATTCAAGAGGAAAGGAGAAGGTTAGTGTTCATTACCAAGTGATCCTGAGTGAGTGTTGAGATGAGCTGTATCTTTGGAGACTTTTGTCTGTGCTGTCTCTGGTATCAGCACTCTAAACCTTCCTGTTGTCCTTGCACTGACTTCTGTGACTTTGCCTCCTTTGTTGCCTGTACCCAGGCATGTACTAGCCATGTGTCTCTTAAGGAGCTGCTTAGTCTGCTCTAGATTAGAGTCTGGATGGCAGCTAAGCCACATACAGAGCTAACGCTTGAACAACAAGGATATTGGTGTAAAACAAATGGATTTGGTTCATCCAAGGAGGCCTGCAGCTCTTGTCCAAAGAGTTGGAAGCAGTGAGTGTGCTTGAGGTACGCATCCAGGGCTTTCTAGGAGAGTAACTTGATCCTGTGTTGTAACTGAACGTGCTGGGATGGGAACAATCTCAGTGGGTTCCGCAGGTCAGACTGAGCCTGTTTGCTGTCAGTGTGCTCCAGTTTGGTGCATACTGTAGCATTGTAGTAGTTTCAAAGTGGGTGGAACTGGCTGATGACATCTGTTTCTATACAATGCTGGTTGTTTTTGAGAGGAAGGAAGGTGTGTAAGTGCTACTTCACCTAAAGATGCTGTTAACCTCAAAGCACTTGAGATTGAAATTGAGAGCCTGAACTGTGGTGCGTATTTGGACGTGACAGTGGTATGTGTCATGGTTCAGAGTAACAGCCTTATCAAAAAGTTGATTTAGTATTGCTAGATAATATTTTTTCAAATCTTGAGTGTACTAGTTATATGATGACTTTTGGATTTTTCCTCACTTTATCTGTGAAAATACTGCCTGTGGCCCCTTGAGTGTATTGCATTAAGTTGTTGTGTGTGTGACAAAACTGAAGGTATGTACTTTAAAGAAAGCCTTCATGATCTTGGCACACAAAAGGGAATTTGAAGTTGCCCTTTGTTCTTTTATAACTTCAAGTAATTTCCTACCTTTGAAATATTTATGTAGCTTAGGCTCTTCAAAACCCATCATTGCATTCCAGACTTGAAAGAAATCAGAACTCTCAATTTATAATTTTTGCCACAGCTGGGTACTGGCAGTGATCTAGAAAATTAAACCAACACTAGGAAGTTTTCTGGAAGCTTAAATGTGCAAGCCTGGGATGTATTTTCTAATCCTATCAGAGTAACCCCCTTTTTTACAAATTGAACCATGAAGCATTACAGCATTTTACACCTCTGTATGCATCAAAGTATTTTGTTCATAGTGCAGTAGTTTAATGAATATTTAGTTTCATGCAGTGAAATCACTGACCCTTGAAAGGTGTGTGTGGGGGACTGGGTCAGAATTGGGTAAATTACTGGGAAGGCTGGAGTAGAACTGCACAAAATTGGTATGGACAATGTTAGTCTTTGTATGCAGTCAGAAGTTTAGTCAGCGTGACCCAGCTCTGGTAGTTTTTTTCTACTTTTTCTGATAATTCGGCAAAGAAGATAACATGTTGCATGCAATTTATGCTACCTCATGCTGCAGTATTGATCTTTTGTGTATGTGGTTTAAAACATTTAACTTAATGTATGTTATGTGAAACAGGCTCAGTCTCTGCATTAAGGTCTGTGCCAAGAACTGTATACTTATTAATAACTTTTCAGCTGAAAATATCATATTTCAGCAATTGGTCAAAATATTTTAAAATATTTTGTAGATAATTTAGTTGTATTTACTAAGGATAATTGTATTGGGAAAATACAGGTTGAGAAAGGTGGGTATCCTACAAACTGTTCTGCTGCTTGTTCTTTGGGGTACTATCTCTGAGTAACTGAGATTTCTTTTCTGTTTCATGTGGTATCCCACTTACAAATATTCTAGGTGCATATTTTCCTGATCAGAGTAGGTAAGAGAGGTGCTATAAACAGTAAACTTAAAAGTCAGGTGAAAATTTTTACCATGTCTTTAAAACTGCCTCCATCTGGACCTACATGGTTGTTTTGGAGTTGCAAGCAAAAAAGATGTGAGTTGTTAATGTGACAGCATTCCTCTAGATTTCAAGTTAAGGATCAGAATGGAAAGGACAGAAACTTAAACATGTAGCAAGTTTTCATATTGAAATTGTTGTTTTCTGAAGGTTATACATCTTAGCATTCCTTACAGCTTCCTGTTTATAAGCAGTGTGAATTTTCTGGAAACTGAGTGCTAGTTCTTTGGGATAGGATCTCAGCCTCAGAGATTGCTGCTCAGTATTTACTGTGCAGAAAACAGGGATAACATTAACAGTATTCTTAAAATAAAAAGACTTACATTATTTTTATCAAAACATTGCGTTACAAAAAGTGGGTTAGGGCTCTGCTTTTCTTGATCTTTTGCAGAGCTCTATAGAGTTCTCCATGAACTGTTCTGGAATTCCTCCTCAACACACTTACTTGCTTTTTCAAAGAGAATAATTTCTGTGACTAAGATACCACAGCTTGGTCCCAGTGGCTTAAAACCTGGTTACTACTTTTCCTTTGTGTGTTAAACTAAAATCTGAAGTAGAAGAGCCTCAGTGGTTGTCTTCCAAAGATAATTTGGAGTGGTCATACCTAGAAATGGGCAACAGTAAGGTGGACAAGGTGGACCCCAATAATCACTGTGTGCCTGAGAGCATTGTCCAAATGCTTCTTGAACTCTGTCAGGCTGGTGCTGTGACCACTTCCCTGGGGAGCCTGCTCCAGTGCCCAACCACCCTCTGGGTGAAGAACCTTTTTCTAATCTCCAGCCTAACCCTCCCCTGGCCCAACTTCAGGCCATTCCCTCGGGTCCTGTCACTGGTTACTTGAGGGAAGAGATCAGTGCCTGCCCCTTCGCTTCCTCTTACGAGGAAGTTGTAGACTGCAATGAAGTCTCCCCTCAGTCTCCTCCAGGATGAACAAAGTGACCTCAGTCCCTCTTTGTATGGCTTCCCCCCTAGACTCTCCACCATCTTTGTGTCCCTCCTTTGGATGCTCTCTAACACTTTATACCCTTCTTATATTGTGGTGCCCAGAACTCACCCAGCATTTGAGGTGAGGCTGGCCCAGTGCAGAGAATCCCCTCCCTTGCTGGGCTGGTGATGCTGTGCCTGATGCACCCCAGGATGTGATTTGCCTTTCAGTTTATAAGCTCTGCTTTTTCTGAACTTTAAATTTCATGACAGAAGAATCACAAGGGCCATGAACTAACTTTTTCTCTCAGGCCCTCCATGTGATTATTGCCAGAACTACCACCTACCTTTCAGGCAAAACTCTTTGTTTCACAGTGGTGAAATTATTTTAAGGTAATCTTGCCACCAAGTGTGAAATTATATCATGAATAAAGTCCTTTTTTCTTGAATAAGTGCCGGTAGCAGACAACCTTTTAGTGAAGCTTGAATGTAGCTTTGTGTAAAACAGACATCAGTTGAGTCGTAGACTAAGAGGTGGTTAAAGAATGGCTTAGCAGTGTTTACACAAAGATAGTTGACCTGAGTGGAGTTCAGGACTAGTGTAAATGTAGAGGAAGGAGAAAGAAGCCTCCACTTATTGTTAGGGCTGATGAAGAAGAGATCAAAGGTATCTGCTTATTTTAAAAGTGGGACATTTTGTTAAGCCACCCTCCAGTGAGAATGCTGCATCCACACAGATTTGTTTGTTCATGTAAGTGCTTGTCTTCCAAACTGACTTGTACTACTTCTAACTACAGCTATGATTTGCTGTAGGCATTGTTGTTTGCTTTAGCAGTTAGTTTTTGTCTTTAGCTACACTTTCCATTTTTTATGAAGTAATTTCATAATAGTAAAGCATTTTCCTGTGTGGAGTAGGTTTAGCTTAGATGGGAATAGACTTTGTGAAATTCTGTAAGTATTGAATTTCAGTTTAGTGTAAGACAAGGGTATCACAATTATTTTGTGTTAGAAGACAGTATCATAGGCTTTTAGAGCTGGTCTGTTCATATGCTTGTCTCCAATTTAAGGAGAGTTTCAAGTATTATAGTTATATTTTTGCCCTCAGAAGTTATATCTGGCATGTGTTAAAATAATAAATAGGTAAACTATATATAGTTGTTCCCCTCCCTTACCTTTTTTCCTGTTTTTATCTGGGTCACTGTAGGAGTGCTGAAGCAAATGTGATGGTTGGAGAGACTTTTTTATGTTCTGAAAGGCATGATATGTACTGAGGTGAGATACAGCCTTCCTAAATGGCACTGCTGCCAGTCATTCAGTGATGCTTGGCATCGTGCTGTACCAGTAATGTGCATTTTGCTTTCATTGGTGGTTTTTTTTTTTTTCTTTAGCTTTGCTCTGCTTGTCTGTTGCTGCACTGGTATGTTGGGTGATACTTTCAGGCAGTGATGCAAAATATGCAAGAGTGGTGTTACACTTGGAGAAAACTGGCGAGGTATGGAATTCAGCTGGCAGATTATAGTAGATGGAGGTCTGTTGAGTATATTTAGTGGTTTGTGGAGAGTTACTTAGCTAGGCAGATGCAGACTTTAACTTTAGGGTGGGCTGAAAGTCTGCAGTTAACCCAAACTGTGCTGACTAGATCTCCGCTGCCTCTAGTGGGAGCTTTGACTCCTCACTCACACAGGCATCTACACTCTTTTTCACATGGTGCTTTCACATGGAAGCCGAGCTCTGTAGCATGCCGAGGAGTACTATCATACACTTATGAGTATGCGGTACATCTTTGTGGTCTTGGCTCTGGCTAACAGTATCCACAATGACATTCTAGTTAGAGGTCACATTTGCAAACCTGGTTAGTTGGATATTTAGGGGGGTTGTTGCCAAAGTTACCTTTCTTTTGAAAGTTTATCAGAGTCTGATAAGATTGATACAGAAAGCAACGCCCCGTGGAACTCTTTGATGCTCTGATCTTGTATGTAGTCAGTAATTTAGCTCTATTTGCCGAAGAGTCTTCCATGTGATTTTTGTATGAGCTTCAGCTTCTCATTGCTCTAGAATTTACTTCATGGCATATGGAAAAAAGGCTGATGCTGACTTCATGGCCAACACTTTTGAATGATTCTGAAAGGTGAATTTGTCTTGCATTTGGAATGCTTAAATTCATTTATATAACTCCCAACAGTTAAACTGTAGTTATAGGTGCTGGATCTGTTTCAGCTGTTACCAAATATCAGGTAGTTATAGGCAGCTTTTCCAGGTGCGATTGAGGCTAGTGGTTTGTTGATGAACGAAGTTGTGCTACAAAGAAGAATAAAAAAATCCAGTGTGAAAACATCAAGGAAGTTGAAGTATTTTACCAACCATCATTGGTAGACTTATAAAGCTTGTTCTTGGAGGCAAGATAGAGCTGCTTGGCATGTCCCTCTCCACTGCCCTTTAACCTTTTTGTTTCCAGTTTTGATCTTGGCAGGGTTATAGAGCTGCTGGCACACACAGATGCCAGCCAGTGCCAGCCAGTTATGTCCTGTCTCTGGGAGAGAGAATTCATGCTGAGTCCCACATTTGGTAGAAGTTGGAAACTGCAAATTGCTTCCTCTCTGAAGCAGTGCATTGCTTCTCCGAAATTTGTCATGGCAGGACCTAATCCTTTGCCAAAGTATCTGAGAGATGCCAGTTGGTACCTGCCATTCAAATTTATTTTTTTAAAAAGTGCTGGCTGGGCTATTATGCTATTTGAGGCTCTTGTTCATGCGTTAATTACATCTCAGGAGGATAAGCAAATACTTTAAAATGAAATTTGGAGTGTTTTTTAGGAGGAAGCTGTCTAATAGGTAAATCATCTGACTAGGATTTAGCTGGATATATCCAAGTACAAGTGGAATTGTTCTGGTAATGTTTTCTTATTCTAAGGAAACCACTTAAAAAGACCTTGCAGCAGTTAAAATTTGAAAGTATTTAGCAATAATAAGAAATTTGTAGTTACTTTTACTTTATGTTGATATTAGAGGTTGTATAAAACAATAGAAAAATTGAGTCTGAAAGTCTAGACAATATGTATGCTGATCTCTTGATGTAAAAAGCCCTGATAATGATCACATTGGTACTCACTTTTATATATGCTCAATACATATTACATATGAAAATGTTTCTGTTTTTTANTTTTTGGGGTGGTGTTGTTTTTTGTTTTTGTTTGTTTGGGGTGTTTTGGTTTTGGGGGGTTTTTTGTTTTGTTTTACTGGTTTTGTTTTGTTTTTGTTTTGTTCTGTAATACTTTTAGTTTCTCTGGAAATAGACCAGTTGCTATGAAAATAGTTTGGAACAGCGTGCTGCCTGGTTTTGGCTTAAACAGGTGTAGGCAACCAGTGGCACTGCCAGGGATCTGCATGGAAATGAAGAACCACTTCCTTCTTTTCCTAGCAGTTATTGTCTGTATATGGGCAGTATCTGGAAAGGTCAGTGCTGCTCTGCTAGAAAATGGCTCGAAGAATATTTTAGTTTTTTCCTTTCTGAAATGGTTCCCTTTTCCCCTGAAGAATGTTATCTAGACAATTAATCTCAAGATTTTGCTGTGCTGTTGATCTTCAGCAGCAAATTGTCAGGTCTCTGAGTTCCTGTGCGTATCAGCTCTTGACACTCTACAGATGCGAATTGCCAAGACAAAGCACCGGTTTCTACAGTTTCTGTTTGCGGCTTTCTGCTTTTCTGAGCTCTCAAACCAGAGGAGAAATGCAGGAAAATGGAAATGCTCTTCTGTTATTTTAATAGTTTTACTACTCTTATTACATTTACTTTTACATTCCTTACATTAAATGAGGTAAGATGTTCTCCATTTGCGACTGGAAAGAGGGAAATGTAGAAGTAACACTTAATCCAATTAATGTATTTTCCTGCTCTGATTCATTGTGATGACTTTGAGCATCTGGTGGTAACTGAGCATGAGCTGCTTAAAGTCACAGAAACCCAATTCCCATTATTTCTGCCCATTGAAGGGAATAAATGAATTACCAGACACTAATCTTGGGATAATTGCTTGCTGAGCAGGAGATCTTAGCTCTTAAAGAAATTAGTTCTGTAAGTTTATGGAGCTGTCAGAACTAGTGAACTATTAAAAAAAGGTTAACCACAAATGAACAGCAGCTGAGCTTTCAGTCTTTTATTCCTAACTACTGCAGTTGAACTTTGCAGTATAGAAATATATGCAGTGGAGATAAATATTATTTCTTCCCCTTTGTTGTAGTTTAATCCCAGCATAAACTGGGACATCCTTATGACTTTTACTATAATTTATCAACTGAAGTTTAAGCTGAAGGCTGAAATTTGTTAATGCTTCTGGCAATACAGAGGTAGGATGTAAGTGCAATAAGATGCAGTGTGTACTGCTCTTTTGAATGACCAAACCCAAAATGGTTCGAAGTAACTGTTATTTTGGGTAGGTCCTCTGATTTGGACATGGAGGAAGGCATGTGCTTTTTAGCTTTAGACAGTCTACCCTGTGACATTACATCAGTTTTCTTTATTCTTCTTTATTTGACGTGACTTAGGCAGGTTAGTGTCCAAAATTCTTTTTGAGTTCTTCATAACTGCGTGGCCTTTTGATTTATATATTTAGGGTGTTGGTATTTGAAAGTCATGTAGCTTTTCACTACTTTCACTACATGTAGCTTTTCAAAGGCTGCCTCACTGGAGTCTTCCACTGGGTCTGGGAGCACACTTCCTCCCCTACATATATATCTGGAAATGTTCAGAGCCCAAAAATAACTAGATAAGCAAGCCTCAAATACACCTAAAATTTTCCCCTGTAGAATAAAATGCCCGCTAACTAATTTTCAACACCTTTTATTTGCAGGATAACTAAGGAGTAATTAAGTGGTTCCAGGATCTTTCTGTCCTGATGGGAACTGTCTGTCTCTGTAGATTGTTGCTATGGGCAGTCAATGCATTTTTTTGAGGCTATAGAAATCTGTATTTGTCTGTCAAATTCCTACTCCGTATCTGGTCTTTACAAATATATATGTATTCTTTACAAACATATATATACACATTCAGATTTTCTTACACTGTTTATAATAATGTTTAATATATTACGTGTTTGATCAAAACTCCACAGGGATTCTGGCAAAGTGATAACAATACCATGGTTTAACTTGGATTAAGTACTCTGATTGGAAGTAATTGCTTCGTGCAATATGTTTCTGCCTGCCAATGAGAACTGCATTTCTGTCCTCTAGACAGTCTTTTTATTGTGAAATTTCTGCTTGAAATTTCCTCAATTTAAAGAAGTAGGCTTTATTTATTCTCCTTCCATTTGTTTTAACTACTGTCAGACTATCAGGATATAGCAGACTTGTCATGTAAGGACACTGTTATTGATATTTTTTAAGGACAAACTGTACTGTGATCACTGTAAGTTGTGTTTGACTTGTATTCAGAGTGGGTGTGGAGGCTTCAGAGCCCTTCTCCAGTCAATGTCCAGGTATTATCCATGGGTTGGTAACAGTGGAAGTGTAAAAGCTATGTACTGTCATACGTACTTGCTGCAAATATACAATATTTTATTCTCAACACATAAGAAGGAAACAGCATTTCCTTTTGCACTCAGGGACTTCTGTTTCTGAATGCAGACACACTTTTAGGAAAGCACAGAATCAAACCCAGCCTACTGTTTGCAAATTTGTTTCTGCCACAGCACAGCCCCAGTGCTTTTTTTTTTTTAATTTTAATGAAAGCTGCAGACAGTGGAAATAAATCCATTATGGGAAAAAAGTAAATATTGTATGTATTTGTCATTGCAGAATTGAATTTTGATAGTTAAAATATTGTAGTAATTAAAACTAGATTTATTTTAAAAATCTTTGAATAGATTGATACAAAATGCAGAAGTATGTGATTTCAAACTTATGGGTCTTCTGTACCTTGCAAATGCAATAGTGCAAACAAGAAAATGGCTTATTCTTGGCATTTTTTGGTGGTTAGGGGTATCACACTGTGCTCAGCTTATCAAAAGCAGAATAAAGTGAAAGGAATGTTACTTTTTTCCCAATCGTTGTCCTTGAGTTTCCTGGACTACTGCTAGTAGAGACTTCCTTGATTTGGTACTTCTCAATGCCTTTTTGTTTCTAATTTAGAGTTCATTAGAATTGCTTTATACCTGTCTTGAGCACTTGAAAGTTGGTTTTAAACTCAGACGGTTCAAATTCTGAATTTTATGAAGAAGTTAGCATATGCAATAGCATTGGCACACACGTTACAATCACAGAACCACTACAGTTGGAGAAGACCTCTAAGATTGAGCCCAACCATTAACCCAGCACTGTTAAGTCTACCATTAAACTGTGTCCCCAGGTGCCACATCCACATGTTTTTTGAACATTTACAGGCATGGAGATGCCACTACTTTCCTGGGCAACCAGTTCCCAATGCCTGACCACCCTTCCGGGGAACAAATTTTTCCCAATATGCAGTTGACAACATCCTCTCCTGGTACAACTTGAGGCCATTTCCTCTTGTCCTGTGAGTTCCTACCTGGGAAAGGGGACCAACCCCTGCCTCAATACAACTTCCAGACCCTAACTTTTGAATGCAAACCAAGAACATGCCATAATAAGCAGTGATGGCTTTTATTTTGCACACAAAGTATTTCATACATCCCTGGCTGTGTGATTTACTGCTTTTTTAAAATGGGATTTGAGTTGCTGTAACTGTGTGGTCACATTGTGTGAGTGTGTCACTGGCGTGACTGCTGTTGAGAATAGGCTAACTTGATGCTAACCCTGATTATAAAGATTTTTGAATAGTTGAATTTAACTTTTGTCTTTTAAAGTAATATCTTCAATGGTATGAGAACCCTTCCAAGGAGAATGAGGAGCTGCTGACAGAAATATGTAATAGATTCTGTAATTTTCTGGCAGCAATTTCATTATTAAAATTGATGTTTATTTACTGTTATAAACTTGAGCTACTTGGGAGCAAACCTCTAGGGTAAACTGAGGAATGTTTACTTTATCACAAATGTGGTTATTTGTTTTTTCTGTTGTATCTTCTTCCTTGTGTTTGGTAGCAATGGAGAAAATGAACTCATTGCATAAAAACGTTCCTAGACCTCAATTTGTAATGCTGGATTTTGCATGGATCCTCCCATTAATTTGCAAGGAAGATTTATGACCTGAACTTTCAAGCTCAGTGGATTTTAGAGCAAATAGCCCTGCTTGTGAGAACTTTCCTAGCTGTGGTGTCTCTATTAATGATGGGCTGAGTAGGATCTCTGGATCCCCTGTTCAGAGCAAGTTCAGTCAGCTCAGATTACTCAGGACCTTTGTCCAGTTGAGTTTCGATGGAGATCTCATGTTCTGTCTTCTGCCTCTTGTGTGATAGCTGAGCACCTTTGAGCAGTGTAGTTACATTTTCACTGCCTTTTAGGTAACTGTAGATGTCAATAAGATCTGCACTCTTTGTGCTTCCCAAAACTTTTCATAAGGCTGAAAAACCCCAAATCTGCCAGCCTTCCCTCCTACATTAGGTGCTCCAACCCTCAGTTACCTTGGGGCCTTCTCCTGCTCCCAGTCCAGTATCTCAATGTCTGTTGCTCTGGTGAGGAGAAAACTCAGAGCAGCTCCAGATACAGCCTCATGAAAATGGAATGCCCATGTCCCTCAGCCTGCTGGTAATACTCCTGCTAATGCAACTTGGAGCACAGTCAGTTTTGATTGCTGAAGGGCACACTGCTGGCTCACGTTCAGTTTGTGGCCATGTGAGGTCTCACGTGTCCCCTTCTGCAAATCTGCTTTCTAAGCAATTGACCTGCAGTCTGTACTGGCTCCTGTTCTTTCATCCCAGGTGCAAGACTTCACATCTGCCTCTGAATTCCTTCTGTCTGCTGTTGTCCCATTTCTCAGCACGTGGAGGTCCCTGCACATAGCAGCCCTGACCTTCAGCATATCAGTCACTTCTTCCAATGTGATACCAGTTGGTACATATGAATCATTTCTTTTAGTACGTGTTATCTCTTGTAAAACGAGCTGTGTGTCTTTAATGGCTAATAAGGGACTTTCTCACTTGAAATTGATCTGTGTTTTGTATCCAGTAATTGATGCTTACAAATTACTAGTAATTGATGCTTACAAAGCGTAAAAAGTAATTTCTCCTGTTCCTCCTTCTTCCCTTTGGCCAGTCAGTGATTTTTGAACTTGCAGAGCCTGAAGTCCAACTGATGTCAGTTGCACTTAATACCTGTGGACTTCAGAACACTCAACTGTAGAGGATGCAGTTAAAATTTATTTTCTTAACATAATCCATGCTTCCTTGTGTTCTAAATGTGCTTTCTGATAATTTTGGGAGTCCCATCAAATTTTTGTTTAATGAGAAATTAAAAAGTAAATTACTGTCTTAGATCATCCATATATATATTCTCTCTGTAAAAAAACCCCAAACCCAAAACACACAATAAAGCCAACTAAACAAAAAAACACCGTTTATCTGCAGTCACCTGAGTTCTGTTTTAAGATGAGGAATTTTGTCTCTTCAGTCCTTCTCTATTTTCCAGGTGTTTAGTTAATATTGCCAAACAGCAAGGGACTCAAAATGGATTCCTTCTGGATAGTGCTGGTAACTGCTCTCTCTGTATGTTAATTTGACCTCTCCTTGTTTCTTTAACCTACTTTATTCATACCTCCGAGGGCTTTTCTCTTATCAAATGGAAACTTTTTTTTCTAAGAATCTTTTGTGATGGTTGAGCCCTTTGTTGAAAACTGCTAGAAGTTCCATCCTTAAACATACTTTGAATTGCATGTTACTTTAGAATATCCAGATAATTCTCGATGAGTGATTTTGTCTAAACACTGTTTTTCTTAAGTCTTTTTATTCAAAAGAAGTTTATTCTCATGATTCATGATTGCTTGATGAATGATAAGTATTTAAAGCTGCTTTTAGATGTGCAAAAGCTCATGATATTCAGCCTCTTTGAAGAGGTCTTGTATCAGAGGTGGTGACCTCACTGTGGTGAACCACTACTTCTGTTCTGTTTTAGTGCTTTGAAACTAGAATAAAAATTAGATGAGGGAGAAGACTACTCCTTAAAAAAAAAAGAAACCTTGTAAAAGAATAAGGTAACTCTCATTCTTTGAAGTTTTATTCTAGGTTCTTAGCAAAATGCAGAAAACATACTTAAAAATAGAAATTCTCTAATTATGTACTGAAGAGCCTTTGTTCCTCTTGAGAAGTAGTTTTAAAAACAATTTCTAGTTGTATGTTTGCCAGTGGAAATGCTGGGGTCTTTTCCCCTCAAACAAGAAGAAAACATTTTTTTCCTATCCCCACCACTTTAAAAAGATAATACTTTTATTTTATCTGGCTATACTAAAGCCATGAAAAGGATGGTGTTCTTGAAACTTCTACCAACTCACACATAGAGAATATCTAGTTCTGATTGTCAGGAAACCTACTATTTATGTTCACCAGTTCTGAAGTGTATGGGATCATCTGTTTGCCTTGGCAAGATTACGTGAAGGTATTTTTTTACTGGGAGTGAGGGGCAAGGGAGAAAGACTGATAGATTGATAGAGATTTTCATGCCTCGTTCCTCGATCCTCGCAGGCATTTGAGGAGCAGGAATGACCCTGTTTGACAGTAGCCATCCTGAATGTGAGCAACTTGAGTTAATTTGTCCTCTGTCTTCTAAGGAGCTGCTCCTCGTTGCATTTACCAGTGGAAGAGAAACACTTAAAAATAATGTTGTTTTGGGTCTTTTTATTTTCAAGTTTCTGTAATTTCTCAAATGAAGTCTGTAATATTTGTAAGAGTAGTAAAGTTGTAGAACTACCAGAATTCTTTAGTAATTATGTTAGTAAGTTTATTGGTTGGTTTTTTTGGTTTGTTTTTTTTTTCCTAAATTGATTCACTTCAGAGCTCCTGCAAGTAAAAGCATTGCCTCAAGCTAAGTACGATGTTGGCAGGAGTTGTGCAAACTTCTTTGTGTAGGTTTTGCCAAAGAACCTTGTTCTTGACCTGAAATATCCCTCCTGTTTCCAGCTGTGAGCTTCATGAACAAACAGTGTGAATTTTGACAAGCTGATCATTATTCATGCAGAATAATTTATTAGAGCAAATTTTTGTTCCTAATTAGTTTCCCTTTGTTTTTTTAACAGGCTTTGCTTTGTTGTTTTCACTGCCTTCTTAACAACTCTTACTTTTTGCCTATGTCATTGGGTTGAGTAAGTAATTTTAAGAAATGACTAAAGGATGCAAGTGGCATGTGACATTGCACTGTCTAGCTTAAATGTCAGCTATCACATGCAACTAACTGTCTAAGAATATATTAAAATGCAACATAATTTTATTGGTACATGGAATTACCTGAACTGGTCTTTAAATTGTGATGTTCATAAGCCAGGAATACCCAGAGAGAGACTTAATTAAATTGGAGCTTTAAAAGAAGATTGAGTTTGGAGTGGTTTGGCATTTGAATTTCTGCATCAGGTTTTGTTTCACAATAAGCTAGTGTTATATGCTATTTAGGAAATCAGGAATTTCTCCTGCAACCAAGTCTTTTCCTCAGTCAAATAGTGGGAAATGTTGAGTCACATGTGAAAGAGTCTGTACTAAAGTTAGTATGAGCAATTCCTTAATGCCTGGATGATATGGTGATGGAAGTTATGGACTGTTTCCCTTGCTAATATGGTTTAGGGTTTTTTCCACTCTTACCTTTTTTCCACTCTTACCTGTCCCACTCATCTCCTTCCATTTGAACGATGAATAATGTCGGAGCAAAGTTCACTGTGAGCCCTTAGAAGATGGGGAGATGATTTTTTTTCCTTAAAACAAACCAAGCCAAAAACTCACACAAAACCTAACTGGCCCTTACCCCCGTGCACGCACACAGTCCTACCCATATACTCAGCACCTGCTGTTGAGCCACCAGACCACACAGATGAGCATGTCAAAGTGGTCTTGCTAGAAATCCTCCCAGTGAAATGAGTGATGGAAGATCCCTGCTATCCTCGTGTCTGCTGGGTTTTTCTTGGGTCAGTAGTTATGTGCTGAATTTGAATGTGATTTTTGTACCCTATAGGAGATCATAGTAGTGAGGATCTCTTAATCCTGTTCCACCTCTGAGTCATTACTTAGATTAGAATTTACTCAGTCTCTTGTCTCTCTTTCTTGGCTGCCTTATATCTTTAGTCCTGTTGTTTATCTTCCCACCATTATCTCTTAATGACCTAACCTGTGGTTTGTCCCCGGCTTTAGTGTAAATGTAGTCTTTGTTTTACTGATTTAGGTATTTTGAAGAGCAGATATGTAGATGTACTGTGACCTTTGATCTGCTTATCTAGGTATCATCAACATGTGCTCTTGTTAAAGGCATTTCTCCTGCTATTCTGGTATTTCCACACCCAGGGATTCCCATTCACTGTCTGATCATATCAGTCTTAATGTTTCCATGTCTCTGTATTAGTGTCTCTGCATGGTACAAAAAGAGGAAGAATGCATGCCTCTGTTTCATGATAGCAGTTTCTCATCTGTTACGACCTCTTAAACTATTAAAATGTGCTTTTCAGACCTATTGCCTGAATTGTTATTAAAATTACTCCCTTTTTGTTGGGGTAGCTACTTCACCTACACATTCCTGTAAGGAGCTCCAGTTTGTTAGAATCTTTTTTTCCTGTCCTGTCATTCAAGAAATCAAGTTTTCCTTCCCCCCCTTCTCTTGCTTTTTCTACCTTGTTGGTGCCAAAGGAAGCACAAGACTCCAGTGTCACACTACCTTTAGTGTTGGGGCTTATCAGCTTAATGCTTTGCTTGGTTTTGGTATTGCAGCTCCTGTCTTGTTCATACCTGCAGATTTACCCATCCTCAGATCTTACAAACCTGCTCAACACTTGGCAATTCCTCAGTTTCAGGCTCCTGATTCGCTTCCTCTCGTAGTCTGAGTATGCAATCCCTGCACAGTAAAGCTTCTCTTGTTTTCCTCAAAGAAACTCTCTGAAAAGCAGCCACCTTCTGGAGATGGATTCCTAGAGAACTGGTGGGGTGGTTGCTACCAGGTTTGAGCTGCCAAAGGCTCATCACGTTACCGCTGATTTCATCCTTCTTTGACACTCAGTGCGTTTTACTAAATAAAGCACAAGCCACCGGGCTTTCTGCACCTCCAGTCTGCATGCTGAACTGAAAGTAATCAGGCCTTGTTCATTCTTTGTTTAATTTGGGCCGGCTGGGGGATACTGAGTGTAACAACTTTTCTTTGAAACACTTTAGCTAAAGAAACATGCATGCTACAGTTTAGTTTTTAATAAGTTCAGAAAAGTTAAAATATAGGCCCTGTTCTTTTGCTGTCTGCACTCTCAGTAGTTAATTAGTTGTGCAGCCTGCTGGACTGATACTTTTGTTTGCAGTCTTACTTGAAAATTCTCCCATGCTGCTCGTGAGCAGGCATGCTAATAATTCATGTTGTTTGATTACTTTTACCTAGTGCTAGTTTACAGTATGTTATGCTATCAAGGTCAAGCTGTGCATGCCAAACTTCCATATTTCTCTCTAAGGGATCAGTCATGGAAGTCTGGGGGTTTTTTGGTTGTTTTGTTTCTGGTGTGGGTTTGATTTTTGTTGTTTGGTTTTGGTTTTTTTTTTTTTTTTTTCCATGAAGACATTTGGACTTCGTGGAAACTTAGAACAGCTGCTGAGCTTCCTAACTTGTATTCCAGTTGCTGCAAGGAAAGTGTTCTGTCCTAGTGACTCTTACGCTGTGCAAGCCCTTGGGAGGAAGCACAAAGCTTCCCAGAAGTTTTCTTTATGCTAGGATAATGTTCTTTTTATCTGTATAAGAGCTACTTGTGAATTTATCTGACCGGGAGATCTCAAGGGGGAGGACATGATTTTGGAGCAACTGTGATGCCTTCTTGATACCATTTAGTGCTCCTGATGCCAACTCAGTTAACTCTGTAGCAGCTGGGAGTGAATGCTACAGTATCTCTTCAGGAGGGCAAATATGTTGCCATGTGAACACTGTACATGAAAACTCCTTTGCTAGGATGGTGAAATTAAAACTGGGTGAAATTAAAACAGAACTTTCAGAATTGGAAATGACTTGTTTAGCCAGCTCTACTGAGCTTTGCTGTGTCACTAGTTTTTCATTGACTGGTGTAATAAAGAGCTAATCGTTCTTGTGTGACAAGTGCAACTTGCTGAAAATATAAGCTTGGACCAGAAGGGGAGGACTAGTGTATTTTAAGCATGTAATTTTTTCCCTCCCCCTTTGGTTCTAAGTGTTTGGGAAAATCTCAGGCCAGATCTGACAACCTGAGAGCAGTGAAGTAGCTGCAGCTTTGTGTCCCTGGTCTAACCACCACTGAGGCTGAAAATGTTTCCAGTAAGCGCCATCACACAGAGTGCACATGTGTGAACAGCTGGCCACAGAAATCAACTGACAGGCACTCAAGTAACAACATTTTCAGATGAACACAGCACTAGAGGTGTCACCCTAGTCCCCTCCAGCTGAACAGAATGGAGTTTTGCTAGTTCGTGTGCGTGTGTGTGTATGTATCTATATTTATAATATAATGTTTGCAGTGTGGATCCCTCCAGGTGCTGGTTTCAGACACTCAGATATGAACACAGATGCCTTGACCTGGAGAAGTTTAGAAGGGAATTTAGCAAGCAGCCAGGACAGGCTGTGCTGATAAGGGGCAGGGCATGGTGAGAACCATACCAGCCAGCAAACTGCTTACATGTGGGCAATGCTTTTTACTCTCTCATGATTCTTACTTTTCCACACTTGTTCCTCCCCAAAACCCCATAACATCTCCCTGGTTCCTCCCATAAATGTCCCCTAAGTTTGTTGTGTGATCCTGAAATGCTTTTCCCCCAGTGTGTCCCGTGACTCAAGTCAGTACTCTCCCTTGGTTCTGAAAGTGCCCTGACATTGACTCATCCTGGTGGATGTCACGCCTGGACATGAGGGCTCAGGCTCTCCTGGGACAGGCCAGGGAGAACAGGACAGGGTGCTGCCTCTTCTGGGCCTGAGGCTTGGGTTCCTGCCTGCCTTTACCCCAGTGCTCCTTGGGGCATAGAGAGACAGGCTGGGGCTGTCAGGGATGAAGGCTCCTGGTGTGGGCCTGAGGGCAGCCAGGGCAGGATGCTCTTTGGGCTCTCCCTCCTGCCACTACTGCCTCTCTGTGTCCCTATGTGTGCCTGCAGCTGATCTTCTATTGCATAACCCAGCACTGAGCAGCAGGAGCTCGATGGAAGACACAACCTGATAAGGTCACTCATGGTCCTGGCAGCAGGCCTTTGGCCAAGCTCAGTAGAGTTGTACTCCATGAGCAGCAGAAATCAAAAGCTTTGTTCAGGATCTTGCATGTAATACACTTAACAGCCCTTTTTCTTGTTTTGTTGCTTTTTCTGCCCTTTACTTCTCTCAGAAGCTGTAATTTATTGGTTGGTGAAAGCAGCCCTATGTCTTGAGTTTTCAGATCATTGTAAGAGTGAGAGACTTTTTCTTTTATACTCTAGAGGACCAAAAGTCCCTGTATATTTAACACTGGATGTATTGTATGAGATGTGGATATATATACTGTATACACATTATTAATGTTAATCTAACTGTTCACACATTATCTAGTGACAGTTCCTGTTGCAGCAGCACTTTTGTTAGGTTAATATTATTTTTACTACTTCTCTTCCCTTAAAATTAGAAGTAGGGAATAATAGTTCGCTTACTCATATGGAGTTAAATTGCATAGATGGCAAATTGTTGGTGTAATTCCTTAATTGATAGAGTTCTGGAAATAGCACTAAAGTAAATGTGGTTTTAGAAATGGTGGTAGTAGCTGAGCTACTTAGTGCTTAGACAGCAAGCTGATAAAATAGAACGTATGTAAAATGCAGAGGTTCTGAAAAATCAGAGTGAAATGCTATTGGATGGAGATTGAGCCTTCAGCAGAAATAATTGGGTGCTTGCCTTTGGTGATAACTGTTACAGTATTCCGTAATGTACTATTATGCATTATAACTGGAAAAAAAATCAGTTCTGTTTGCATACCAGTTCTTGCTATTGACAGAACAAAAATGGCTGTGTCACTGCATAAAAGTGTTTCATATTTGCCCAGTTTAAGCAAGACTACTACAGTTACTAGGGAGAGTGGTGGTTTTAGGCTTCTTTTCAACGAATAGAAAGTTTCTCTAGTGAGCAGTTAGGGAGTAAGGCATTAAAACTTCCTAAGATCTTCCAAATTCCATCAGATATTTGAAGGAGATAACTGATTCCTTGACTAAATTTTATAGTTTCTCTTAAAAAAACCCCAACCCCAAACCCACCTTGCATTAAGGAAGTAATAAACAATGTTTTAATCCAGGACTTCAAAAAAAAACTTTATACTGGACACTGTGTGCCTGTTTGTTTGCTCATGGTGGGTACAAAGAGTCTTTTAAATACAGGCATCCAGAAGCTTGAAGAGCTAAAGGCATTGGTGAAAAAAGGGGAGGAAAAGAACCAGCAGTATGATTGGCTCAGTTTTGTGCTGTTTTACCTACTTATTTTATAAATAAGAGCTTTGGACTTCTGATATTTTTCCAGAATACAGCAAAATAGTCGGTTAAAGCATTGGTTTTATTACTAAGATAGCGTGATTTTTATTGAGCAAAACAATTTTTTTCTTTAAAAGAATCTTCAGAAGGTTGTAAACCTATCCAAAATTTGATTGATTGGTGTGTGTTGCGGTGGGGATTTTTTAAACCATAGTTTTGGTAAAGAATTGCTAGTAGGTGAGTGCAAAGTCAAAGAGTAAGTAATATAGTACCAGTCTTATTGGAATAGAAAGATGTTTCTTGACTAAAGCAACAAATTTATTCCAGATATGGTTATTTATACATACTTTCTATTTTAATATGGGATATATAGGCATTATTACTCCCTTATCTTTGACTGGATTTTATCTATATAAAAACTTAAAGTATTTTGTTTGTAAGGATATTCAGTATTTTAACAACTGATGTGATGTCTTAAGCATAACCATATAATTTTTGGAAAGTAATACTGTACAATAAAGGAGAGAATCTGTAATGCTAAAGAGGACTTACATATGTGAAAAATCTTGTAGAATAAGATTTGTGCCTTATCTCAAGGAAAGAGTTAGCTCAAAAGAAATATTGTCATTTAAAAATATTATGTCAATGCTCAAGTAGCTCAATTACTTGCCCATTTATTTGTATTTTAAAATTAAATTGCTATGTTTTGCTATGGAAGTACCTGGTGCTATGTGTGAAATAAGGAAGTTGTGTGAAAATGGCTATGAAAAACTGAGTTTAAATTAGTTTTTGGATAAACTCAGTGACCCGGATAAACCTGCAGACCCCTGGAGAGAGGGAACCCCTACTACAGCAGGTTTGCTGAGACCTCATGGGGGATCCACACTGGACCAGCCTGTCCCTGAAAGTCTGCACCCCCTGAAGGGGATCTGCATAGCAGTTCATCAAGAATTGCTGCCCGTGGGAGGAGCTTGTGCTGGAGATGTTAGTGGAGAACTGTTCCCTGTGGAAGGGACCCTGTGCTGGAGCAGGGGAAGAGTATGAGGAGGAAGGAGCCTCCGAGACAACGTGATGAATTCTCTGCAACCCCCATTCCCTGTACCCATGTGCTGAGGGGAGGAGGTAGAGAATTTGGGAATGAAATTGAGCCCAGGAAGAAGGTGTTATGTGTATTTTAAGATTAGGGGTTTTTTCTCATTAATATGATTTGATAGGTAACAAATTAAACTAATTTCCCTAAGTTGAGCCTGTTTTGCCCATGATGGTAACTGGTGAATGATCTCCCTGTCCTTGATCTCAACCCATGAGTCCTTAGTTATTTTCTCTCCCCGGTCCTGAGCTGAGGAGGGGAGTCATAGAGGAGCTCGGTAGGTATCTGGTGTTTATCCAAGATTAATCCACCACAAATTCAAATTCTCAGCTCTAGATTATTAACTTCAAGTAAGTGTGGTGCTCCTTTAAAATAGTTTTGAGAGAGTGATGCCTTGAATGGCTACCTAGAAACAGAGACTAGACAGGAGCAAGAGAATAAAGGTAGGTATTTATTTGAAAGGCCTTCAAAGGTACACCCTGGGGAGCCAGAGGCTACTTCCAAAATGGACCCCAAGATGGACAACGAGTCACGAGTTCCTCACACTGTTATAGGTTTGGTCTATTTGCATATCAGCATAAATTCACCAATTGAAACTTTAGTTAATGATGTAATTTCTTCCATTTCTCCACCTCTCTCACAGCTCTAGTTGACACCTTTGGGCCTAGGGCAGTCTGAGTGTCCTTGAACAGCAAGCTCAGAGAAGCTTTGTTGTGTCTATCTGGCCTAAGAGAGCAGCTAAGAAGATACAAGAAACTTCAGAGTTACACACTAGGCCATACAGAATTTTAAAAATATGAAAATTAAAACCTAAGACATCAGAGTGTTTGCTTTTATGTTTCTCGGTTGTGTTTCCTAAGGAAAAAAAAAAACCCAAACCCAAAACATTTTAATCAAAGAGCCATAGAATAGTTTGGGTTGGAAGGGAGCTTAAACATCACGTAGTTCCAGTCCCCCTTATTCCCCTTATGGGAACCCCATGACATTTTAGGGGGTCAGTTCTTTAAGCCAGAAATAATCATTTTGGATACCAGGAAAGCATCACTAGCTCTGGGAGTGTGGGGTGTATCTGCTGCTGCACCTCCTCGTGCTGCCTCCTGGGAAGCAAGTTTGGGAAAGACTGTTCTGAGAAACCACTTCTGGTTTATGGCTTGTTTTTAACTAGGGGAAAGTGGCATGTTTAGAAACACAAAAAACTTACAACCCCAGGGCATGCTGGCGTCATAAGTCTCTCTGTGGTAGGAGCTTAATTCATGCCATCTTTCTCAGCAGTAGGTATTCAAACTCTCCTTTCCTTTCTCGTCCACCTTCCTCGGAAGGGAAAACATTAAAGATTGATAAAAAGTGACTTTCCCAAATTCCTGCCCATGGGGTTGACCCCAGGATCTTGCAGAAAATAGGGTTTGTATAGTATATTCCGTCTTGGGAGAGGGTGTCTTGATTCAACAACTCATCAGGAAGCATTTTGTTTAAAAAATTTTTATACTTTACTAACTGTAAATATAATACCAATTATAACTGCAACCTGTGATATTTGCAGTGTTGAGACTCCACTAAAAATGCTTTGTTGTTCATAATAACTAAAAATATGCAGGTGTGAACTCTGAATCTGCTGGGTACCTCAACAAGCTGTATTGCACGTGTCCTGTATCTGTCAGGTTGACGTTTGCAGCAAGTCACATCCAGCTGCTAAGCTAAGATAAAATTACTCTGTGTGTGTGCAGTGTAGCGATTTGTTCACGTTTTCTAGATGAATGGCAACCTGGGCATTTGGATTGCTGGAAATCCGATAGATAACTGCTGGGGTAGCTGGGCATTAAGTTAATGAGAAATGGTTTATTGTCCCAGTGAGTCACACTGGCAGACTTGAAAATTTTGTATGAGGATGAGAGAGAAGAATAAGGTCAAGAGTTACAGTGGCTGATTCACTTGGTTGCAAGGGTTAGAGTGCACGTGAGTGTAACTGATATAAAGGGCACACGCTGATATAAACATTCATTCCATCACACGTGCTTTCTGTCTGCTCTTATCAAGCTTTCCATGCAAATGATTTCCTCTCACTATTAATCCTCTGAAAGGGAGGACACTTTAATTCATTTGTTTGCTGTGCAAAAACTTAAAATGCCCCTATTGTTTTCTGTACTTGAAGGGCAGAGAGTGGGAGATGTAGGTAAAAGAAAATGAAATGCATGGAAGTTCCCTTTTCTTCAGCCTGTGAAAACAACCTCTAACTCCTAGTGTTCCTTAAAAATAAGTTTTGAACTTCTATATCCACTTTGCATTGTATTTGTGATAGGACTGATAAAATTACGTGGAAAACCAACAAAGCATTCTTTATGAAGTACACATACTGAAGCTGTTAATTGTCACCTCGCTTTGCCTGAAGGTTCCTTGCTTTAAAGTCAAATGTAGCTTTCTTTCCATCTAACTATAGCACAAAATAGTGTTATCATTCCAAAGACAGAAATTTGCTGTATAGTTCAGTGTTTGTACTTGTATTATTAAATGCAGGCATGTGGCCGTGAACATTTGTCTGGTTTTTGGATGGTAAAGTTGTGTTACAAAACAGACTCTTCTGTTTCTGTATAAATACAGAACTTGCATCCCCTCTGAAGTGGATGCAAGTTAAACAATCAGATCTTACCTTGAAAAATAATTACCTGTTGCAGCATCTAAATGATTTGCCCTAAAATCACTTGCGCTGTTTCATTTGGCCTGCATAATAGTACTTTGAGTTTGGTTAATCTACCTTTTTCTGTATGGTAACTAGTCTGTCCTGTGCTTAAAATGCACATTGACTGACGACTGCTTTGGGGTAGAGAGTGGGAAAGGGTGGTTTGTAATATGGGATGATCTTTTTGATAACCGTTTGAGCCTTGAGAGTAGGGGTTGAAAACCTAAAGTTTGATTGTTTTGTAGGGACCTACAGAACATAAGAACATATGTTGTTGTAAGCAGAGAATAAATGCTGTTAGAATCTGTCTTGAGGATCTGCATGAAGTTACTGATATGTGATGGGGCCTTTTAGCCAAACCTGATAGGTTCAGAAGGATTTTTAATGTGAAAAGTTAGGACTAGTTTGTGAGTTGCTTGGTGGCAGTCTGTGCTCCTGAACTTTAAATAGTGTACCAAATGTACTTGTGAAGTAAGATTTCTTTATCGTGCTGCATTTATCTTCATGGTCTCTGATACTGTAGAAGTGAAATGAATGCCTGTGTCAATTAAAAGGCAACCTTGATTTGCAGGTCTTGCCCCAGTGCAAGTGAGGTGAGGGAAAGAAAGAAGACTAATAGCTCCATTAAGAGTTTAGGAATTTGGATCTTGAGGTCTAATCTGTGCTATAGCTCTAAAACTTGAGACCAGTGTATAATGTCTGGTTGCAGATATGTTTGGAATGTGTGCAGCTGTTGGTTGGGAGAGCAGTTAGGATTAAACCTTTCTGGAGAATCAGACTGTCATCTTTGACGTTAATAGCTAGGACTTCCTTATGCAGAATATTACTGATCCTTAATCAAAACAGAACATGATTCTTGGCCTTCAACTGTTTGGAATTAAGAAAAAAAAAGAATAAACAAACCAGTGCTAATTTGAGGGGAAGAAAGGAAAGATAAAAATGTGCCTGGGAATCAGTTCTGGAGCTCAATTTTTTAGTCTATTAGTTAAAAATGTGATTACATTGTGCTTTGAAAAGAGTCTCAGACAGTCAGCAGAAAACATTCTTCTGTGACTCCTAAAAGGAAAAACAAGTGGTTACAGCCATTTCTTATCGATTTGTTCCTTGTTTATTCTTCCTACCACAGCATTTTCAGACTTTATTAAGTGTCAAAGGTCAAGCTCAGTTTGCTATGAAGCCCAAATGCACGTGTTTTTCTGTTAATGATTTACTTCAGCCTTCCTTTAAAGGTTCCTGAAGGCTTAACCCTTAAAATTTCTAAAAACAATATTTTGTCTAATACTGCACTTCTGAGATTTTGTTTTAGCTTCTACTAACTTAAGCAGTTGTTTATTTTCCTCTAACTTTTAAAAATATGTAGAAGAGTTGCAGTCTCTTTAGTAGTAAAAGTTGTTGGCCCATAAGTACATCTTTAACTGTTTTAGGTTTATAAGTTCTCCCCTATATTTTGAAGAAAATTTTGTGATAGCTTCCCATGGTACTTGCTTTAGGTTTACCATTACAATCTGTTTTCTTAAAAGGGGAACCAATAAGTAAAAGAAAAAAAAGGCTACAACACTGCCTAAGCTTATGTTAATATAGCAAATGTAAATCAGATGGTAGTTAAATAATTGACTGGTTGCAGTGGTGTGGCATGTTTTGTCAGTATATGAATACTTTTTTTCTTTTTTTTTCTTTTCTGCTGCTTATGCACACAAGAACTTATCTCAGTAGAAATTCTGATCTTGTGTTGTCATTATTTATGAAAGCAGAGGATGAAATCAGTCTAGTCCAATTCTGGTAAATGGCAAGCTCGGGGAGGCTCACTGTCTTAGGGATATATGTGAAATCTCTTCTGGCACTTGGTCTTCCATCTGTCACACATCACATGAGAGAATATGGTGTATGAAGCCTTGGAAGAAATAAGCCTGCATTTCGACTTGATAGATTGTTTGGTTTTGTTTTTTTCCTCCTACAAGCTTGTTTTGCTTGCACAACAGTTTTACAACATATTGGCAAGTTTATGCTTCTTTCCACTTGCATTAAGTTCAACATGGCATACATGAGCCTGAAGTAGCGTTTTGGACAGTCATGAGGCAATACGCTGAAGAGATGCTGTGCATAAGCACAGGAAAGCTTACAGCTGTTGGCAAAATCTGGGATTTCAATCTTTCATTCAGAATAAACTAATTCAAAATGCCTGATAATGATCTCATGTTTGCTGAAAACAGAGGTTGTACCTTCATGCTTTGTGATATTGAAACAGGGTGTCTGTTCAAAGGTCTCTTTATAGGGATTCAGTGACTCATATTTAGTTCTTAGATTCTGATGCATCATAATAAGCAGTATTTTTCAGCAATATAGCTATTCAATGAAAGGTTTGTTCCTCAGGGACAAGAAAAAAGTGTGTTGGGGGGAATCCCCCAATGCCTTGTATTCCTGTTGGATACTGCCACTAGTTCCTGGTTCATAAATCTTCATGTGTTGACCATGATCTCTAATTGTGTTATGGAAATCTGATTAGATCCTGTACAGATAGTTCTGATTTCCAAAGCATGCTCAAGATAGCCTTGGTGTCCAAAAGAGATGGTACTTTCTTGTGCTAGATTATCTTTGCCCAAAGTATTTCAGAATTTCCATTTAAATTAGAATTCAATTTTTTTTTGTTAGTACTGTTTTAAGGGAAATCCTAGCTCAGACATCTGCAAACTAAACACTGTAAAGTAAGCAAACTGAAAGCTGTAGTCATGTAACCTGAGTTCAGAGTATAGGATACTTCCTGTGGCAGCATTATGTCATAAATTTATTTTTAGTCCTTAAACACATACTTTCTCTAATGGGATAAGCAGTTCTCTTTTGGATAGAACAAGCAGTGCACTTTTTTGACAGTAGGGATTCTAAGTGTGCCAGTACATGTATTTTAACATCTGCTTTCCTTTTCCACTGCCATACTGTTCTGGGATCTGTGGATTACTCAGTAATGGGAGCAGCAGTGTGGAAATCAGTTGCTCTCCCTTTTGCACCCACAACTAATGAAATTCCTCACAATTCATGAGAAGTTACTGAGCAGGTTCTGGAACAATTTTCACAGGCAGGTGTAAGCAAGGCATGCAGCGCAAGATATTTGATGTTGTCTTTGGGTCGTGATAGTTCAGGTAAAAATAGGGTGGCAGTTTCCAGGAGGCTGACTTACCGAGGCTCTCAGAGGACGTGGGAGGGTATTGGAATATTTGTTGGGTCTAATGGTTGTGTTGATCTGTTAGGTAACTAACATCTGCTGAGCAATTCCCTCTTTTGGAAATTACTGGCTTTTCCTGGAGAAAAAAAAATAGATAATGGATAAAAGAGGATGTATCTGGAGTGCCTTAAGCAGAGGATAACCCAGTGCTTCTTGGCACAAGCAACAAGAATAAAACAATACTGATGGAAAAATTGCATCAGTAGGGGGGAGATACAATAGTTCTAACCAATTAATTTCACACCTCTAATTCTGATAATAGGTCTCATAAGATCTACTTGTTAGGATCTATTTGGTTTAGAATTCAAGGATGGCCTCAACTCCTTCCGATTCTTAGGGGGGAAAAAAGGGTTTTAATCTTATGGCTTTTATTTCCTTTATTCTTACCAGAAGGAGTTAATATTACTAACCTAATTTTTATTTTATTCTGAAGAACTGCTGATGTTTAACATGATTTTCAGAATCCAGGTTTTCAAGAAGTAGGAGTTCAGGACAGTACTGTTCCATAAATTATATGGAATAACTTGAGTTGGAGGAGACACACTGGTTTTCTGGTCTAACACCCTTCACTCAAAGCCAGCCAAGTTAAAATACATTGAACTTTTGAGTTAGATCAGGTTATTCAATGTTGTCCAGTCAAGTTTTAAATATACCCAAGGAAGGAATTTCCACAACTTTTTTTGGATCACTCTTTCTAATGTTTGACTACCCTTATGGTGAAAACTTTTCATGACATCTAATTGGAATATCCTTTGTTGCAGTCTCAGTTGTGTTTTTGTCCTGTCACTGTGCACCACTGAAAAGGAGCTAGCTTTATGTCTAATAATCACCTATTAGATACCTGGAGGCAGTGATTAGATTAATTTTGAGCTGCTTGTCTTCTGCATGCTGAACAAATTCAAACTCTGCAGCCTGTCCTCAGGCATGAGAGTGTTGATGGCTGACCACTAGATTTGCTGTGTTCTTCTGTTACTGCTGAGTGATTAATATAGCAGATTAAATTCAGTTTATATACATGTCTCATGGGGAGAAATGTAATCCAAATAAGTGCTGAAAAAAAAAAGGTGCATCTACACATTTAGATGTCATTAGCATTTGCAGGAAAACAAGGCCATGGATAGTTTTTTAAACATATTTACTGTGAAGCAGCTGGTATACATAAAAAACAAAAAGCGGGGGGGGTGGGGAAGATAATGTAATTAGAACATAGAGCCTGGAAAAAAAAATTGTTAGCACAGAAATTATTATTAAATGCTGTATGCAGTTCTGGCTACCCAGTTTCAGAAACAGTGTGATGTACTCAGACTCAATATAAAGGGGCAAAGTACATCTTCTATACAAAGACAGACTGAGTCAAAAAGTTGCTTCATTTTGGAAAAGAAATTAATACGAACAGATCTGATTAAGGCATATAAAATCATGGGTTTCAAGAGGAGCCTCAGCAGGGATGATTAATTTGTATTTCTTACAGTGGTGGAATTAAATATGAGTAAGTTCAAAGCCAAGGGGAGTTATTTTTAATGTGGTGCTGATGCCTGAGCATGTTCTGTAACTGATTAGAACAAAAGCAGAGAAGCCAAAGTAATATTGATGGAATTAAATGTTCTTGTTGAATGGTTAGATGCAACATTCTGCTTAGGCGGTTTCTAAGCTGCTTATTGCTGGATGTTGGGAGGATGTAGCCAGGGAAAATGTATTGCAGGATGCTAGCCCTTTTTTCCAGAGTTCTCTGTCCAAGTACTTTGTGGTTTGTCAGAAACAGGATGCTGGGCTAAATCAATCTTTGATCTACACAACATTGCAATTATTTTGTTATTTTAAAAATTAAAGGCCATGTAAATGTGATTATACAGGCAAGGAATTATTAATACTAGCTGGAGACAAGCAAATTCTTTCCAGAAATAACCTTTAACAACCACTTTTGTTTCCTCCAGAACAGGATCTCTCAAATTCCCAAACTATTCTCATAACAAATCTTTTTATGGAAGCCAATCTTCTGCTTTGCTGAAGAGAATATCCTTGTGTATAACTGGCCATAATAGACATATGGGTCCTTTACCCATTGCATAGTTAAATTATAGAGCTGTTTGCTATAAGATGTTGTGGATGCTGAAAATACACCAGTATTCCAGGGAAGCTTGGTGGTTCATGGAGGAGAAATTGCCAGAATATTGAAAAATACAGTGGAAAAAAAAGTAATGTCCAAATTTGTTTATAAAGAAAAACAAGTAAAAATATGCTCACAAAGTCTCTCAGCTGTTAATGGTTTGAAGCTGGGAGAGTACATACAGGCTTCCTTATTCTTGTGTAAATTGTAACTAATAATTTAATGAAAGCTAAATGTTATTCAAGCTTATTGAGCTTTTAGAAGTTACTAAGTGCCTTCATTTTGCTTGCCTCATATAGCTTGTCTTCTAGACAGTAGCCTTTTGTTCCCTTTCTCAACCAGAACAATCTCAAGGGAAAATATTTAAAAAAAATTTCTTGAAGCTTGCTAAAGAATGAAGGGTGCTACTACTGTGTTGAGCCAACCACTTGGTAGACACTTGAGGATAAAACTGCCAAGTTCCTTGTTGTTACACTTAGAAAAAATTTGTTTTTAAAGAAGAATGCTTTGGACAAGTAGCCTTTATTTAAATTTGTGGACTATAAAGCATTCCAATGGAACATGATATTAATGTTTTCTTTTTTGTTGTCCTGTAAGTCTTAGTGCTTGACTCCAAAGAATGATCTAAAATATTTAGCAGCATGGTTTATAATTTGGCAGATAAAAATGTATTATATAATCTAACTGTGACAATGGGAATAATTCTGAGAGTGCTCAGATATTAGATACTATATTTATAGTAAAGGCACTTTATAATAATAATTTTTTAATTTTTAAAGACTCATGGTGGAACAGCAGCATATTTTTGGAGTATGTGGTATAGTTGCACTGCTGTAGACTTTTGAACAGAGGAAATAATGAAAGAAATATCAGAATCTATGTTCAGATTTTCAGGGAACGGATCAGGAAAGAACACGTAGCTGTGACTTTCATGTTTGAATAATTTTAGCTATAATAAAGTGTTGGGTTTTTGTAATTCATTAGGTGTTTCAGTGACACAGAACAAACAAACAGACTTTTCAGTACAGCTGCTCTTTGCTCTGATACTTTTATCTCAAGGATGACTTTTCCATCTTCTAGGGAAGCCTGGGAATTGTTAATTCTACAAAAGATTATATGTTTTGAGGAGCTAATTCTTAGCTTCCACTGCCTTAAGGAATGTTTAAGTCCTTAAAGTAGGAATAAGTTTTCTTCTATGGCAATCAAAATGTTTTGTGTATGAATTTGAATGCAGTTATATGTAGCAATTAGGTGCTGTATTAGTTTCTGAATTAGCAGCTCTGGAATATGGCCAGCTTGTGCCAGGAAAGCAGCCAGTAGCCTGAAGGAAAAATACTTAAATTAATATGTAATAACTGCACTAGAGAGCCCTCAGTATTCTGGCAAGCTGCATTTGTAATTTTTTGTATTATTTAGGACAGTTGTAATTTCTGTTTGAAAATATGTGGAAGACAACTCAATGTACATTTTTCATACTGCATGAAATAGTGTAAGGGTGCTTGAAAACTTACTTAAAGTGAGATCGAAAATTACTTTGATCTATTGAATATACTTTAAAGCCACAAATTTCTTCATAGAATGAAGATGCTGCAGCAAGAATTATTTGCCTTAAGGCATTTAAAGATTTCCTCATGTGCTGTTCCGTTTACCTTAATTATTTTTGTGCTAGGTTTCTTCGCAAAGGATGAAGACAGTACATTTTCTCAAACTATGCGTTCATGTGAAGTTTAACATCAAGAACATTCTTTTCAATAAATAATAAAGCTGTTCATACAAGACATGCCAGCAATGTCTCTAAATCACATTTCCGTAGGCTAACGAGAGCAACTTACTTACTCCAAGTAGTAATTTAAAGGGCTCCAGTTTTCATTAGGTGGGTAGGTGGTACAGCATGGGCTCCCACTTCTGCAGTGGGACTTATTCCCACATCATCATTCCGTTCTGAAATTCTTCAGATAAGGCATCGTCATTTGTCTAAACTGTCTGTTGTATTGGAAACGAGTGGAAACCTTCTCTTTTGGGCTCTGTCCTGTCATTATTGTAATAACAAGAATAATCAAATGATAAGAAATGCATATTTTTTTCATGAGTACCTGGAAGCACAAAGAGACAAAATCAGCATGTTGTTAATTTAATTTGAGCTGAATGTCTTCATTTCAGCCTTTTATGTTCCAATTATTTTATTAGCTGTATAGGCTGTTAAAAAACACTGTAAACCTTGACTTCACTAAGGAGAATGGTAATTGAATCACAGCCCGTAGCTCTGAAGTAATTTAGTTTGTTGCTTCATGCAAGCTACTTCAGCTCAGTTTCAGATGCCCACTTTCTTTGCCTGTTTGTCTGCATGAACAGGATCCATGTGAGATTGGATTCTCAAAACCAGTCATCTCTGGTGGGCTCGTCTAGTGCCTGTTCATTTTTGTGTTTTTGTGCCTGGGCAGGGAGGGTGACAGGAGGTTCACCTGTTCCTTGGTACCTTCGTACCACGTGAAACTTGTAATGGCTGCTTCTCAAGATTTAGCTGCCTCTTGGCCTTGCAGGTACCCCCAGGAGTCACAGGGACTCTGATTCTTAGTGCTGCCCTGCAAATCACGCAGAGGTGCTGAGGACTGCTCATGGTAATGTAGCCACCATTTATTTGGGAGGGTGACAGGCAGACATGGACATTCTATCCCCTAGTGTTTGCATTTTCCCTTGGACAGTAAAGCTGCAGGCTCACTCTGGGGAAGATAAGTAAAAGGATGAGGAGTCCTGTAGAAGTTGGACTTCTTAAAAGCTTTGTAACTGGCTGGTCTCTGGGCTGTATGAGAGCATCTCCTCCCTCAGACTCCTGCTTATAAACTGTGGTTTGTAAAATGTCTTGTACCCTCGGTAGCCATTTGGGCGGTAATAGAGGACAGATCTCAGAGGAGTCGTGTCCTGCTGCACCCAATGTGCTCTTGAGCATTCCTCAACTGCAGAGAAAGAGGAAAACTAGGCCTTCCATAAACTTGATCTTTGCCATTCAGGCAGTGTCACAGGTTCCTCGTTCTTCCTAGTCTCTTGGGCTCTCCCTTCACACAGCTCGAGTTTTTGCTGCAGAGGTGCAAGGCCAGCAGGACTATCGTATAGGGGGTAGCCCTACACAGGAAAGGCAGGAAATGGCCATAAAAGTACCTCGCTCTTTAGACTGTGCCTTGAAACTCTCATCACATGATCAAAAAATGCCAGTAACACACATCCTTCCCTCCCTCCTTTCTTCCTCAAACAGTTAGGTTGTGGTTCAGAGAGCATAGTTTTCCCTAAAATAAAGGTTTTTGTTTCTTATACTCATTTCTGGTTTTCTCTAGCCGTCTGTTCTCTCTTGTCTTTCATTTACATTGTAAACTCTTGGAAGAAGCAAGTTTTTGCTTGTTTTTTTTTTCTGTCCTTAGTGCACGATGATGTCTTAGTCAATGTGTAGGGCTTATTGGCACTTTAATAACACAGCTCCTAAGCCTTGGTAGTGATAGATCTACTTGCAAATATACTTCATTTAGTCTTGTGGTTATTTGCTTTTCCAAATAATTTTATTTGCCTTCATCACTGAATCACAATTGTTTATCTGACTATGTCTTCAGGAAATATATTCTAAGCAAAATTCCAGTTACACAGATTTAAAACTATTTCCAGTTGAAGGAGTTGTCTTGTCTTCTCTACAATTTGAAATGAAGCTAAAATATTTTTTTCCAATTCATTTGGCATTAGCAGCTTTTTCCACTTCCTTTTTAGACCATTTTTTCCCCCCCATATAGGTGGGGATATTTGTAGTATATATAAGTTTCTATATATACCAAATATATTAGTTGTAACTATTAGCTGTGGTAATAAAAACCACTTGTGGCTGAAACTGTAGTGGACTCACCTGAATTGAGTCTTAATGATCTAATAAACCAAGTACAGTTTTCACAATGTCTGTAAAGCCAGAGCAGTATCAAAAGTAGTGAAATTTTCCCATTATATATGGAAATGGTTTTACTAACTCAAGTTTGTTTAGTAAAAAGTAAAATCACATTCCTAATGTGTATCTTACAGTATAAAAGCCTATTGTTGTTTACTCATTATTGATGGTTCGGTATGATCTACATCTAGTAATGAAGTTAAAAAGTTATTAATTTTTTTTCAGCAAATGTACCTGCTTAAAGTCATTGAGGTCTAGCATTAAGTCAAGTGAAATGTACTAACTGAAGTCAGAATTGATGTGGATCCTCAAAGGTATCTTTAATGACCTAGTCATCAGTTTGACTGTTAGGTTAGTTACTAGAAAAATGTCTGTGTGTTTATAAAACCATAAAGTAGAAGTAATAGCTACAAAAAGGTTAATTGTGTTCTTTGAGCTGATAAAATCTAAATTAGTTGATTATGTAAATTGTTAGGCTTTTTTTACCATGTTAGGTAAATACAAAGATGTATTTAAATGTTTTTAAAATAGTTACCCAATTGCTACCCAACTTTAGTTCAGCAACATAAAATCCTAGGTGAAAACAAGTATTAACTGAAAGCTGAAATCACTTCATCTTCTAAAATGTTGGTTTTTTTTTTTTTCTATTTTGCAGCATGGGTGAGCTCTCTTTCTATGGGGATGGTCTTCTTCTGCTCCCCAATAGTCAGCATATTCACAGACCTGTTTGGCTGTCGAAAAGTAGCTGTTATTGGAGCTGCAGTAGGGCTTGTTGGACTCCTTTCAAGTTCTTTTGTAAGGTAAAAAACTTAAATTCATAATTTTCAAAGTATTTTAATCAGTTTTTTAGTGTTGTAGAAGTAATGTTGATCCAACCAACAGAATATGAAGGGGTAAACAGTGCTACTTCATATTATCTGTGGAAAACTTGTTTTATTTGGGTTTGGTTTTGTCTTTCAAACTATGACTTGTGAACTTCCAACCTAAATAGTATTTTAAAAAATATAATATCATAACAAGGCTCCCTATTTAACGGGAACCACTATGTACAAGTATATCAACAGCAAGACTAGTGCTATAAGATCAACAGCATTGTCCAGGATAAACTCCTATGTTTCCTTGATGTATATTGCATTTTAACAGATACATAAACATTGTTGTTGTCTTCCCTTCCTGCTCTGCCCCCTTAATTTTCTTTTGAAATGGTTATAATGCTGATAAAAACACAGTAGGACCTCCAGGAAGCTGTTAAAATTCTAGTGAAATTGGACGTTTTCTTCTGTTCTTACTGGTCCACTTGCCAAACGTGGATATAGAGAAAACCTTGATGTATTGACTATATTTAAGGCTTATTTGGTTTGGGTTTTTTTCTTCTAGTTTGCAATTCGTTTGTATGTTTCTGTAACTTTTGCAGAATAAATCTTAAGAAATTCAATAGTGACTGATTTGTTGGATGTACCCTGTAAAAGATAAGGAAACAGGAAATTTACTTAGTCTAGTCATCATCAGAAATTGATTAGTGAAGGTAGGGTGTTAAAAGTAGCAGGAAAGTAAGCCAGTTACCTTCAGTTCTCAGACTTCTTTTCCCCCCACCCTTAGCAGAGTAAGTATAGGAAAAAATCAAGCTACATTCAGAAGAGCTTTCTACTTAGGTGCAAAAGTATTTATACAGACAAAAAGCTTGTGAAAATGTCTTTTCTGTGCCTGTACTCTGAACCAGAAGGTTATGAGCTGCTGTGATCTGACTGGTTAATCGTGGTGCAAATATTTGGCTTAATTCATAAACAAACAAACAAACCCCCCACTTCTTGATATGTTTTAAGAAGCTTCTTACTAAATGTAAGGTAAAATCCAAAAGATATGCCTTGGAAAAGTCTTTCTTCCTCCTTGCTTCCTAGCAGTATGTTGAGAGATGAATACTAAACCACCCTTGTCATTAGATAAAGATCATTCTTGTGTTTGTCTGATACCCAGAGGAACAAGGGCACAGAAGAGACATGCAAGAGCAAGTTGCTTTGTAAAGGCTTTAAAAATATTTTATCTTAACCAAACTTTGAAGAGCACTTTGAGAGGTGAATTCTTGTAAGAGTACATGCCAGGTTGATGTGCATACTTGCTGTTTCTTTATGTTACTTACACTAAAATGATTTATGCCCATGATGTTATCAGTTCATTAAAGGAGCAGGGTTCAGATACAGAAGTCAGTGTTCTAGAAGTAAAATATTGTAAAGCAGACAAATGTTACTATGATCTACTGCTTTTGTATTGCACTAATTTCTTAATATAAATTTTATGTCTTAGGAAATTGAGATGTAGGAGTGTTTATAATGCAGGACAATATTTTAATATGCATATTGTGCTGTAGACTCTTTGAATGAATTTACATATTCATTCAAAGAGTCTACAGCACAATATGCATATTAAGTTCACTGTCCTTACTGTACTGTGCTGCTCCTCTCATTTTGTAACTTCTGGTTTCATTTTTCCTGGTTATTTTCCATTAATAAAGGTAATAAGTCTTTCCCCCATATGTTGTTTCTGCTGGCTTATGTTGTGTATCATCAGTTTCAGAAACTGATAGTTTAATATAGAAAGTGATAATATTATGTTACACAAATAATTACTTTTCACTATAATACACAAAACCAGAGTTTCTGGAGTCAGACCTTTGTTAGTCAAATATTATTTTCTAAGAAGTTCTTTAATTGCAGAGGAAGCTTGTGGAGTCTATGTTTGTATGGAGGGGTGCTGGCAGGTTGCATCCTGTGATGGAAAGCACCATATAAAGCATTCATGCTCCTTTAAAAAAAAGTTGATTTATGGGCTGTTATTCTCATGTATTAACTGTTTTCCATAACTGCTTTAAAAGCAGATGTTAACTAATAAAAAGGTGGGGTGGAGTTCACTGAAAACAGTATTAAAAAAAATTATATAAACTGTTGTGCCGCCTCAGAAATCTTGTATAAAATTTTCTTGCACACTGCCTCCATCTAAATGTTAAAAAATGTTTTCTTTCACTGACTAATACTGCAGTACTAATTTAATTAATTATACTGATACTGTTACTTCATACTTTTAGCATTTCTGGAACAAGTACTTTTCACTAATGTCACAAGTCTGTCTGGGATCAATTACAATGGCTCTGCTTTATTTCAGTTGTAGAGTAAATGGTAATGATGGTGAACTTTCGGATGAAAATCCACCTTACTATGAGATAAAATTTTTCATTCCTTATTAACAGTTTTTTTGGTTCTTTCTTAGCCTATCCAATATATGTATCAAAACACTGAATTTAAAATATTTATTCAAAAGGGGGCTATTTGTCTAAAACAACTAATGCCTAAAATGTCTATAATTTAATAATGTATTGTATTACAAAATTTTGTCAATATTTAAGTATTTTATTTTTCTTTATTAATGATGCTTGCCACGTTTGTTACTTTATTTTCATAATAAACTGTTTACTTGGTTTTTCTGGGTTCATGAGGAGAGCTCACTATTACGTTTGAACTGCTAGCACAGTGAAGAAATGTGTAAATCAAACCAGTACAATTTTCTTTGGGGGAAAAAAAAAATCCAAAAACCCAGCAATGGTTGAACATACATTTGGCTAATTTGCCCTGACAGTGATTTTTTTAAAGCTTTTTAAGCCACACTATTTGATGTAATTATAATTGACCGTAATTTTTTTTTTACCTGTTGAGTCAATTCTTTGAAATTTTCAGTGGAAGGAGATAGAACTAATTGCTGAATTAAGCTGATACGGTGCTATTCAAATTTAAGTATGTACAAACTTGTAACTCACTTGTTGATTGACTGAGAAACTGTCTTGCATATGGGAGGTGAATACGGGCACCCACTGCCTCACAAAACACCGATGATTTGTTCTTTTCTTTTGGTACAGCACCATTGAACCTCTGTACTTCACTTACGGGATCTTGTTTGCCTGTGGCTGCTCCTTTGCCTACCAGCCGTCCCTGGTCATTCTCGGGCACTATTTCAAGAAGCGCCTTGGACTCGTGAATGGCATTGTCACCGCGGGCAGCAGCTTGTTCACAGTGTCACTGCCCTTCCTCCTGAGGGTCCTGATTGACTCTGTCGACCTGTACAACACCTTGCGGGTCCTCTGCATCCTTATGTTTGTTCTCTTCCTGGCTGGATTTACGTACAAACCTCTTGTTCCCAACACCAAAGACAAGGAGGGAGGAAAGAAGGGAATGTCCAAATTTCCTCCTGCAAAAAAGATTTGCAATTTCTCCGTTTTCAAAGTTCCCAGTTACCGAATCTGGGCTTTTGGGATCCCAGCTGCACTTTTTGGATACTTTGTGCCTTATGTTCACTTGGTAAGTGCACATTTCCTCCTACATGTGATGTGTTTGAAACGATACTTTATTTATAAAGTATATTTATACTATATTTGCCTTTGTATTACTGATTTAGAAAACAGTTGGTGATAGGAAGCCAGATTTAAACTACAGGTTGTGTTGGGTGGAAACACAAAATTAATTTGGATGTTGTCGTATTAAGAATGCTTTAATCAGAAGTATTAGTTAAGCCAGTTAAAATCTTTGTTCTTTGTTCTGAAGGTAAGGTTTAAAATACTTTAACCATGAAAAGAGAGATTTGAAAAATATTCTATACTATTCCAAAGAGAATTCTTTATTTTGTTACTCAGCTGCATAGGTTACCAATGACACTTGTGTGTTTTAGAGAAAGTGTGAAAGGAGTAAATAACAGGAAACAGGTTAGAAGTGTAATTTTTGTTCCTCTGTATTGAGATATGTTCAAGTATCAATTTCTAGGATAGATTGTATTCACCATTTTTCAGGTTTATTAAAAGCAAAATGCCTGCATTTTTCTGTCTCTCAAACTTTAGCTTTGTAGTGTACGATAGCATTAATATAACTGCTCCTCTTACCCTGTCCCTCCCAGCTGCCAGGTGAGCTGTGTTTTACTGCTGTCTACAGCAGCTGATGGAGCTTTGGCTTCTGGTAACGGGGAATTTGTCAATTAGCTATTTCTTGTACATGTACTCGAGTTAATTTTTTTCCCTAGCAGTTTGGTTTTTTTTTCTGTAGTACACTCCTAAACTAAGAAATTTAGGTGCAGCTGGGAGATGCAGGTGTTGTATCAGGCTGGCTGACACACACTGCACTGCTTAAATGGTGAGTTACTCTAGGACAGCTTGCTGGTGGTGCTCTCTGAACTGAAGTGGTGTAAACCAAAAGGCTTAAAAGGGAAAGGTGGGGGAAAAGCCCACAGCCTCCAATGAGATGCTCGTTTTAGACCATTACACATCCTCATATTAAGAGTATTTGATAGAGCATGGGCTAGTAGAACTTGGTATGAAAATAGAAGGGTCATGTTAATATTCATTATTCACCCATGATAGAACAGGGAGATTAATGATAATAAATATCTTTACTTCTGTCAAAAAATCTTCAATGTCTTAAAAGCCATTTTTTATGCAATATAACAAGTAGTTGTCACTGCTTTCTGGTAATTGGTTAGATTACTGACTCTGCATCAGATATTTATTTTTAAAATTACCTTATGGTGGGGGCTAGTGTGTTTTTGAGCAGCTGTAAACTGACTTTTGTGAATGGTTAGTTTTTGTAACTTAGTTTTTAATCATGTAGGTCTTATTGTATAACTCTTCAAATTAGACTATTTCAAAGAACTACACAATCCAGATGACATCTTATGCTATTTCCTCATAAGCTTTGTGGAGATGTTTTGAAATAAAACAAACTTCAGAGGAGTAGAAGTCAGGTGTTGTAGAGTAAGCTATTGGGTAGGTCATAAATGATTCTTAACCCTTACACAGAACTGAAGAATAAAGCTACACAAGCAGGTAGAAAGAACTTCTAAAATATATTTATTGAGCAAAAAGCTTGTGGTTTCTTTTATGAGGATGCTTGTATTACTGCTTCCTGTTTATAGATTAGACTAAAGCTGCTAGTTGACTTGCCGAGAACAAAACTCATTATATTATACTATACTATATAATATTATAATAATACAATTTTTCTTTTTATAGGGTGCTCTCACTCCTGTTGAGTGCTTTCTCACTGCCCCCCATATTAGATTGGCACAAATTCTGTTTAAGAAATAAATCTCCAGCATAGGAGAACAATTTGTTTGAGGCTGTGTCTAACATAGTGTTTGATAAGACTATAAAACTTATTCCAGTGTGCTGTTAGAATCTAATATTTTAAAGATTATCTCAAAATTATATGAAGATATTCTTTTTGCTCAGAGTTTCAGAGAAACCATGATGCTTAAGTGTTTGTAACATAAAATTTTCCATGGTAGACAGATGCCTGCTTTACATGTCCCCTTTGAGAGGGGAAGTTTCACCAGCTTGCAGTAAAATTTAGACTGAACAATTCTTGTCAAAACCCCTCCCTTAATAATAACCTGTGTCAAAATAATAATAATAATAACCCGTGTCAAAACAAATGGAACAAGTTTTCATTTTAATTTACTTGTATCTAAATACTTAATTTTATCTGAAGTCCCTGTGGATCTGTATTTGAGGAAGTGATTAAATCAGTGTTTATGAAGGCGCAGCATGGATTGTGCCCTTCAACACAGATACTTCAGCTCAAGTAGATCGTGCTGGATGTCTTTTATCTAGTTTTGTCTGGTTTTGATAAAAAAGCCACACTTTATGTTCTTCCACAAGTATGCAGAAGTATGCACTTACAAATAAGTCAAAGGCTATAAGAAAAAATAAGACTTTTCACTGGTACTTCTGTCAAACCAGAGACTACTTTCCTCAGCTTTTGAAAATGAAAGTTACTACTGTTTCATTGCTTATTGTATTTTTAAAACTGTAGTAGTAGTGGAAAAGGGATATGATCCTTAGACAAGTGACAGCTTTTGTTATGCTGAAGTTCTTGAATTTTTCCCAGCGTTAGGGGTGGCTGAGAGAAGCCAAACTGCTGGACAGGGATGCTGGTTCCAAGTGCTCTAAGAAAAAAATACGTATACAGTGAATATCGTGCCCTCTGAATCTCTTAAGCCTCTGATCTGGTTCCTGTACTCACCACATCCCATTTTTCCCACCTGGAAAGACAGCTGCTGCCAGAATGGCTGCCCTTGACCGTGTGATGGAGCAGAGGTGGCACAGACCCTGCAGGCTGGGGTCCTTGTGTGTCACCGCTTGGCCCGGAGTGGCCGGGGGCTGCAGGCTGGGCGTGCTGTGGTCACTGTCTGGAGTCACTGTCTGCCAGCCTGGCACTGCACAGGAGCTCCTGAGGTCCCAGCCACAGTCCCTGTGTGCTTCTGGGCCAGCCCCAGCCTCTGTTCGTGCCTCTTGCATTTTCTGAAACCTGTTGGAAAGGTGAATACATGCTGTGAAACCTGCAGTAAGAAAGAAGTAAAAACTTTTTTGGGCTTCAGAACAACAGAATTAGCCAAGTCTTTACAATTTAACTCTCTGCACTGTATTTGCTATGCGGAGTAAAAGCTGTTAAAACTGAAGAAACAACCTGCTCATTAAGTAGGCTCTAATTAAAATTAAATGCATTAACAAATTGATTATATGGCATGCTAGATAGGAACTGGTAACTCTTGCCAGCTCCTTGACATGAATATTGACTGGTAGATATCAGGCATCAGATTTCTTTTGGCTCTTGCGAGGGAGAACCAAAAGGGAGAGCTTTTCTTATCCCAATTTAATTGGTGTCAAATTCCATTAATAGGTGTTCCATTACATGTGACTTGGGAATTGGGTTGAGATAAAGACTATAAATAAGTTTTGACTTAAGTTTATTATATACTTTCAACATTAATTGAGATTGTTGAAGAACAAACTGAGAAGTCGTAACGTTACTAAATGAAATGCTTGTTATTCCTCTCAGTTTTAAAAGCAGTCCAAACTAGTGATTGAGAATTTTTTTTTTTTTTTTGATGCCTCTCTAAAATAGGCAAACAGACAAATAAAATCCTTGTTTAGTCTATTTTGGTTTAAATTGTGAATTCACAACAGCAATCTGTGGAGTTAGTGGAAAATGCTCTTTTGAAGTGGTTTTAGTAAGGACTGTCTCACAAATAAGTGATGAAGTTATTTGAAAGAAGGTATACCTAGTCTCTGTGCCACTTTTCCTGTGCTTGTTTCGATAGTAAATAGAGAACTTCTGTTTTTCATCAATCTGATGTTAAGGGTTTCATGTTGTTCTCCTACCCTTAAAAAAAGTACTTACTTAATCAGGATCATGCATCCTTAATTCTTAGGAGCTTGTTAGGTAACTTCTGTTAAAATTTGATACAAGGTCACATGCTCGGTAGCTTCCAAGATGTGGTTGTTTTTTGTGCTTTACTTAGCAGGGTGAAAAAAAATACTGTTTAAAATGGATGTTGTCACTGCCTAGTCTTCTCTAAGCAGTGAATAAAGTTGTTACCAGGTTTCACTATGAATTTAGGAAAATATTAATTATGACATATTTACAAAAAGGGGCCAAGTATTCTGTTGCTTTGATGTGGCAATATTCAGCCACTCTGAGGAATACTGCTAGGACTGAGAATATCATCTCAATACTTTCAGTGCAGTGTTTCAGTCCTGTAGTAATTTGTCTTCGGGTGTTTACAAGTATGGTTTGATTTAGCAGTTACTTTCATTAAATGCCTCTTGCTAATAAAAAGTCCTGCCTTATTTATAGTATTTGACACATTGCAGGATGAATAACCAAATTTAACAACCAAGCAGTTGAACAAAATAGTGCACATATTTATTATGTGTTCTACTTTAAAAAAAGCAACTGGATGGTAGATAATGCAATAAAAATGTGTCTTGATAAAGTTTACCTTTCTAAGTTTAAATATTTGTTATGAAGAAAATACTCCTAAAGAACGACTAGATATGTTTGAAAATTAGGCTTATGGTTTAAATATGGCTACAGGCTTGTATACAAAGCTACCCATTAATTGATATGCAGTGTGAAAGTTACCCTGACACTGACTGTACTCTTAAAACTTCAGAATAGCTCAGGAAAAAGATTTCAGTATTTCTCACCTTGCTTTGCTGCCTATTTCTTAATTTGCTGTGTAAATCTGATTTTTCCTTTTGATGCTTATCCATGCTCATATTCTACAGTGGATACATACTTGCATATGTAGAGATTTCTGGTTAGCAGTAGCTGTGTGGAGTGTATGTGTTCTCTGTCTGTTGGCTTCATGTCGAAGAAATGAAAAAATGGTTTGTGTCCTGCCATTTTTTCCAACAACTTTCTTAGAATCTGCCTTGGTAGGCAAATAAATACTGGATTCAATGTCCTCCATAGATAGATGCTGAAGATTCAATGCCTTATTGCTTCTCTGAACTCTGCATGTGCCAGGAATAGGTTTGTCTGGACCTCCAGGGAACAGGGAAGTGAGATTGCAGACCTAATGCTTAGGGGGAAAAAAGGTAGATACTGCTGCTGAGAAACAAAGCATCACCTTGGACTCTACTCTAAGGTTCTTGGAAAAGAAAATGCATCTCAGAATGAAAAGCAAAGATGCTTCCAAGCAATTTTATTCATGGGAGAGTCATGAAGCTGGTTAGAGTCGCTGTTGAGTACATGTTAGTCATAAGAACCTTTTCATGCACATAAACAAACTCATTTTCTTAGCTGCATCACAAAATCAGACAACTTGGATAAATATTAGTCTGTCCTCTGGGTGGCTGTGTCTGTCTCCAGGTCTCGTGTTTGTCACTTTGAAGTTGCTGAGCCTAGTGCTATGCCCACACAGTCTGTCCTTGGACAAAAAGATAGCACTGTTCTGCTGGTCTGTGCTTCCTATCTTTTGCTGAAACATCCATTTTGTTCCTGCTCTTTAGATAAGAAAAGCAGTCTTTTTCACTTTAGAAGCATCATAATTAACAGGAGGACTTGCTGATATGGATTACAGATGATGTAGACTTTTTTTGCTAGATTTGATTCCTCCCCCTTGCCTTCTGATCTGTAGTGTAAGTTCTGTGTCTTTTGTGTGATTTAACTGTTCTACAACTACTTTATCACCTTGGAGTATCTTTTTAAATTGAGCCTTGAGGATGACTTGGCCTTCCGCTCTGTTCTTTATGAGCCACCTATTTTGGTTTGTCTCTGCCCATTTCTCACTCTGTATCGGTGATGTGCCTTGTTTTTGTTAATAAGAGATCAGATTCTGCTGTGCAAATTCAATGTGTTTGAACCTTTACCCCCTAGAATATGTGCCAATAAAAACTGTTGTATTGCGCAATCAGCTTGGAGAAATGGAAGAGCCAAGTTCTTCTGAGATCCTATGTAGTCAGTTTGCCTAGGAACTTGTCTGAAATTCTTGCTATGTCATCTGAAAACTGTATTTACTTCCATATACTCTGGAAGTTTATGAAACTTATTCCGGCCAAAATATTCTACGTATTCTGCCTATTAAGAAAAATTGATGTTTTCCACTTGTAAACTTCACCCTCCCCAGGAAAAAACTTTGGGCCGTTAGGAAGAATTATACTGGAAAAATGTGAAGGAGGTGTAGAAACCACCTAAGGTTGTTCAGGCATATCTGGGCTGCTGTATTGGGACAAGCTATAATAGTCAGGATGAATCTCACTGCAGTGTTTGATATTCTGGCCAACAAGACCCTAATCATCATCCATAACATGGCTTACAAATAGTACTGTAACTCTTCAAGTCTCCCCCGAGGGGAGAACACACTGATGTTGTGTTCCCTAAATGCTGTCAGATGTGACATCTCTAAATTACATCTCCTCATTTGAAAAATGAATGTTTTAGTTTCTGCCCTTGTCCACAGACAGTGGCAGTGGCTCCATGTTGTCTGCAGTAGGAGACTTGCCCAAGGAACCATAGTAGAAAGGATTTACCTTGCAATATGTGAACCTGTTCAGGTTTCGCATTGTGTGTAAAGTCCTAATCCTAAACCTCTCTCCTGCCCTTAATTCTTATGCCCCTAGATTCCACAGTGGAGACATACGGAAACACAGAGATAAATATTTTCCTCTATGTCTGAGTGCAGAGCATGGTGTAGAGTCTGATGTATACTGTAAAGACTCTAGGAACCAAAAATCTCTAAATTTTAACATACAAAATCTGCATATCCACAGTAAAGTGCATACGCATGGCACATCTTGTAAGGCAATAACGCGTCAGTTCCTGTAAGGTAAGTACTGTCTGTGTTTTATGAACCGCCTGTACTATGTCATAAATTTGCTACTTCTAGAATGTTGTGTAAAATAATGCTTAATATCTAATGGGTGTGTCTGGATAATTTTTTTTACTCAAACTGGAAGAAACAGCCTCCAATCACTCCATTCACTTGCTTTTATGGACTGCTGTTCAAGAAACCTCTTCATTTCTTCAGATCTCCTACATCAATCATTTGTCTGAAATCTATCATGTCTTTTATTTCCCAGAATCCGCTGTTAGTCTTGTAATGGTAGGAAAGTATCTTTTAAATTATGTCCAGTACTAACCGTAACTGTGTGTCAAACAGATTTCTCTCTACTATAGGTAATCTAAAAAAGCTAAAACTACGTATAGCTGTCAATTTTAGCATTATTACCTTTCTCATCCACTTAATCTATCTGATTTCTTTCTCCAATGGAAGGCTAACAAGACACTGGTTTTCTGAAGGTCTGATGTAATTATTAAGCAGATATCTCTGAGACCCAAAATCTTCAGTGGCTCCCCATGCTTTACTTGCTTTTCTAATCTTTGCATTTATCTTCCTTCAGATCTCAACATCTGCTGCAGTTTGACTGCCCAGGTTAGTGAAATTTTCCCCCTTTATCCCACTTCTATTTTCCCACTTCTGTCATTATCCTGTGCACGCATTTCTTTTCCAATATTCCTTAATGTTGACCTGGCAGTATTTATTCTTGGTTAGATTGTCCACTTTGGACACTGGGGGTGGTGGTGGGAAAAGAAAGAAATGATTTTCTACTTGATACTTGTAATTGCTATTGAAAGCATATTTTAGATACGTTTTTCAAATAAGTACTGAAGATGAATAAATAATACAGGTACAGAAAGAACAAAAAGAAAAAAAGAAAAACCCAGAGGTTTTCTGGGGTTTTCTTTAGAAGTAGAAGTAAAATAGAGTTTTAAAAATAAATTAGGTAGCAGGTATGCTCAGGCACAAACTACATGGTGACCTTGAAGGATAAGAGCAAAGCAGTCTTCCTCAGGTCTGTGCAATACTGAAAGGTCTGAGTTTCATTGTGATTTCCTTTGTATCAATCTCTAACACCACTCTACTTCATGTACTCTGGCGTAATACAAACTATTCTGATAGCAGATGGAGCGTACAGTTCAAAGTCATAGTAAATTGCAAAGTGTGTTACCCTTTTTTTTGTTTTAATGCTACTTTAATGTTAAATTCAAAATCCTGTCTTTGAACGCTTGAAACATCTTGACTTGAACTGAGCTGTTCAAAGTCTTCACGTGCCCAGAAGCCTGAGATCACAGCTGGTTTTGCCCTGCTGTCCTCATACAAAAAAACTCATTGCCAAATTCCTTCATTTATATACAGACCACCTTTTGTGTCCAGTTCCTGCTCCACGGAGAGCTGTATGAAAAAACTCTTTCCTTTTTAAGTCCTATTCAGACTTGTGGATTTCTTACAACGTGTTTTGAATCTTCCATTGAGGAGATCTCAGAACCTAGCGCTTCCTATTTGATTGCAGTAATTGTCAAGCTCTGAGCTATTTTTCAGGTTCTTTTCTGATAACTGAATTAAATTTATCGTTACTACTGAGCAGAATATTTCCTAGAAAAGGGAGGGGTGGTTTTGGATTGCTCCAGGCAGGAAAAAAAGAAAGGAATATAAATGTCTGTATCCTGAGTAAGTACTGTATCTCTGTATGAGGAGGAGAGTATCACTGTCATCTTTTCATTGGGATTTAAATGAAAATTTTGGACTACTTAATTCAACTTCTCAAGGCCCTGATCTGGTAGATACTTGGCAGTGTATTCAGGACTTCCTTGAAGAATTGAGACACTTGAGAGCTTTCTTCTGTTCCCCAGCAGAATGAGTCAGGTGCTTCACCCAGGTTTGTGAAAGCTGAGGGGATTATGACCATGTCCACAAGTAGATCTCCAATATTGAAGTGCTATGGATGCCCTGGGAATTCTGTGGTGGTTGAGTGGAAGTTTGAGAATCTGCTTAGATTTTACTTGCCTAGGTCATATGGTTTAAGGAGGCTGGTCCTGAGAGACATGATATAAGTAGCACAGATGTTGTTGCTGAGCAAGGAGGTCAGCCTCTCTTAGGACATGACAGTAGCACTCTACAGTATTTGTACAGGATGTTCTAATCCATTGTTTTGATATTCCATAATTTCTTAATTTGTATCAGATAATATAATGTGCTTATGCCACAAGGATTTGAAAAGAATGACTTAAGTTTTTACAAGTGTAATGTAAGTGATAATCTTAGAAAATTGCTTCCTTCAGTCATAGGTTTCCTTTTAATCAAATGTGCAGCAGAGTTTTACCAAGCTAGAACTAAATGAAGAGATTTTAAGTTGTAACACTCAGTAAGTATGTATCTGTGACTGTTCTAAGACATCCGACAAATCACTTAGGGAATCATAGAAATAAGACTTGGAGGTATTGCTGGTACTTTATCCAATTTACTAAGGTTTTTTTGAGTACCAACTTACTTCGGTGTAGGACCTTTTTAAATCTTTCTTTTTAAAAATCTTTTTCCGTAAGTCATGCTTATCAATTCTTTTTTTTTTTTGGGCCAGGTCTTTAGTTTGCATTCTGTACAAATGGTCCATGTAATAATGAGTAATGAAAAAAACAGGACATAAAAAAATCAGCCAAGGCCTTACTGTTACTGAGCTGTACATAAAGGTCATGTCATGTCCTGAATTAATGTATTTTATTATTCTTGCATTAGACACGTATTCTAAACTGGCTCATAAGAATTATGTTTGAGAGAATTCCTAAATGCTGGCCAAAGTGGAGATTTGTTATATCTGCCCTTCCCTGTGTAGGCCAGGTTTTCTACCTACCCTGTAATACAGAGAAATTAGGACTATTTGTTTGTTTTCTTTTTTCCCCACAAATCTGTGTTGATCCTTAGTTTGTGACATTGCTTGTTAGATGTTTATAAATAGTTCTGGTTTTGTTTCCTTTTCTGCTGTTATTCTGGAAATTCAAATTAATATGATTGACCTGTAACTCTCTAGGATGTGCTGATAGTAGCTGATTTTGGACATAGTTAAATTTTGAGAGTAAAATAGGCCCTGGAAATACTGCTTTAGGTCACAAGAAACAGAGACTGTAAATTATGGATTGTAGTCACAAGTAGGAGTCATTTTAAAAAATGTTTTAAAAGGATAAGTTTTATCCAACCATTTAACTCCCGTCCCTTGTGTAGATAACACTTCAGTTCTTGTGGATACGTGGCTTTATTCTGCATCCTTGTGCTCAGTCGCTGTGAGCTTCCAAAGATGCATGTGCCTTATCTGTCTTGCTGCTGCTGCCCAAGCCACACCAAGCCACTGGTTTCCTTCACATGCTCTTTAGGATAACACTAACAGTTTGGAGGTGTAAAAAAAAAAAAAAAATTATTTACGGCATATGGCATCAGGACTAGCTATTTTTGGGAAAAAAACCCCTCAAAACTGTTTTAACTGTCTAATTGTCAGCCTTGAGTCTTTTTGAATGTTTAATGCTTGGGTGTTTTATGTTAAATAGGCTTAAGAGTTAACCTGTTAACTGTTGTGTTCAGTTTTACTTAAGAAATTCAGATGATGCTTGTTCTGAATCTTCATGATGTATGAATTATTCCATTTAATCTGCTTTACTCAATGGAACAAGAGAATTTCCCTATTGACATGTAATGAATCACCTTATTTATTTAATTTTCTCCTTGTTCCTTATGTAGTTTAAATTGACAAGAGATAAAAAGAGGTATTACCACTGCTGGGACAAGTGTGTAAGCAGGAATTTTTTGAAGATGCGTATATGCATATTTGTCAAGTGGAGACATTTAGCTACATTAACATTTCATGGAAATTATCTCAGGATATTGGCACTCCCTTAAAAATGGACCCCTGTTAGGTATTAGTAATGTTATTTCTGTCTCTTAACATGAAGGTCATCTTTTCTGTTCAGGAGTTCAGGAAGTTCAGGAGCTTCTGGCTCATTTTGCTGGTTTTTTGCTCCTCAGTGTAAGTTTCTTTGGTGGAGCCAGTGCCCAGTATCATAAAGCTCACCGGCAACCAAGTTTCTTTTTCTGTTTCTCACCCTCAAAACCCCTCATTTTTGTGGTGACCCCATATGTTGGAGAATAAACTTATCCAGAGTTATCCAGAGTTGCTTTATGCTCTGCTTTTTAGCACTTTCTGAAACTTCCAATCATCCAGGACGGTTCACTGCAAAGAAATAGTTCACCAGTTCTGGCTAGCGTTGATCCAGCGGGATGGGATGGCTAGGGTGTCACCTGGACTTGGTGGGCCTACTTCCCTCTGGCCTGGAGATAACTAAATTGCATAGGAAGTGAGAAACTTATGCACAGACCATTCTTGTAGACCTTCCTGGAAATGGGTTAGAGGGTTTTGGGGGTCTTTGGTCTTGATTCCCCCCCTACAATCCATGCTGGCTTCTTGACCTCACTCCTGTGCTTGCACCATTCTGTTATGCTTATCTCCAGGAGCCAGAACAAGGACGTTAGTCCTGGAAAAGTGCTGCCCTATCTTTGTATGACCCCCTTCTCCAGCCACATCCTGTTCTTTTTCACAGTATGTTATTGCCAACAATCTTTGGCTGTTATTACCAACAATCCTTGGTTGGCTCCACAGCTATCTGGCTATCGGTGTTTGAGACATGCACATGAGCCCCCTTATCTTCTGGGCTTCTACACCCCCTCTGCTCTTTCAGGAAACTTAATTTGGAGCAGTTAGGGATAATATTTCTAGTATATGAATCGTACCAGCAGTACTCTGTAAGCATTTCCTTTTATCCTTACACTTGTTTTCAGTGAAAGTGTCAGACATCAGGACTTGCATCCTTAATTGAAGAAAATGATGGTTTTACTGTGCTCAGAGTTTCCTAGGTTATATATTGTTGTTTGCCATCTCTTTTGGTCAGAGAGACTATTGCATTTAGCCTACTAAAGCTTTGCTTGATTGGGAATACCCAAAATGGAATATACATGGGAAGAAAGTGGTTGACAGAATTATTTCTTACTAGTTCATAACCACTTCTTTCAGATTCAGGTTCTTTTTGTTTGGAAAAAAAAGGAACTATAGCTTTGCTCAGATTGATGTCTGATTCACTGTGTGAATGTAGCTGAAACGTGTGTGCAGTGAAGGAAAGGTCTTTGCAAAAGCTGGGTTTTGGTTGGTTGGACAGAGGTCAACCAAGACTGTATATCAGAAAGCATTCCAGGCACTACCAAGTGGCTGATATTTCTTCTAGTCTCATTCTAACAGTAATGAGAATTTGGAAACAGGGTCTGTGTGTGTTACCCTGGTAGTAGAGAGCACAGGTATAAAGCAGAATGCTGGTGCCAGGGATTAATTCAGTTCTAGTCTTCACTGTGTATATGTTGATTTGGAAAACTGGATTGTACAAGGATAAATTGTATATTTAAATACTAAAGAAGCTGTGCTACTCTAGGCTGTAATTTTGCCTCAACCAACCAGATCTCTTCTGCATTTGGAAAAATCAGACCCGCAATTCAGCATGTGCACAGCCCTGAGTGAAGAGACCAGCTACATTACTGAGAACAGGCATGTCCTGTAGAGAAATGCTTTGGCCTTTGTGTGCCTGGGTCCCCATTTGGCTGCTGTAGTCAATGCATGAAGAGTCATATAATTACAACCTGTATAGTTCTGCAGCAAATAGTGCCTGAGAAGGTTCACAAGCAATTGCTCATGGTGGGATTTTTGAGTAGTTCTAACATACAAAAGGCTGTGGAAATCTGACTCTTGCTGGAGCTACTTCATAAATATATTTAATCTAAAGTTACAGTTAGAGTACTGAATTAGTCCTGAATCACTGTATTTTCAGACTGCTGTTGCTTACAGCTTACTTAGTGACTGTGTCACTGAAGAATGAATATGCTGTGAAGTATCTGAGGATCAGCTTTGAGAGATCAGGCCAGGTTGCTCAGGGCTTTGTGCACTTGGTCCTGAAAAACCTCCAAGGAAAGAGACTGAACCAAGCTCCCTGGACAGCCTGTGCCACTGCCTTCCTAAGGAAAATGTTTCTCCTTATATCTAGTTGGAAGCTTTCTTTGAGGTTATAGGTGTGCTTAAGAGCAGTGAAAGCTAAAAATATAAATACTAGTTTAGATATTTGAAGTTTGGGATGAGTAGTGGTTATTTTCTTGCTTAAGGAGTTGATTGAATCAATATTTCCCCTCCTTGATCTAAAAGCAGCAGCATTTCACCCCCTGTGCTACTTTGAGAAATCCAGTTACTCAGTTGCAAGTGCAGGGTTAATAGTTATCTAGATATAGAGCTTAATCTTGCCTCTTGAAAAGCCTCCAGGGAGTGGATGGATCAGGCCTGCTAATTAAACAGTCTAGAGGCTGCAGAAACCTGGAAGCGGAACAGGTGACAAAAATTGCAAAGAACACCTTGGCTTATCTCACCAGCAGGGCCAGCAGGTGTTGACACTTGAAGGTACATAAAGGTAGGGGTGGGAAAACTGTCAGCTTTTCCTTTTCTCACCTTTGGCAGAAAGGGAATAAGAAGAACAGCTTATCTTTTATGTTTAAATGTCATTTCAAATGAAAAATTGCATCAGATTCTGTTCCCAAATGTGTCTTACAAAGCGAAGAAAAAAAAAAAAAACAGAGCAAGCATCTGTCTTCAATTTAAGTTAGTTTTTCTTTAAAACAAGAATAAACCCCCTTGTTTTTTTTCTTTCTTACAAAATCAGTTATATTGGACAAATTAATATTAGATTCAATAGACTTTCTTTCTGACATGTAAAAAAAATCATATAGATTTTATATTTAAGAAAATTGATCTTACTCAGCAAGTTCTGTTTTCTTGTTGGAAAAAAGGGCTTGGCTTGTATATTAACATTCTGGCCAGGAAAGAATCTGGACTATTTTGCTCTAGAGGTATTTACTAAAATGGAACTTTTTCATTTAATAGGTAGGAAATTAAGGATTCNTTTTTTTTTTAACATGACTTGAAAAGTTGGAATTACTGACACGGGTAGTTCATCCTGTTGCGGTCAACAGCCAGCTGTCAGGACTGTCGATCAGTTGCTTTAGTTCTTCAGGCTGAAGGGGCTGATAAATCATTCTTCCAGTCTGCCCTGTTCATTGCTGGTGTAGCTGCACCCTCTCGTGGCAGTGCTTGCTGTTGTGTTTGGCACTACAGCTGGTTT
>VYXC01000924.1:1296482-1348284 GCA_013397175.1 Platysteira castanea | reverse complement strand
AATGTGTCTTACAAAGCGAAGAAAAAAAAAAAACAGAGCAAGCATCTGTCTTCAATTTAAGTTAGTTTTTCTTTAAAACAAGAATAAACCCCCTTGTTTTTTTTCTTTCTTACAAAATCAGTTATATTGGACAAATTAATATTAGATTCAATAGACTTTCTGTGACATGTAAAAAAAATCCAATAGATTTTATATTTAAGAAAATTGATCTTACTCAGCAAGTTCTGTTTTCTTGTTGGAAAAAAGGGCTTGGCTTGTATATTAACATTCTGGCCAGGAAAGAATCTGGACTATTTTGCTCTAGAGGTATTTACTAAAATGGAACTTTTTCATTTAATAGGTAGGAAATTAAGGATTCTCTGTTTTTCAGTGATATCAGCTTGTGCTTACCCTGTCTCTCAAATGTTCTTACTACATCTTTACTTAAAATCAGGTGTTTTTACTTAAAATCAGTTTCTTCTCTTTGCTCTTTCACACCTCTGAGCTTTCACTTGTTTTTACTTGTTTTACTTTTCTTGTTCAGAACTACTTATGAGCACAGAGATTGCAGGACTGTGCAGATGATTTCTACATCTTCTAGTGCCCACACTGACATATTTGGTATTGCCAAGCATGTTCCAACAAGTAATAGTGCAAAAAAGTATCTTGTGGGTAATTTCCTGGTCTTTGGGGTTNCTGTCTGGTCTCCAGCTCTCTGCTGCTTGCTCCTGCCCTGAGCTGTAATGTTGCAAGTGTGGTAGCCTGTGTGTCTGTCTTAATGCACAGAGCAGTATTGCAGTCATTCCCGTTAATCACTCAGTCCTGCACACCGCAGAGAGCCCCAGCCAGGGAAACAACCAGCTCCAGACAGCCCGGGTGGGTTCTGTGTTACTTTGAATGTATGACTAGTAAATTAAGAGTGGGGTTGGAGAGAACACTTCTAAGTTATCTAGTTATCTTCTCTCTTTTNTTTTTTGTTTTTTTTTTGTTTTTTTTTTTTTTTTTTGGTATTAGAGCCTTCTTGTTTTTCTGACTTAAGTTCATTAATTGTGGATAAAGCAATACATTTCAGATTGTTTTTATTGTGTTGCACTAAATACTGCATTCTAAAACCTAATGTAAAAGCAAGTAAGTCAGATGACCATTTGTAGCTGAGTTTGTAAGTCTGAGATTGACAAATTACTTCTACTTGATTCAAGTTTTCCAAGGTTTCTCTTTTAATTCTAAAGCAAATTTATTTTCTCTTTTTAAACAGATGAAACACGTGGAAGACAGATTTGGTGACAGCGTGCGAGAAGAAGTGCTTCTGCTATGTCTGGGCATTACTTCAGGAGTTGGCAGATTGGTCTTTGGCAGAGTTGCAGATTATATTCCTGGTGCAAAGAAAGTTTATTTACAGGTATGTCTTTATGGTTTCTATACTCCTTCAGAACTGTGTATTCCGAAGGCTTTGGTTTTGGGTACTATTAATAAGTAAGCAGAATTAACTGATTGGAGATTGAAATTTGAGAAGTTTCAAAACTCTAGTAAACTCAGTGCATGTTTTTTGATACTAGGAGCCTTTGGTGCAAAGGTCATGAGTCCCTGATTTTTGTTTTTAATGCTGAGAAAACGTCTGTTTCCTGCTGACTGTTTTCAGCTGGGAATGAAGGAAATTGCTGATCATTAGCATGTGAGTGAGAGCCTTTGGGGATTCTCTAGATTCTGCTTTCTCTGTTTTATCGTGATTTCATAATGGTTGCAGCAGGGGAAAATATTAACCCGTGTTTCTCTGTTAAGGATTTTGGATCTCTTGATCTTTGACAGGCACTAATTTGGTGTCAAATACATTCTGTGCAAAGTACACAGGGGCATGACCATGCGACTTGAAGAGGTGCTTAGTTGAGGAGATTTTGCAGAAGGAGTCCCGGCTTCCAGAAATGCTGAAGCTTGGAGATGAGGGAGGATATACATTTCTTTCTCTCCACGCTTATAAAGGATTTTTTTTGAGAAACTAGCAGTGTTAGTGTGGGATTTTGGAGAGGCTTTAGTTCACTTTCATGTTGGCAACCGCGAGGTGTTCGCCATTTGGTCTCTTAACCTGAATAGCAAGGGAGGCATCTAGTGGGGATTGTCTGCACTGCGTTATGGAAATCGAAAATTCTTATGAAAGAATTACCTTTCTCTGGGAGTATTTATTGTCATGAAAAAATTTAGATCCCCTGGTGTTTTATTGTGGTTATGTGGGACATTGATTTCCAATGCTGACACATGGATGGTGCACAGGCAAAACTGTTACCTCTTTCATTTTCTTTAAAATTCTGCTTCAGTTTGCTGAAAGACGATTTTATTCCTTTAATCTAAAACAAATAAATAATCTAAGATCATATGACAAAATCTCTGTAAGTGTGCATGACTACACCAACATATCAGGATATTTTTTTAATGGAAAAATTTTAATATTTTCACTTCTGTTGAATACAAGCACCCTGAAATAACCACTCATAAAACTGATATTTTTACTTAGAACAGTGAGGAGTCTAATTACAGTGTTTCAGCTATTTTAAACTTTTAATATTTCTGTGACTCTTATTTGTGGAAAGAGCAGGGAGCAATTTCTCAAAAAATGTTAGTGCATGAGAAATGACCTTACAAAATCACTGTAGGATAGTGGATTACAATTGCATTTTCAAAGCTTGCAAAATGGGTAGTGGAATTTCTCTGCCTGTTATGAGTTATGTGTTTGTTTTATCTTGTTATGTAACTTCTGATGGTGGTAATCCATGGAGACTGATTACATTTCTTTTAAAGTAAATCCAGGCAGACAGTTTAATTGGCTGCTAATGCAAGGAAGTTCATCTGGTCCCTTACGGTTTGCAAATTTGATGTGATGCGTTTTTATTTTTTTTTCCTTGTTCATATTTAGGTGGCCTCATTCTTTTTTATTGGGCTGATGTCTATGATGATTCCACTGTGCAATGTCTTCGGAGCTCTCATTGCCGTCTGTCTCTTCATGGGCCTGTTTGATGGGTGCTTCATTTGCATTATGGCTCCTATTGCCTTCGAGCTCGTTGGGGCCCAGGATGTCTCCCAGGCCATCGGATTTCTGCTTGGGCTCATGTCAGTGCCTATGACAGTTGGTCCACCCATTGCAGGTGCGTGTGGACAGCGTTTGTAGGTGTAAATGTTACTGTGTTTGCATGACCTTTTCAGCTGTGTTCCCCATTCCTGCATCACGTGCAGAGCACTGATGTTGGAAGTTTTCTCGGTGTGTGCTTGAGAAGATGCAGTGAGTTTAACTGCTGCTCGTGGGTTATTAATTTACTTCACTCTTCAAAGTTTGCTCAGTCTTTTTCATTGTTATGCAGGTATAAAACACTCCTCAAAATAAAGGTAGATAGGTTTCCAGTTGGATTTAGGACCTGACATTTTCTGTGCTGTGTAAGTGAGAGCCTATTGGTTGCTTGTGTTACAGAGGGCCTCCAAATTAAAATCGGAAAATTAACTGGATTCCAAAATTTGCTCATGTTAAAACCATTGTGAGGATAAAGGCTCCAGTCTCTTTAACTGCTCCTCCTAAGTAGGAACACTGGCTTTATTCATTCTTTGGTGGGAGACTCACAAAGTACAGGTTTTGAAGATGAAAATTTGGAAGTTCTTGGTAGGTAGAAATAGCTCAAGCTGTATTCCTCATTACTGATGATTTTCAGTGGTAATTTACCCTGAAGTCTGGTGAGTGCTACTGAAAGATACTTCATAAGATATAATTGAACTATGCAGCATTATAAAGGACAAAATTTTAAAACTATAACAGCACAGACTAGGTGCTTCCTGATCTGGATATACTGCCACAGCTATTAATACTTAAACGGAATTTGATAAATGGGAGGAATTTGGAGAGAGCAATTAGAGTGAATTACTGGAAAACACACTTTTTAATAAGAGGCTATGAGGGATGCAATAAATGGAGTATATCTAGAATTAGAGGAATAGGCAGTATTGATCAAAGGCAGCTGTTACCAAAAGAGGGAGAATTTCTCTAAGTCTTGGCAAGATACAAGTGCTGGAGAAGCTCAAATGAGCAACTTTCGAATAGGAAAGATGGTGCATGTTTTTAGTGGATGGTAATTAAGCAATTTTTAATTGGTTGAGGGGCGACATACTGAGCTCTTCATTACTGCTCTAAATCAACTCTGGAATACCTTTCTACCTACATGTACACCTTGGTTTGGCCATCAGGCTGTCAGGCTCTAGTGGTTTATAATGTGTGCCAGCTCTTGGGTTTCTGAATCTGAGGCCACGACCTATTTTTTTGTAGATTCCTGAGGTCCCTTTATTTATGAGTGGTAACTTCCTGCCTTTCCAGGTTTGCTGCGGGATAAGCTTGGCACCTATGATGTAGCGTTTTACCTGGCTGGAGTCCCTCCCCTCATTGGAGGAGCTATTTTGTGTTTCATCCCCTGGGTCCATGAACGGCAGAAGTTGAAACAGAGAGCAAAACCTGTTGATGGAGAAACTACTGAGAAAATGCTGGAACATGAAAGCACTTTGGTGTCGGACACAACAGAAAAGCCAGTCAAAGAACTGGATTCTGGCTTTTGATGCCTCTTCTGTTCCCCTGTACCATCCCAACCTCCTCCTACCGAGGCTAGATTTCTACTTTTTGGCTGAAGATACTACATGATACTGAAGAAGTCTTGAACTATTGCTCAAAATGCAAAACTGCTGCGAGAATCTTTTATACCATTGAACTTTTTTGACAAGTCTTTGAATTTGATTTCAAGCCACATTTTCAAGGTATTTGAAGTTTTGTAGCTTTAGTGTGTACGTGCATAGTGATTCTGTGTGAAGAGAATATTTTTCTAATCCATCAGAACTGATTTCTGGAAATGTGAAAGCTGTTTTTTCCTTCACTGACCTGGGATTCTTCAATGATATCTATGATCTATCCACTGCAGGCACACCCCTGGGTGTTTATACTGGATAATGTAGTAGCTTTTATGACTGATCTGTTTTTTGAAGTTTCTCATGCTGTTTACAGTCTTTTATAATTCTCTATCATGAACACAAATATGCATCTTTTTGCTGAAATGATTTTTTCATTAGAAAGCTAAATTATTAAACAACCGTTGAAACACTCACTTGTGTTTGCATTCACCTTTCACAGTAGCCCAGACAAAGAACATTAAGGATGGCATTTTTGATGGGCTTAGGTTTTAAAAATGGGCAAACCAAGCTCCAAGTGCAAACACATTCAGATGTAAAGCTGCTGAATAATAGGTTTTTTTATTATTATTATTATTTGGTGAAGGCAGTATCCTTAAGGTGTATGTGTATAAATCTTTTTTCAGCCAAACCTCAGAGTAGTAGATAATTTTGAAACTGTATTGATTAATTCTTTGGAGCAGTATTGTGAATTAGACTAAATTTCAAATTATTCTGTTGCACCTGTTAGGATTTCTTTTTTTGTTCGTAAAACCAAGACAGCTTTAAAGGGTACATTCTAAGTGCAATACCAAGTTGTTTTTAATGTGGAAATATACACAAGCTATTAAAACAACATTCAGCAATTAAAGATCTTTGCACTAAGTGAACATGCAGGTTTATTACAGGTCTTTATAGCTGTGCTCAACTGACTGTAGGTTATATGGCTCCGTATTTTATTCAAATATAAAGAAATGTCTTTGCATGTCCTATTTCTTGCTTAATATCCTAAACAAATGGCCCCATTGCTTATGCGTTCTTGGGTATTATGCACTGTTTGTCAAGCAAGTAACCTCTTTTTCTGAAAAATGTTTAAAAGCATAATACTTTGAGATGTAAACACTGCTTTTCAGTTTATTATAAAACACTTCTAAGCACATTGCTTGTCTGTGGATATGGTTCAGCAATCACTGGAATACTTAATCATTCTGTATTTCAGGTCCATTTAATACCATTTAATATCCATTCAATAATTTTTGTTGCCTCATTTAAAACTGTCATAGCAAAGAGTAAACTAAATGTGATCTGGACAAAATGCGTATTTAAGTGCTTTTTTAAAATTAGTAATTGTTCTTGTTCTTTACATAAACCACGGAGGCATATTGTTTTGTTTCTTCCTAAATTACAACCTTTATTGTCTTTTCTATTTTCATTCTTCTTTTTCTAGTGTTGTAGTAAATTGCTCAGAAAACCCATACAAAACAGCAATACTATTGCATTTAATGTTTACATCTAGCAACTGACAGAAGTTCTTGAAATATAATCAAGCAAAGCATCCTAATTATTGTAGACCAAAGCTCAGACCTTTTTTATATTGCAGAATTTCAATCCCTACTTTGCATGAGTGAGGTCTAAAAGAATTGAATCTTAAAATGTTAGAGAGACATATGTGGAGGGACTTGGAGGTGGGGGGAATAAAGCCAGTCTGGAAAACCGAGGTCCCTTCAGGTTCATTGGAATTTGTGCTTTGGCATATTGTAAGTACTTCTATAAATGGCATTAAAATATGCATAGTAGTGTTAATTAAAATTACTGCCTTTATTACAAAAGTGATCTTGACAGCCAATGCTGCTCTTGTCTGGAGTGTCTCTGTAGAACGTGATATTCAGTATTATTTTCCATTTGGGCAACGCAGAAAGTGTTGTTGGCTAAGTGTGGTAAAAGACTTGTTTCACGTTGTTCTGTTATGAAAAATCAGTGTTCATCACAGATCTTGCATTTCATGTGTCTTTAGCCCTGAGTTTTATACCAAAACCAAAGCTGCTGCTTTTTTTATCACTGGTGCAATTTGAAATGATTGTGACCAGGTATCTTGGTGTAATTATGGCATCTTCCCAACGTGCTGCTCTGTATCTCTGTAAATTATCTGGGAGAGTATAAAAAACAATTGCTGTTAAGTTTTATAAATGGCACAAAAATGGTACAACAATAGTATGGATTAGTTATTGCCATGCTGTTTTAAAAAAATAAAAATCTAAACTCTCATATTTGAGTAACTAAAATTGCATAAAATTTATAAAAATCCCCAAAACAACAAACCAAAAAGCCACAAAAACCATGACTCCATGAGGAAGGTACAATGACTAATTGTTTAGGAGTGATTCCTATGGGAAAACCAGCTTGTGAGTGGGATGTTGGATGAGAGGGAAGCAGAGTTAGGGGTAAGGAAGCTCTGCTGGTGTGATGGTGTTGGAATAATGAACCCATATTTCTGATGCCAGTGCTTGTTTTGCAACAGTGCTAAAACTGGAAAGGCTTTTCAGATAAGATAAAATAAGTTACTGTGTAAGAACTCTATTAGCATTCCTTCTGTTAGCTTGTGTCTGTGGGGGAAATGTCCAGTAGCAAATGCTCTTTTCTAGACAAAAGTATAGGGTGTTTGTGTCCTAAAACTAGGTAAGATGAGAAAAAGCTCAAATTGTTTGTGCTGAGGCTGACCAACCACTGAGAAACTTACTGAGAGATACTAGATTCTGTATGCCTTGAGGTTTTAAAAATGAGGTTAGATGACTCTCTTTAAAAAAAACAAATCCCCAAACTAACTAAAACATGAAAAACCCTACACAGATAGCAACTATTTAGTAAATTTATTTTTTAAAATATTGAATATTGCAGAAGTGGAGAAAAGGACTGAATATTCAATTTTATTTTAACTGAATAAATGTAAATAAGATTTTGTAACAATTTATTTTTAGATGTGAAAACCTGTTCATGGGAAACCTGCAGAAATCCTATTATGATGCCCCAAATCATGCCAGATTTAATCTTGTTGGGGGTAGATTCTAAAATTAAAATAGCAGCTTAATTTATTCAATCATTCTGATATATCCCTCTCTTGAGAACAGTTCATAGAGCACCTTCCATAGACAATATTCTCCTATCCTATAAACAGAGTAATTATCTTTTCATTGAATGTTCTCAGGGTAAGTCTTCAGAAGAAAATGAGTAGAAAGAGTAGAAGTTTCACACTGCCATTTCACTCAAAATGGCAGTGTGAAATTTCCAGTCCTACCTGATGCTGCCATTTAATACACCAGATCTTAAAACCAATACTAATTTTGAGCAAGGTTTGATTGGTTTAATACCTTTTCAGTAGGTATTGAGACCCTTTTGATCTTAAGAAAACTGTTCAGCAAAGAGTCTGAAATAAAGGAAATCCTTTGGTATGCAACAGTATCCAATGCATAACCAATAAAGTATTGTTGGATTTGTCCTGGCTGCTTTTGAAGACCTGTACAAGTCTCAAATCCAGACTTCAAATTATAAGGTAGTTAGAATTTCTTTCATCCAGGTCTTTGTCTGTTCAGCATTAGCATTTAAATTATTTTTCTAATTTTATTTCCAGTGAGTATTTATTGTCCCTGAAAATTGCTCCCACAAGTAAAAGATGCCACAGCTGTTCTACGGCCTTTCTTCAGGGTGTATTTGGCATCAGATGAGGCAGACAAACTGACGTTCTTCTCCTTTGGCACTTCATGCCCAGTGTCTGGGCATATACATTCCCTCCTCCCTGCAGAGACATTGGATTGTCAAACTGGTGCCCACCACATCGGATATGAGTGGCTGGTACTTCCCAGCCTTCCCTGGATGAAACCCTTGAGCAGCCACAGCCTGGCAGAGCAGGCAGGTTTTGGAGCGGTGGGAGGTGTGAGGTTGGATCACCCCTGCTGGAGGCAGCTCTCGCAGGTACCGGATGAATGTTTCGATCGCAGGATCGTGGTGTAAAAAAAGGGACGCTGCCACTGAAAAGCAGAAGCGCCCTGCTCAGTTCCTTGCCTCAGGCAGTACATGCCAAAGGGACAGGAGATGCTTCCTTGCAACAGACCTTCCTATGGTCATCCATATGGGTTGGCTTAAGCAGCAGGGTTCTCCCTCTGCTGGCACAGGGCAGTTCCCTGCCTTGCTGCTTGCAAAGGGGCTCAGCTGGGCCCTCTGAGCAGGGAGCAGAGGCGATGCCTGGTCTGGGGTCTGGATCCCCCTTTGGAGAGCTGGAAGTGTTACAGAAGTCAGAAAGGACCCTCTGCTAGTAAGAGTGTGTGTCTATGTATCTATAAATACAGTGTATTTTGACCAGGGCGTGCATAAATGTTCCGCATTTCATTAGGGAAGGTGTAGTGCTGGAACGTGAGGGATGGCTGAGGGAAAAGTGATCCCTTTCCTTGTGTGTCTCCCTGTCGACAAGCACAGCACCATTAGAGTTCCAGCCAGCCAGTGAGTTTCCAGTCATGTAAACTTTGGCATATGTGCAGTATGCCTTCTAGTCTCTACATATTGTGTCAACAGCTGTAATGTTTTGGAAGTGCATATGCTAAGATTAGAGTGATTTTATACTAAAATGTTTGCTAATATTGACAACACTGACATGTTTAAGTAACTTTATAGACACCATATTTTGTATGTTGTTTTTGATATTCAAGGATACATGTGTTGCTAGCCTTAACTCCAGTCTTTCAAGTTCTGCTTTGTTAGAAGGGTAGAAAATAAATGTTTAATGTTTTTCATGGTGCTAAAGTAACTGTGATCAGTCTCAAATTAATGAGAATAAAGATGGTAGTTCTAAAGTGCTCCATTTGTTACTTCATGCATCATTTTTAGTCTTAGTCTTGTGTAAAACTTGTCATTTTGAAAAGTAATTTTATCTTTTATTCTGATAATTTTTGAATCTAATGTGCAGACTTCTGTAGAAGAGTCTTTACAGCTTTTATTGCTACTGTGGTCTGACTGAAATGTCACCATTACATTTGCTCCTAAATTAATAGATGGTGCAACCCATGTCATTCTGATTGCACAGACAATCCATTTTAAGACTAATGATTTATAAACCTAAACTAGTGAGTTGCTTGTTTCTGAAAAATTTATCTTTTCTATTTTCTATTCTGGAGCTTATTATCAAACTTGAAGAAACACCTCCATTCACAAAAGGCAGAAGGCAAATTGAGGGAGGGGCGGAAACTGTGGTAAAATAAGCTTAAGTGGTGTTTTGAAAGAGATCTGATTTTGCTTCATGAACTGCCAGTGTAATTCAGTGGGACCTTTAATCATTTACTGGCCCGTTACCAATTTCCCTTTGACTTACCTTGGCAGTATGAAACATGAAGTGTTTCCTCACCGACAGCTTCAGTAAGTCCCAGGAATTCATTTACTTCTCCTTTGTAGTAGGGCCAAATATTTAATTTCTTTAATAAATATATCTGATGATATGAGTGAAACATCCCTTTTCACCTGGTGTTATTCTCTAGGCTGCTTGCAGTTCAAATTAAAATTTGAAAAAGTTACCCAAAACCTTTATAAGTGCCTGGGTGCTGTTGCCATTTGTACACTCTCAATGTACAAAGCTTCTCTGTAGGTGTGTAAAACAACAGTGAGGAGAAGCCTGGGGAAGACATTCCAAATACTGCTGTACCGTTTTCAGGAAGCTGTTTTTATAACAAAGCAAAATACTAGCATCTAGAAATGTGGTCTTACTCGTGTATGGCTATTATTATTTTATAGTTGAAATTATTTTATCTGGAATTGTCTCTGCCACTGGACCTAGGAACAGAAGCTCAGCAGTGTTCTGCAGATACCTCACGGTTCAGACTCTGCCCTCTTGCGAAGGTATGAATGTGGGATCGATCAAGTTTCAATGTTATCTGGCAGTGTTACTTGTAGCAAGCAGCTACATTGTTTTTTTTTAAATGCCCCAAAGCGCCCAGGCTCTCCTGAACAGGAAGGTACTTGCAACATGCTTGCCAGTGCCAGGAGAAATGGGAAGGGGTTGCTCCCTGTCCATGCACTGTTATATCCCAGTATCTATTTGTTAGGAACAACTCAAAACAAAGCGGTGCAGTTTGGAATTATCTTTGGAGATGTTTGTGACGCTTAAACTTACCAGGTATGGTGAAACTCAGAGCTTTTCTTATAGGGAGCAGCACCTCAGTGCCAGACAGGGAGCATGAACTGAGACTTGCTGCACAGTCCGTGAGCTGCTCCGCGTGAGTGGTGGGAATTTATGTAGTTTTAATACTTGATACTTTTAGTACCACCAGGCATGTTTTAATACCTGTCCTTAGGAGACCCAGCAGCTCTCTCCCTCTTGAGAAGCTTTATGTCAGCTTGACATAACAGAGTCATTGTAGAAGACAAAGACCTTTTATGATCGGTTGTCTGAAAGGTCAAGTGCGGTTTGAGTGATAAAACAGATTAGAAATAAATAAAGTAATAAATGCTGGTTTATAAGGGCACTTCTCCAGGCCCTGTGGCACGAGCCTGCAGCGGTGCGGAGCGCCAGCGGCCCCGGGAATGCCGCTCCCCAGCGCCGAGCCCCGTTCCCAAGAGGAGCCCCCGGCGGAGGGGGAGGCGGTGTCGCCCCCCGGGACCGAGCCCGTGACCCCGCACTCTGCCCTGCAGGGGATGAGCATCGCGGTGCTGGGTCCCACCTTCCCCAACCTGGCCGCCAATGTCCGCAAGAACGTCAGCGACATCTACTACATCTTCGTGGGCCGGTCCCTGGGCTACCTGGGCGGCTCGGTGCTCGGCGGGGTGCTCTTCGACTGCATGAACGCCAGTCTGCTGCTCGGTGAGTGCTGCTCCGCCGGACGGGGACATCGCCCCGTCGGACAGTGTCCGGGGCAACTTGGGCTTCTCCCCAGCGAGCGCAGCCCCAGAGGGAGATGTGTCGCCTTTGCGGAGCGGTGCCGAGCCCCGGGAGCGGGAGGGCCCGTGGGCTGTGGCGCTGCTCCCCCCAGATCTCCGCGGTTGTGCTGCCGCTCGCTGTCGCCGTGTTCCGCCCTGCCTGGTTCCTGACACAGCGTGTGCCGGGCACTGCTGCTGTGCGGCATCGCTGCCGAGAGCCCGGGCCCGCCGGGCACATCAGCAGCGGGAGCTGGGGTTAAACCGACAAAATCTGCATCGACTGACCAAATGCTGCCTTTGGCTTGCACTGCAAAGTACAACTGGACTTTTTTTAGTTTTTATCAAGTAATGTGCATAGTGTAGGTGCTCTTGGAACATGCAGGCTTCTCTAGTGACACTCTACAAAACGTGAAACGGGAAGCTGTGTTTTGGCTGTCGTGTGTGCAGCAGAAACCTCCAGCAGTCACGATGAGCCACAGTTCTATGGGGGGAGCTTCCTCAAACCCTTCCCTTACTTAACACTCATCAGTCACGGTCATCTTGGTGTACTGGACAAAAATCTGTGGATTTTGACTGGGGGATCTTAGCCAAATTTTAACTTATTTAAAGTGGGAAACATTAATTACTGTCTGTAATGGTGGGAACATCTAAACTGTAGGAACCACAGCTGATGACCTTTACAGTTTTCTGGACTTGTGGAAACTTGCTCCTGTAGGAGCACAGGACTGGCTTTGTCCAGGCAGAACGGGGCTGCTCAGCCATCAGAGTGCCAGGAGCCAAACTCAACATCCAGAACGGAGAGGCTCCTTTTAGAGTTGTGTTAGTGTCTTGTTCCCGCAGAGATTCTCAGAACACACCTAAAATAGCAGAAGCCCTTTTTTTCTTTGAGGTGCCTTTGTGCTCTAAGTTAGGGATTAAAACATATACCAGGGCTTGTTCTTTTTTTCCTCCTTCGTTCAGGGAACTGTGCCTCCCTTAAGGACCGTGCTGTAATCACATGGTCAGTCCAGAGAAGATGAGAAGATCCCATTTTCCACTGCTAATGTTTGAATTAAGTCTCTTCTTACCCCCATGTACCTGTATCCTATAAGGAGCCATCATGTCATATAATGTCCATCTGTCTCTTCTCTCTTTCCCCCTTCTCTTGTCTTCATTTTCATGGGTCAGTTCTTATTTGCTCTTGTTCTAAGATACCTGTACCCAGCCTCCCCTCTGTCATTTATCTGTCTGCTCCAGAACACCTGCAGAGTGCGTTTCCTTTAGCCTCCTCCTTGTGCACCTGACAAGGTCAGAGTTGTCCGTGTCTCACATCTGAGACTTTACCTTCTGTAATGGAATCAGTACACACCCGTGGAAGTGCATGTAAACTTGAAATAGTTTAGTATTTCCTTCTCTTCCTGAGGATAGCTGTCTGTCAACAACGCTGAGGAAATGATGGATCTCCTAATCCTTTCCAATTTGGTAGGGCTTATGGCAAGACCACAATTTGAACTGCTGAACCTGTTCTCGTTTTTATCATCTGGGGGCTGCCTCTAAGATATTTTGGCTTGTGTAGTTTTACCTCCCATCTCTCAGCTGCTGGAATTCTGCTACAAAGAAAAACTCTGTACTGAGGAAAATTGAAAACATCATCTTTGTCAAGGAAACTTTTAAGTGCCAATCTTCAGGTGAGGAGCTGAAGTGGACAACTGAGCACTTGCTGAGAAGTTACTTTCCAGGTCTCAGTGGGGCACTTGAGGAGCTGTACATAATACACCCCATCTCTAGTTCACGCAGCTCAGCATGCACACCTTCAAAAATGTTTTGAGGCTTGAATTCCAAGCATCTTCCTAGGACTTTAGGGTTTTGGACATTGTTGCTGTTTTTGTTTGGAATTAACCTAAATTCTTAATTACATCAGCCCCCACTGATCTTTTAAGTGTGTGCTGCATCTGTGATCATGCATTGATTTGAAAAATAATAGAGACAGCTGAACAAGCTTTCTAAGAACCTAATACTGTCTGTTCAAGATATTAATTGCAAGTAATTTTGTTATGGAGGTAATTACAAGCATAGAATTGAACTGCTGAACTTCCTCCCAAATGGTAATAAAAGCAATTTCCATTTGCTAAAAAATATTTTTTGAAATGGCATGCTCTAAGTGTAGCCAATAATGGCAAAACTAATACAGTTGATGAAGTACTGCTAAATTTATGATGAGAAATCTTGTAGTTCTGTCTAAAACTCCAGAAATCCCTTGGCATACATCCCTCATGTGAGAACAGACTATAAATGAAAGTCAGCATTTTTATACGGAGGTCACTTGGTGGACAAGGTACAATTACTTCATAGGATTTTAAGAGCTTAATGATTGAGTTCTTTTAAAAATGGAGCCAAATTAAATGTTGTGCAGTTCTCAGAGGACAGGCTTGGCACTGTTTCAACCCATGTTTTACTGGTTTCATGGTGAAGTCACACTTCTAAACCAGAAATTTGCAGAAGACTTCTGAGTGTCCTAGCAGGACCTGCTGCTCCCTTTGCTTTAGCCAAACAGGTTTGTCATGCAGGGTTTATATCCTGATGAAATTCCATTTTTTCCCAAATGAAGAATGATCTCTTGAACTTTCTAGCTGCTACTGCTAACCATGGATTGAGGTATTTAGATTGCATCACTTATTAGGATTATCTGTAACTTCAATAATCCTGAATTTATTTGTATTTCTCGGTCTTCTGTGTTATTTAAATGGAAACTGTAGTATGTGAGTTTTTTGTTTTGTTTTTTAACCTTTCCAGCATTATCCATGCTTGCAACAACGGCTGGTCTTTATGGGATACCCTGGTGTAAGGAATCCCTGCTATTGACAATCTTGATGTCAGTTATTGGAGGTTCCATGGGAATTCTGGACACAGGTAAGGGACCCTGTGGTCTGACCGTTCTTTCACCAAAATAATTGGAAACTTCAAGCATACCAAAACAGTTGCTGGTTTTTCTTATGATACGTCTTGAATTAAAAGAGGGGAGCTGTTTTACCTGGCTGTGGTTCTTGGGATTAATCTGGTCCTGAGGCTTCCAGTGTTGGTGTGGGTGTGGCAGGCCTTCCTTTAAGGGGTTGGGGAATGGGGTATCTCTTGCTTCCTGGAGAAGATTATTGGCATTTCAGTGGGCCACTACAGGCGTGGGAAGTGCCCTGTGCTCTTTAAGCAGTTTTTTCTTTAAATCACTCATCTACAGGAAGCTGGTCAGGATATGGTTCATTAGCATAAGCTGGGCCTAAGTCCTGAGCAAAGCCCTGGTGTTTGAGAGAGGGATTCTTACAGCTGCTGCTGGAAGAGCTGCCCACCTACAGCTGGCTCAGCAGCAGCTGGGGACTCACAGCACCATGGCACCCGTCTCCCTGAATTAAGGGATATTTTCCACCTTTGGCCAGCCATGCTTAGGTGGCTGGGAATACAAATTTGTTCTGTCCCCCAGATTCTAATTCTGTAGCATGTGCATACTGCAAATGGCCTGGGCAAAAACCCCCAAAACCCAGTGCTTTTGCTGGAAAGCTGGTCAAACCCAGTTTCTTAGCAGAGGCTTATTACTGGAGGAAGATGATCTCGGGGGTCTTTTCCAGCCTAAATGGTTCTATGATCCTGAGAGGTATTGGTGAAGTTGCAGAGCAAATGTCTACAGGTGTGGTCAGAAAGGTCAGTTATACTGGAGGGATGAAAAATGAACTCCCACAGAAATGAGTCCCCTGGGCACGGCTTAGGAAGGGTGGCTTAGGGATGGCTGGCGTTAGCAGGCAGTTGGCATCAGGAGGCAAGGCCACAGCAAGAGGTCTGGGCATGCTTAGAGATGCCTGGGAAATGCTGGCATACTTCCACACGGAGATTAGGAAATGCCCAAAAGTACATCAGTTAGCAGAGTGTTCTGGCATTGCTGTAGCACGTGGTGGTGAAGCAACACCAGCAGCCACTCCTGGCCCCTCTCCAGAGATGTCCCAGCGGTGTGTGCTGACTCTGCTGCCCTACTGCAGGAGCCTGAGGATGCCTGCTAACCAGCAAGGTACTACTGGGGCTGGTTGATCACCTTCAGGGCAGGGTTATTTCTGAGAAAGAGCTGACTCATGTGTTAGGTTAGCCACCCAAACAGCTCTGGAAGCATCCCAGCCAGGGCCTGGCTGTGGTGGCTTGGCTGGTTGGCAACACAGAGGAATGCTGGCTGCACATGTGAACTGTCTGCCTGAATTCCGTGGGGTTTGAGGGAGCTCTGCTAAGATGTAAAAGAGCACAGCACGGGATCCAGTAGTGAAGAGATGGTTTTGCACAGCACAGGCCGTGATAAATAAGCTGAGTGCAGAGTTGTATTTGCTGCCTCTGGTAAGGTTGTTATACACGGCACTTGGTTTAAAAATTCTTTGTATGGGAAAATTTTGTCAGCTAATGGTAAAAATACCTTCAGTGGGTGTGCTGCTTGGATCAGACCTCAGAGGCAGGGAGACTTCCCAGCCTGAGCAGGAGCAGCAGAAGAAACTGAGCAAGGCAGTAAAGCAAAGCTGAATTGCCTGGGAAGAGTGCTGAGTGACAAGGGCTGCTGTACTGCAGCACAGGAATGTGACTACTGTTTTGTTTTCCTGCATTCTTCTGAGGGACTACTTCAGAACACCTCTCTGAGATCTTATTTCCTACCATTATTGTTGATCTGATGGTGGTGGAGTTTGGTGTTTGCAGCGGTGTTGATGTAAACCCTTCTGCTTCTGGAAAGTCATTTGAATGCAGCTGGGGTGGGCCCAGCCCCTCAGAAGCGATTTGTTATTTTTCCTGGGATGTTGTTCAATGATTCTCTCTCTCTGATTCTTAGCATTGGGCATTGTTGCTTTTGATACTTAGAGAAATGAGAAGTAGTTATATTTCCCTTTTAAATAAGGCTGAAAAACGCTGCAAATTGTCAAGTAGGGTAATCAGAACCATAGAATCATAGGGTCACTAGGCTGGAAAAGACCCTTAAGGTCACGGAGTGTAACCCTTAACCCAGCACTGCTGAGGCCAGCCCTAAACCATATCCCTAATGCCACATCCACGTATCTTTCAAACACTTACAGGGATGGTGACTTAACCACTTCCTTGGGCAGCCTGTTCTAATGCTTGGCAACCCTTTTCCACTAAGAAATTTTTCCTAATACCGCATCTAAACCTCCTCTGGCACAGTTATGTCTGGCCACTGCTGCTGGATTAAGCCACTGCGTGACTCTTTGTTTTGACTGCTGTGAATAACCTCCTAAAGCTCAAGTAGTAACAAGGATTTAAGCCAGAACTTCAGTTAACTGCTGTTTTGCACATTGTATTTGCTAAACCTGGCATTACTGTACACTGAATTAGTAATATAGGTTATGGTTTGTTTTGTTGTTTGTTTTTTTTTTTCTTTTGAACAGTATCTGGTCTTGGACCTAAATGAATCTTTCTGTCTCTGATCTGCAGGTGGCAATGTACTGGCACTGAATACCTGGGGATCAGAGGCTGGGCCGCACTTGCAGGCTTTGCACTTCAGTTTTGCTGCTGGTGCATTTGCTGCTCCGATCCTGGCTAAAATGGCCTTGGGGGGTTCTGAATCTGAAGAACTTCTGGGGGCTGAAAAGACAAACCAGTCTGTCCTGAAGTCTGTGCCAACAGCGTCAGCTGCATCAACTACAACACTGAAAGACCAGAATGATGAAGACTTTTTGTGGTCCTATATTATCATAGGGACATACATCCTCTTCATTTCCATCTTCTTTTTTGTTTTGTATTCAAAGGGCAGCTCAGCTCGAGACAAATCAAAGGCCTCTGCACAGAAGGACAAGTTTGCCAAATACCACTGGCCTCTAGTTGGGCTCCTGTTCGTATTCTTCTTGTTCTATGTGGGAGCAGAGGTCACATATGGCTCTTATGTATTTACTTATGCAGTGGTCTTTGCTGAGATGAAAGAAAGTGAAGCAGCTGCTTTGAATTCTGTCTTCTGGGGTGCGTTTGCCATGTGCAGAGGAGTGGCAATATTCGGTGCTGCTTTCCTGTACCCTGGCACCATGATCCTGATGAGTCTCTTAAGCTCTGCTGCCTCCTCTTTTGCCCTGGCCTTCTTTGCACATTACCGAGCCTCGCTGTGGGTGGGAACTGCCGTGTACGGAGCATCCATGGCCACCGTCTTCCCCAGCGGCATTTCCTGGATAGAGCAGTACACGGTCGTGGAAGGAAAATCGGCCTCTCTGTTCGTGGTGGGCGCGGCGCTGGGCGAGATGTGCATTCCTGCCACGGTGGGCTATCTCCAAGGCAGGTTCCACCACATTCCTGTCGTTATGTACGCTGCCTTCGTGACTTCTGCAATGACAGTCCTGCTCTTCCCCATCATGTACAAACTGGCCAACGCTCCCCAGGAGAATGACTTCAAAGAAGTGAGTGACAGCGAGACCCGGGCGGCTTTGTTGTCAAACTCGAGGCTTACTGAGGACGAGGAGGATGAGGAGGATGAGGAGGATGTGAGAGACTGGAACGATGCAGACTTTGAGGTAATAGAAATGAATGACAAGCTGAAAAACTCTCTGATGGACACCTCCCATCAGATACCAGGGGACTCTCCAGCTGAAGTCTCTCTCCAGCCCCATCTGGACAATGTATTGAATGATTCTCCAGTGGTTGCTGGTGGCTCCCCTGGGAGACAAAATGGGAATGCTGACTGGGAGAAGAGTGAATAGAGTCAAAGCTGACTTTTATTGTTAATGGAAATGCAATTGAATTGTAGCTGTTGTCAAGTGGTTCAGGAATCCTTTCAAAGTGATGCAGAGCTCAGCGTGTTCATTTGCCCAGCTCCTTCTCCTCTTTCATTTTCAGCCTGCAGGGATGTCTTGGAATGGGAAGGTCCTCAGTGATGTGAATGGGGCAACATGATAAATGGATAGGCTATGCCAAAACTGTTAGAACGTAAGAGATGTTTTCTAAATATTAGACAAGCATCCAAGGAAGAGATGCTGTAATAACTGGGAAAGAAGGGGACTGCTCAGACTACTCAGTTTTTTGGGGCGAGTGAAAAGTGCAGGTCTGAGGTTCTTTGTCACAAAATGGTTTCATGAGAGAGATCTGTTATCTGTGATGCTGAACCTTCTTACCTTGTGAAGGAAGAATGTTTCTACTGTGTTTGAAAGTTGTGTGTGATCAGGAGATCAGTTAAAATTTCTGGTGATGCCTAGCAGCTGTAAATTGAATAACCTTTGGGCAAACTATATGAATTTCTGGTTCTGAGACAAAGACAAGAAAAAACTGCAAAATTATTTCTTAGGAGTCAAACCATACCTTTGGGTCATTTAAAAGCCATTTATGAGAAAGGGCACAAAATGGGTCATTGTTTCTCTGCTCAAACGTATAACTCCAACTTACTGAATGGTGGTGACAAATCTAAATAATCCAAAGTATTTGTGATTTTAATTATGGCACTACCACTGAAATCAATAACTGTACATAGAAGATGATAAAATTATCATGTAATCTTAGAATGGTTTGGGTTAGAAGGAACCTTGAAGATCATCTAATTCCAACCCCCTGCTGTGGAAGGGACACCTTCCACCAGACCAGGTTGCTCAGAGCTCCATCCAGACTGACCTTGAAAACTTCCAGGGATGCGGCATCCACAACTTCTCAGGGCAACCTGTGCCAGTGCCTCATCACCCTCAGAGCAAAGATTTTTTTTTTCCTGATAGCTAATCTAAACCTACTCTCTTTCAGTTTGAATCCATTCGACCTTATCCTATCACTCACTACCTGCTCTTGTAAAAAGTCCCTCTCTTTCTTGCTGGCTCCCTTCAGGTAAAAGAGATGGCTTAAATATATGGTATTTTAAAGCCAGTTGTTTAAATTAAGGTTATAGCAAATTCTCTGGCTTCCTGTGCCAAGACCTTAACAGGGTCATGTGTTACAATGCAGATTTGAGAAGGAGAGGGAATTATCAATGAGACAATCCTTTCCAGTATGACTACTTGCCCCTGGCCAGTTAGATTGGTGACATTTGGGTTTTATTTCTTTGGGGGATGACACGGAGATGGACTCTTCCTAGCGGAGAAGCCATGGATTGTATATGTAGGTTCATTGCTGCTACACAGGAAGCCCTGGGCAGGCACAGCCATGCCAGGGAGCCCTCACAGTAAGAGCAAAAAAAAAAAACAAAAAACCAAAACCAGAGCAGCAAATTGCAAAATCTGTCTCTGAACAGTAATCTTGTCATTTGTCAATGTGGAACTCCATATTTATTAAGTATTTTTTTGAGTCTGTGTGATCAGAATGTACTCTTGTTTGGGGTTTTTAACTTTGCACTTCCATTAGTATTTTTCTTGCTAAGAGGTTTCATTTAGTAACAAGAGAGCTCTAGGTGTAACATAGCACAGAAGCTTAGATGTTCCCTGGATTTCCAGGTCTGCTTCTGTTCCTTCTCTTGTCCTCCAGCTGGGCAACCTAGGCATGCATGGCTTTCTCCTTTCTTCTGAGAAGTCAGTAAGAAGCCACAATTAACTTGTAGTGAAAAATGTCTATTTTTTTGTTTGCACCTTGCCATGCTGCAGGGCCTCCCTCTCCCTCTGCTCCTGGCACTTAAATGCCACAGTGTTACTGCCAGACTGCTTCTGTGGCATCTTTTTCCAGTGCAATGCATGAACCTGCACTTTAAAATGAAGCCTTGTTTCACTTGTGGCGCGAGGGTTCTCTCTGCTTACGGGACTGGTAAAGGCTTGTACACGCCAGCCCCAGTCCCGGCCTAGGCCCAGGTGCCAGGAGCGAGTCCGTGGGGCCCTGTGTGCTTCCCTGGTTTGACGTGGAAGCAAACAGAGGGAGTGGCCGGAATGCGGGCAGCTGGAGCCTGCATTTCATCCTTGTTCCTCTTCCCGTTTTTCCTCCTGCACACTGCTCTCTGTGCCTGTGGAAAGTAGGGGGTGTGAGCTGATGGTGAGGGCAAATCTCACTGGCAGAGGGGGAGGGAGAAGGTGCAGGGGACACAATGCAAGATACAGAAACTGTTCCGTGGCAGCTCCCTGCTGGAGCTGCGATCCCCCCGGCTTCACCTGCATTGACATTGCTATAAAAAAGCTTCCCCATACCCGAGATCATGTTGCCAGAAGAAAATTATTTAAAGAAAGATACTGGGCAACCAAGAAGATTCTAAACTCCCTGAATTCATATGCTAATTTTTGATGAAATTCCAGATCGGAATGTCCTACATGTATGTCTATTCTCAGGGATAGTTTACATGGATAGTTTACTTTACATCATTTGCATAATCAAGTACTAAAAAACCCCAGAAAATTAAATCAAAGCTGCTTTGGGAAATAGGCTGTAATCTCTTAGAAGCTTACCTACTGCATATATACACACCTATTTGTGTTTCTGACCAGTGTCTTTCCAGCAAATGTAAAAATATTGTGCAAAACAAAGATTTTTTTTTTACTGCCTGTATTAACTCCTGTGTGAGTAACTTCAATTCATTCCCATTCCCTCCTTAAAAAGCAGGAGGCCTGTGTAGTAGGAATGGAGCAACAGGCTGGAATGCCAAGGTAAGAGCAGCCTTTTCCCACAAATAAAGGATCCAAAAAACAGTGGCTGTAAGACAGTGGAAGCTGAAGAATTATCTTTTAAGAATTATCAATGTAGAATCACTTTCCACTGATGTGTGGAGACCTTTGCCTGGATGACATCTAAATTTAGAGTCATCTGAACAGGACTTGGAGCCTTCAGTGTCTTAGTTATGGTCTTAAACTTGAACTGGGGTAGACTGACAGAAAGTGTTCTTCTTATCCCCTAACCAGCCTGCTTTTAATAGCAGGGGCTGCCCTTGACCGAAAATGAAATGCTTGAAGCAATTTAAGTTTAAAACAAGATCTAGGAAATTTCCAATGACGAGTCCAGCTCACAGCACTTCTAGGCACCCTCGATGGTCAAAGCTTAGCTCCCTGCTCTCGGATTTTCATGTTCCTCAAGGCTTGTTTTTAGACAAGGAATGTTAGTTTTCACATGTTTAAATTTCCTTCCCAAGTAAATTGCTTCTTGGCACATGCAGTTGAAGTGAGGATCTGTTTACAGTGCAGATCTAATTTAAGTTACAGGTCCTCCAGAAAGCTTAAGTACTTACATGTTAGGAGTTGAAATTACTTGGACTAACTGTATTACATCACTATTGCCCTGCTTATGCTAGAAAAACCATCTCTCTGTTCAGGACAAGAGCTTTAATCTGTGGATTAGATACCTGAATTTGATAATCTTATTTTTGTCCACAACCCCAGGAATGGGTTGAAGATGAGCGCTCTGCTCCAGTGTGAAAGATAACCTCTTGCAGCTAAGTGTCTTTAATACTTTATTTATGCTGAGGCACTGCCAAGTGCTGGACTGTACTGCAAGCACTCACACTCCTGGCATTTGCACTTTTATTCTTTACATGACCAATGCTTGAATGCAAGACCAGGCAAAGTTTTATGCCTTGATGTTTGTTTCTTTGAAGTTACTTTGCATACAGGTGCATTGCAATCTGTGGATGTTCTATTATATATTTAATAGTTTTTATTCTGCTTGGTGTGGGTTTTACATTGTACTGTATAATGTGACATTTAATAGACTGACTCGTGTCTTGACTGTAATAAATTTTTATCTGGAGAAGGCACTCAGGTCCCTTGATGTAAATAAAGTTTTGTTCTATTTTTCAAACCTCCTCTGGACTTTTAAATTTAAAACTCAGTCCTGTTTTGACTAATGGAAAACTGGAAATGTTTCTCTTCTGGTTTGGGAAAGGCCTCCAAGAATCGCTACTGATGTTTTAGATCCCAAAGTTTAAGCTGGATTCTTAACTTTGATTTGAGCAGTCTTGTTTTTACATTACTGTGTGCCAGAGAAGGGGAACAAATTGAGGGTAAATGTTAAAAAAAAAACTATACAATTTTTTACCATATCATTTTATTCAACTTTAATATGGTTTCCATTATTAACTTCTAAAACAAAATGATTTCCAGTTTAGAAAACAATGCACTGACCACATAATTCCTTTTCCATTTTATACAGTTATACAAATATTCTAAATACACATTTTGTCAAGATGGTGGCAAATAAGATTTAACTGTACAGTACGTAAGGAAAGAAAATATTTTAAGCATATTTAGAAGCAATAGAAATGTCTATACAAAACAAGCAAAAATGGAATAAAATTTTATATTTAAAGTATTGCAACAGTCCCACAGGTTTGTAACAAAAATGTCTTTGCACAGTTCCTCACAATGCCCCATTAATAGCTAAAGCAAGACAGCAATTTTTAGAAAATAATGTTTCAAAATGCTACACATGGTACTACTGCTTGCACAGTCTGATCAAAATAACAATCTACTTGGAATCAAGCAAAACTTAGGAGGAGATATACCAACCAACTTTAAAATTATCTGTATAAAAGTCATTGCACATTATTTTACTCAGTTGTTTGAAAAGTAAAAAAGTGTATTTACAAAATATTTCGCAGACAAAATTATAAAGTGAATGGATAATATATAAGTAACACGTCTTGATACTGACAGTTCAAGAACACACACGAATGGTTTTATCATTTCAAGAGGTTTTCAGTGCTCCTTCCTCCAGGAAGTAAACTTGACTTCTACTTTGAAATGGATTTACAAGATGTTACACAGAGCTATTTCAACATCAGCATTATAAAACAGTATGTTAGAAACATGAAAGGAAGAAGAAATTTGTACATCTTAAAAAGTGAGCTATTCATAGATCAACAAATGGGTTGGGTTTTTTTTTTAAATTTAGTTACGATAAGTGTTCATTATTCTTCAGATAATAAACCCAACAGCTAAAATGGACATCCTGGACTAGGTGAGAATTGAAAAAGCACCATGCACAATCGTCTTAGTGTGGTAAACACTGAAGAAAAAAAAATAGCACCTGGAATCCTGTAACACAGATCATTTAAAACTGGTCAAGCAGCTGGCGGAGATAGGGTGCCTTTGACAGTTCTCTGCTTACTCTGGAGAGCTTGAAAAGTACGGGGCAGTTGAGGGAGACACACTGGATCTGCCGATCAAAGCAGCCCGTGCAGTTCTTGCATATCTGGATTACACGAGAAAAAGCAAACCAATTATTTTAACCAATACAAGCGAGGCACAAACCACTAGGGACTGCTAAATCCTCAAGACCGTATCAGCAGAACAGGCACAGCCCTTCTGCACAGAGCTTCTCCCCAGCATGGAGGGATCCACAGCAGCTCCCTTTTCCGCTTCAGCCTCTTGGGCTGCTGCCAGACAGCTCATTTGGCTGCTGGTGGGTGGCTGGCAGCACCACCCACTGAACTGGGCAGAGAGCAACAGCAGGACACTACAGCTCGGGTTTCAATCCTGCTAATTAAGTTCTACTTGAACTTGAAAAATAAGGTAAATAAGTTGACTGGATTTAAGCAGGGCAGTGTGTTCTATCTGTGATAAACTTACTCTCTATAAAAGTTTCCTATTGAAAAAAGACAAAACTATTATCCTGCAATTATTCTCTGCAGAGAAAAGGGACTTTAAATAAATTACTCGTTTCAAGATAAGCTTTAATTAGTTTTACCTAGTCAGAGTCAATCAATCCCAACACAGAACATGCCACGTAAGTTGCACCGCTCTCCTTGTTCAAGGAACTACTTGTTAATGCTGTTTGAAAATACTTTAAACATGGGATACCTGATAGAATAAAATAGCAGCAGGCACAGTTTTTCCAAAGGTAGATACCTTTAGAGAACTAAAGGCCCCTGCTTTGCCATTCTATTTTTTTCTCCTTTGCAGCATTTGCCACCTCCAACAGTTTTTCCAAAACCTTAGAAATTTGCTTCCAATCACACCTGTGTTTTGTAACATTAAAAGGTTACACACTTTACCCTATCATTTGCATAGCCTGATCAACAAACCCACATTATATCCCATTACATTTACAACTAGTTCTTTTCCTTCTTTCCACGTTCTGTGCTGATGCCAGGCCTGCCTCAGCACCAAATCCCTGCAGACCAGAAACTCAGACTGACAATAGCTGGAGAGGGGCAGCCCCTCCTGGCCAAGTCCCACACGTGGCACCTCAGAGAATACCTGAGTCTTCTGGCCTGCAACTTTGACCAGAAGGAACAGGATTTAAACAGCTGGTTCCAGGTTGGTAATCTCAGAACCACGTCTACCCTAGCTCTTCTGAAAGAGGCTGTGGCTGGTTTAAATGCAAGGGACCAAACTAAATGGTACTTGAGACATGTCCTAAGTTCAGTTTGTGTTGAGAAGTCTATAGTTTTAACCCAGAGCACGTAATTTTTGAGTGCGGTTTAAAATAACACGCAGCTCAGTGTTATATCAGTTTTCTGCTGGCTCCAACATGTTTATAATCCCAAAGGGCTAAAAATTTAAGCTATGAAGGATACATATGCCTTCATATTAAAATAAGACAGATGCTCCTACAGAGACATCAAACACTGACTGGGACAGGATCCCAGGCCTTGCTGAGTTGTTGCATTGTTGCAGGGACAAGAGAATGTTCTAATCAAACTGATCCTTCTGTGGAGCTGAACCAGTCTGCCAAATTCTGATTTATTCCAGAAAAACAGCAATTCAAAGGGTTCAGAGTACCACAGGAAAACTGCAGAACACGCATCTCCTCACTTACTGCCACTGACAATGCAGATAAGAGCAAATATTACAAAATACAGTAAGAACTCCACACCTTAGTAATGAAATATTTATGAAGTGAATTACAGTGGGTTTTTAGCAACCTCATGAGAACCTGTCAAATCAATGCTTAGATTTAGGAACATTTATATCCCTGACATTCAGACAAGTCCTTAAAATGGCTCACGTGCTAGTGCTAAAAATAAATTTAAACAAAAATATTTAATAATTATAAAATATGAAAGTATGAAAATTAGGTGACGGTATGCATATGTTTCCACAAGGGGAGGCATTGGGCTTTGCTGTAATATATTCATGAGGACAGTCAGCTACCCTCTTAATTGACTTCTAGCTCAAGGGGAAAAAGCAGCTTGGAAAATTCCTACTGAGAGGAAAGGTAACAAGAAAATCCCCCAAATAAACAACATCCATGTTACGCATATAAATAAATAAAGTTTCTGTCCCAAACATTTTTGTTTCTAGAACATAATCTGTTATTTTAATGCAAAAAAGGGTGAATCTTTTACACTCTCACAGCTGTCATGATAAAAAGGGACCTACAAACCATACAAGATACTCTTAAAAGTCAGAAGAAAATGAGAAAAGCATCTTCTGTTCTGATCCCCTCCTTTGCCTTAGCTTTCCACAAAGCCTAGGAGAGTAACAGCTGCTGTGCTGCCTTCGACAGCAATGGAAAAAGCAAACAAGCTGCAGCACATTTAACACACGGACCATACTTCCTCTTTCTGTTGGGAGTATTCAGTAACACACTGCTTTGAAATTTCAGCCCCTGTCTCTTGCTGACAGACATCTGACAATGCTTTAATCATACCTGGACCAGCTGTTCTTGCTTACGCTCCAACTCTCGGATTTCTTGGTTAAGAATCACTGCCACATGCTGTGGCTGACTTCTGCATTTATTACAGATCCCATACTGGGTCAGTTCATCACACACGGGACAGTGTAAGGTCGTGAAATACTGGGAGATGGTGCCTTTGCGTCCTTCTAGCTCAGTGTGGGCAGCTGAGGCAGCCTTCTGAATCTGGTAAGAAAAATAATTAGGAGGTAATGAACTTCCAAGACAGCAGCTTGCCTTATTCCTAGATTAAATACTTTTTGTTTTCTCAAAGGAGTAAGAAAGTGCAGGACAGCCTGCAGGGTATCGGTTTATACACAAATTATGAACACGGATCACAGCATTCTGAAGAGTGCAGCACTGGCCCTGAAGTGATAACACTGATCAGAGCCCTCCCCCACACCTATTTCACAGGGAATCTGTAACCAAAAAAATCCTTGGTCACATGCTTAACTCCTGATCTCACCTCAAACTCTGCCTCCTGCAGCTGTTCCTTTCTTAGGTGCTGATCTGATTGGCATCTAAACGTGCCCTGGCTGCAGCCCCAGTGGCTGCCTTCTGGATGCTGCCTGCCCTGGAGTGTCTGTGCCAGGCACTCCTGGGCACAGCTCTGCCATAGTGCTTTGGTCCACGGCACTAGCTCGTGCTCTGATTTCCTTGGACAAGGCTCCACCATTGGCCCATCACCCTGGGAAGTTCGTTCTCTGCACTTGCTCCTGCTGCTGCATGACTTTTGCTTTGTGCTATCCTTCAGTCTCCTGCTGCTCTGCTCCCTGTGACTTCCTCACTGCTCCTTGGCTTTGCAAAAAGCCAGGGCTCCTTTTACCTTTTTAGAAGAGCTTGTTGGAGATACTTAGGTGACTGCCACGGTGCCATTGGAAAGGTAGAGAAAAGAAGAAGAACTGAATTCAATCAAGGCTATATTGGGAAATACAGCTATACTGCTCTATTACAGTGTGAAACACGATGTATCCCTATGCTGCTGAAGCCTGCTCTGAGTAGAGAAACCAAATTACACAGATACACTCTCTTTCACCATCCCTTTTTGTCTGGGGATTCACAAACTAAAATACAGCTATCTAATTCTTCTTCTTCTATTTTCTTCTATTATCTTCTATTTTCCTGCATCTCAATGACTTCTTTAACTTTTAGGGATGTCATGTTTGGGTATTACTGGTTTTAAATTTCTGGTGATAAAAATTTTTAAAGTGTTCCTGCTGCTGGGGCTTGCCACCTTTTCTATACAGAGGAAAGATCTTCAGAAGGTTTTGGAAAAACACAAGTTCCAACATCCGTTACAGGGAGATTTAAAAGGTGATATGGCCAAACAGATGCACATACAGTTATTGTTAAAAATACACAGTTATAGCAAAATATTTTCTAAAACTATAGAAGGGATCAGAAAAAAGGAAGATGACAGTGTGATCAACCCTGCACAGAAGGGCTGGCTGAAAAACTTGATTTACTATGTAAAAAAAAACCCTACACAGAAGATCTAAGAATCAGGACTGCATATTTGAACATCAAACACTGCTTCAAAAAATAACCTTTGCTGTTGTCTCCTATCAACCTCATTCCACTAGAAGTAACAACAAGGCCAAACACTGCACACAGATGCACTGCACTTGCTAACTCTTGTTTGAAAACACTCACCCGGGGCAGCTCGTGGTACCAGCTGAAGACATCTATGCCAATGAGCGAGAACACCCTGGCCAGGGGGGGCAGGATCTGCTTGGTGATGTAGTAGGTGGCGTTGAGCCTCAGGCTGGGGTCCTGCAGCACCTCGATGGGCCGCCTGACGAGCTGGATCAGGGGCAGGCCGGGCATGCCGTACACAATGACGTAGGGCACGCGCTCCCCGACGCGCGGCTCAGAGCGACGGTCATAGGCCAGCATCCTCCTGTCAAAACACGGCCTTGAGAACGCATCCAGAGGCAAAGTCATGGCTATTTCATTCTCCTGTACGCTTCCCCACCTGATCATATTAGTTGCTCTCCAGATGACTGGAATTAGTGCCTATTATGAAGTACAGGACCAAATTGTTTCATTTTTGTCTCATGGTCAGACTTAAATTTTAGAACTTGGGACATAAGCCCTAAAGACACGTTCTGTTTCAGGTCACTTGGATTTCCATGCAGGTTGTTTTCTAGCTACCCCTTCCGTAAGGAGGTATTTTAATAAGGAGAAGCCAGGGTACTAAAAAGAGCTCAAGTACAATTCGCTTTCTGGTCAAATTGTCCTTTGCTTTCCGAGACTGCTTGCTCAGTAGAATGATACATGCTTCAAATTGAATTATCCTTTGCTCAGAAAGCAAAGGACAATTCCATTTGAAGTAGGTATCAGTTTTGGACTTGGATGTCATTTTATTAAAAAAGCATAGCTTAATTGGAAGATCTTTTGTATTAAGCAAGGTGACAAAATGTTCCAGTTTACATTAGCTATTTATCTATTACTGATAAATGATATCAACAGGATGAAATATTAACTTTAAGTAAGGTACTTTATTAAAAATGAAAAACTATGCCTGGTAATGTATTTCACAGCACTAAGAGACATCACTATCACAATTTGTGACATATCTAAAAACTGTGAATGATACGTAATCTTGGAGAGTCCAGCCCTTGTACAAAACCACTCTAGGTAACAGAAGTGAAAACACTGTTACAGCGTCCTGACAAGACTTTCATCCTGAACGTGTGGCTCTTTCCAGGACTTCAAAATGGCTTTCTAGGACCATCTCTTTTCACACACTGAAGAAAGTCAGGGACAACTGCTTCCAACAGTATTTGAAGGACACATCTCACTGCTACCCATAACTTGACAGCATGAAGGTCAAGAGAAAAAATATCCACAATCTTCTACCCATAGTGTGTCAGTACAAAGATCAAGGTAAAAATACCTATGAGCTCCTACCCATAAATTGTCAGCACAAAGGTCAAGATAAGAAATATCTATGATTAGCACTTCCTGATCTCATTACCTGGTGATTTCCAAAGCAGGTACACAGGCTCCAGGCCTGTATGCTGAGCTCCCTCTGTACTCTTTTGCAAAGATGAAGTCCTGCATGCTGGCCTTTCCTTCCAGTAACTTCATGCATTGATTCTGAACATACTGCTTGATCTGACTTATGTCCCGTGTTTCAAATAGCAGCTTGATAGAACACTCAAGTATCTTTACAACCAAAGGAGAAAGGTGAGAAAAACATGTATGTTTAACTAAAAAAGAATTAATTCCAATTAATTCTGTAAATTACATGGAAATATAAACACTTAGAAAAAGTACTAGTGGTGAACTAGGATATTAATATGACAACAGGCTGTAATCTCTTTCATTTAAAGACATTCACAAACACACTACTGGACAACTTCTTCCTCAGTTTGCCACATCTTCCACGACATCATCCATACTCCAGCACTAAGACTTTTTTCAACAATTATAGAAATTTCCAGAGTATGAGAGATGTTTTTCCCTGCCATCTAAAATATTTTGCCATGACTTCAGTAAACCCTTCTATGTGGTAACATTTTTTAGTGGCATAAATTTCTTTTAATTTGGCTAAGAATAAGATTTCCTAATTTCTTTTTGACCTCTCAATACACAGCGTAAAACAAACAGGCAAGGAAGCATATTTAAAAGGAATTCTTAGCTGAACTAGATTTATGTAAGTGAGCTATTTGGCAGACAGATCAGTGTGTCTCACTCATCAGGCAGTAATACTTCCAGTTAAAGTGAACTGGATCAAGAATGGTCTTTGAGAGAACTTACATGGGCCAAGAGCTTTTAGAGGGGTTTTTAGGGAATGAAATATAAGCTGTAAAATGCAAGTCCTTGTAATGCTGTAAAAGACCTTCAATTTATCTTTCAAAACAGCTCACACTAGAAAAACAGATGAAGACTCAGACAAAAGGACTAGAAACTCTGAGAAAGGACAAATATAAAATGAAAGAAGATGATTATAATTTCATTCAGGAAGAAATCTATGAATACTTTACCTTGGAAACAGCAGGACAGGAGTCCCTTCGGACTGTCTCTATGCCTTTTGCATCAAATACTGGGTCCTTCTGGTCCAGTGTTTCATACATGTAACCCACGTACCTCTTTTTAGTTTGCAGGACACACGGCAAGTAGACCTGAAATGTTTATAAAGAAGATAGCCCAATCTGGAAAATGTTGGGAATATAAGGTGACTTTGAACATAGAGAGTTTCCTAAGGAATACTGTGCTTTGTTGGTTTGTTTGTTGGGGTTTTTTGTTTGTTTGCTTGCTTTTTTGCTAAAACATTACAACTGATAAAACAGATCAAAGGACTCGTAAAGGATGGCTGCGGAAGTTGGGATTCTGTGGTGTTTCATTCTTAAATCACTTTATATTTCATTTAGCTGAAGCTCAGATGGAAAGTGACACAGTGTAAACTGCTGCAAGTACCCTTGCTTTTCTGGACTGTACCTGTCACCATTTCTAACGTAACTCTATTATCTTTCTGACAAAGACAACTTCATTTTAAACATCAGAGAACAAAATCTTCCCAGCAAAAGCAGTGGCTTAGAAGTTCCTGTTTTCAACCTTTATCTAATAAGGAGGTGCCAAAAATCAGCTAGTCTCTCCATCTGGGGAAAGTACACTTTTTAAATGCCTGTGCTTGCAGAACAGTCTTCTCAGGAATGCATTTTTAGGGTCATGGTCTCTTTCGCTTGTTTTCTCCAACCTCTTATTTCATTCTTGATTGTTTAAGTATTCCTTGACCACTTTTAAATAAAAGAACGGAAAACAATTTCTTCTTCATAGTGTTACTTGGAAAACACCACGTCTTCCTGACTCTCATGGAAGAGGGAGCAGTGAGTTTAGGTTGCCTCAGGCTTACAAATTCTGACTGAACTTGTTGAGTCAGGTATGTACTTTGAAAATATCCAGACCACCTGAACTAATGCTAACTGACCTGAACACCTTGCTACTGACTTTACGGTGACAAACTTCCAGCAAAATCAGTAACAAATTGCCTTACTTTTGTAGAAAAGATTTTTTTTGTGGTTAATATTTATTCCAGAAGCCTACTGAACGGATTTCGGATTTTTCCTTTTACAGGTGTATGTATGACAGTGACATATGCTGAAGTGTGCTGCCTGTGGCTGAAAAATAAATATCAGGCTTGTAATTAATGCACTGGAATTGGGGATGGTGAACATTTCCTCTACTAAGTTGCACACCTCGATTTAATTGTAGGTATCCAATACCAAACTGAGGGAGACATTTCCAAAAACTGATGAGACAGGAATTGAAACTGCCTGATGCTGCTAGCACAAGCCACCGATGTGAAAGTAGGAATACTTTTTTTTATTGTTCATACTGTAGTGCTCCTCTGAAAAGGTCCCTGAGGCATTAAGCAGCTTGCAATATACCCACAGAAATAGCACAGCACATGACTTGTTTATCCTTATGTACATTAGGGTTGAGAAAAATATTTTCTCTTCAGCTTCTTTGTTAGTGGGGTTTTTTTTGGTTGTTGTTTGTTTGGTTTTTTGTGTGTGTTTTCTTTGGTGGTTGTTGTTGTTTAGTTGGGATTTTTTTTGGATAACACCCTCCACATTTGAAACAAAATACTTTCCTTTTACCTTTTCAAACTTCAGTTTAACAGGTTTGGGGTTTGTTGCTGTTACAGCTTCAGCAATTTCTTGACCAATCTTAAAAGACTGCTCCTTTGTGGCTCCTTTCAAGAGTACAAACATGCTACAAGAAATAAGACATAGGAAGTGAGCACAGATCTGTTCAACATAGTTCCTGAAAATAATAAGCTACAGTTTCCTGGTAGAGAGGCAGGGATGCTGCTATCAGTTGTACTCCCTTCCTTCAGCTAGAAAAGCCAAGAATCTGAGAAACATTGGTGTTCAGCATGAGATAAGGAATGCCAAAGGGCTGATGAATGCTGTGACTGTCTGGTGAGGCAGGGAATGTGACTGCTCCCAGGCAATGCAAAACTGGAGTTCCCAGGAAAGAACTGCAAAGAGCTCTGGTATGCCATTTTTTCCCCATTATGGGCAGCAATAGGATTTTACTTCCTTCTTCCAACAATTTTTTTTTAATGAAACAACTATGAATTCAGTATCTTTGAAATGTCAAGTCTTTTATCAGATCTGGCTGAAGTCAGTCACTAGATTCACAAGTTATTAAGAAAGGACAGCCAGACAAGCTTCGTTTCCCAATGGCTGAAAAATTATCCAAGTGTGGAACAGAGATGGATATGCCTAGAGCATGGCTATTACTTAGATGAGAGACTGACTGAGAAAATGTATGTCAGGCAGCCTAATAATATCGTTGTATGGTCTGGTGGCTGCTTTTGAATTGTATCCACTTCTGAAGCTTAAAACAGTGCCTTCCTTGAGGTGCAATGCCTACTGTGCTATAAATACTCTATTTTCCAAAATAAAAATGGCATCAGAAACAGGCACAAAAATAATAATTTGGTAAATTAGATTTGTATTAATTCACAACAGTAAAAAATATTTCCCCCCGCTTTCTGTTCCACATAATTTTCAAAAGAAAGGAAACCTTTGAAGTGCTAAAAGAAATCCAAGTAAACTCAGTATTGTTCACTTTGCATACTCTGAGAAGGCAGTAAGCAACATCCAAAGATCCCCATACCCTTTTCAGCATCATAAATTCGCCTTGTTGAGACAAAAGCAAAATCTACGAAGAACTGCCATGATTTTGAAACATTTTAAGAAGCAGACCATGAATTACCTGTCTGTATCACCATATACAACATGAGCACCCCATTTTTTTGTATCATTCACCAGTTTAATGGCACGCTCCAATGTTTCTCTGGCTTTGTGGACAATGCTGTCTCCAATCTGCAAAGTTAAAGACAGATTGAAAATCTTTATTCTACTGCTAAACCAAATACTAGCTTTTGGTAAATACATTCTAACAGCGACCTTTTTATGAAAATTACTGTATTGAGACAATATATTTTATTTCATTGTTTAAATGCATATAATAAACAAAAAGGTTGCTTAACTTACCCCAAAAAAACAAGAACTAAAAGAAAAATGATCAAAAATTAATAAGTATTAAAATAAAGAAAAAATTGTTTTAAACTTCTTTAGAAGCGTTAAAAATCTAAGGAGCAAGACAAGACTGCTCAGGATCATTTCCTCTAGTTTTTTGGATTCTGCTAATTCCTATGAAAACTATGAAAAAGCTACAATGTTTTATTTCCACTATTAGAACTGTAATCCAATCTGCCTTTGGAAACAGTTCTACAGAAATGCCAACTCTAAATGCTCCTTTACAGGAAGGAGAAAAAGAAGACCTTTATATTTTTCTAGACAATCACAAATAAATCCTAAATTCCTGATTTTCAGTACTACAAATGAAAAGAGCTTTTCTGAAGGTATTTAATTTGTTTCAAATAACACTACTATGTTATCTGACTAGTGTCTTTTCAACATTTTTATCTGCAACCCTTACCTCAGTGCATGGCATTCTTCCAGAAAAATTAGCAGCAGTATAGCCAAAAGTAAAATTAGCTATATATTTAAGACCCAACTGACGAGCTTCAAGCATTCGAGTCACAGCCTTGTCATGCTTATAAGCCTTCATTGACTGTTTCACCATTATCCTGGTGTTCAAGATTTCTTCTAGCATCCTTGGCAGCACACCCTTTCTTACTGAAGGCTGCCGTAAAGAGAACAAAGAAAAACATGGAGTTAAAGAGCCCAACATAAACAGTTAAGAGCAAAATCAAACCCCAGAACTGTTAGTTAATGAAGACAAATTAACTAGCGAGATGCCCTTGCCACCAACAGTTTGGCTTTTCCCACAAGTTTTACAAGGAACCTAGAACACAGGCAAAGCGCTTAAGGACAGAACAAATAGCTTTTTGTTCTTTGTATTCATCGGCCCCGCTAATGCAATTCTTAGATAACCCTATCAACTAAAATGAGACTTCAATATTTAGCTGTTAATTCTCAAAGTATTAAATGCTGAAGGAACATTATCTTTTAAAAATTCTGCAAATATTCTTTACTTAAAAGTTTTTGTTTTACATTAAATACATGTGTGCTGGTGATTGGCTAACTATTTGTAACAGCTCCAGGCCATAATCACTACGTATCAGCCAGGAGGACACATAAAAACTGAGAACAATAGAAAGCAAGTCAGGGGGTTTCACGACCCAAATCATTACTTTTTCTAAGAAAGCATTCTGCTATACAGGCAGGAGAAGAATGAATTGTTACAGATAGATAATTAGTTTGATCCCCAAACTGCACAAGTAAAATACAGTTTAATTATAGATGAAATAAGCCCTTAGTACAAAGAAAAGCATAAAGACATTTTACTTCCTGAACTGCCAGAAGTTCAACACTTCAACAAATATCAAAAACACTGTGAAATGTGGGACTGAACCTCCCCTTTCTGTCTGCTCTTAATGCAGCAAAATATAAACTACAGTATCAATTTGATCTTAAGCTAGTCAGCCAACAGGCAGTGAAAATGCACTATCATCATTACCTTGACAAAAGCTACTCCACTGGGTGACACTGTGATATCGTGCCTAATCTGGTAAAGTAAGTCAGGAGGTACTCTCAGAGATGTACAGCCAAATTTGAATGCATCATACCTAATAAAGAGAAAATTTAAATATGAAGACAATTCATTCATATACAGACTAATCAAGCAAAAGCATCAGGTCACATTAAAATGCTGATAATGCCAGCAAGGACAGAGTAATCTCAGGTATAAATACACATAACATCCTTTCAATTTTCTTAGCTACATACAAAAGGTTTTAGGAACAAAGTAGTAATAAATAGCTAAATTCCAATGCATGCATAATTTATCAATTCTGCTCTGTGTTATGAATTATTACCAAATACTGAGTTAGTGGAGGCACATACTCAACTCTGTAATCCCCTATGGAAATCCTGCATGCTTACCAAGTACCACACTGCACTTTCTTCCTACAAATTCAGAATTTCAAATCAGAAACCTGAAAATCTGATGGTGATACCTAGCAATTATTGCAGGCATCTTTCCATTCTTCAAAATACTGTTTATATTATAGAGTAATTATAAAGAGCAGTGAGATCTTTTTCCAATTAACAGAATAACTGTTAAGCTCAATAAAAGATGCTACAAAGAATAATTCAACTGTACCTTTTAATTTTTAGTAGTTAGAACCAGAGTGAACTACAGCTGATACTGGACCTATCATAACTCATTAAGGAATAACCCCAGTCCAGTCTTGAAGACAGACGGTGGATTTATATTAATTTTAACTTATTCTGAAGCAATAATAAAAATCAGCACCATGACAATAATCAAAGAGGTACATACACACATGCACAGAGCTGTTTTGGGAGGGGTTTTCTGAGAACAGAGTCTTATTCTGTACTTAATTAAAAATACATATTGACATGTGTATATATGTATACACACACACACACCCCCACATAGTAGATTTTTATCATCTGTATTGTGTAACAGAAAATGGTGCTATTCATAGGTGCCCACTGTTTCCAGTGGCAACCAGGGGTTCTTGGTACCTTAGAAAAGACACTCAAGTCTCTATGGAATCAAATATTGAGAGAAAAGAGTAACAACTTACTTTCCTAAGTTTTCAACATGTCCCAGGCAAGTTGAAAAACAGTAGTTGTATGCTATGACAATGGAAGGATATAAGGACTGGAAATCCAAGACGAGAACAGCGTTGCTGTAGAAGCGGGATTCTGGCTCCATTATCAAGGGAACACATTGTGGGGCTTTCATCTGAGCTCGCTGCTGGACGCTGGGAGTCACAGCAATGTAGTTCATTGGCTTTGCAATGCGCAGCATCACAGACTCCACACGGTACTGCAAAACAGTTTGGAAATAACCATTATCATTTTAAAAAATGCAGAAAAAACGTGTGTGTATTAACTAGTCCAAATACGCGCTTGCATTTCCTGAATTTCAAGTACAGGTAACTACTTTTCCAAAATAAATAGCCATGCTCTTAATGTATATTTTAATTGCATTTTTTATCACTAGATCATCTTCAGGTCCCTTCCAACCCTTATCATTTTATGATTCTGTATTTTGTATCACATATAGGGGAACTTTTCCATGTGTTTCCCTTTCATTTAGCCCTAATCATTGAAAATTGAGTACTTTTAATCTTTATCTATGGAAAAAATAAACATCCAACAGGCTTTAACAATATAAGTGGATGGCCATGCAAAAGTCAGTGAATGAGCATTTGCTGAACTGTAGTACTGTTAGACTTGCAGATCACCGAAGAAAACAAAGTATAATATGCAGTAAATGCACTGGCTATCATGCTTTCTCCCTTATACCACAAGTAGAACATAAAACAAACTGAGGCTATTTCCTCTTGTCCTATTGCTTCTTTTTTGGGAGAAGAGACTGACCCCCACCTCACTACAGCCTCCTTTCAGGGGATTGCAGAGAGTGATAAGGTCCACCATGAGCCTCCTTTACTCCAGACTAAACATCCCCAGCTCCCTCAGCTGCTCCTCACAGGACCTGTGCTCCAGACCCTTCACCAGCTTCATCGCCCCTCTCTGAACTTGCTCCAGCCCCTCAATGTCCTTCTTGTAGTGAGGGGCCCAGAACTGGACACTTGAGGTGTGGCCTCACCAGTGCTGGGTACAGAGGGACAACCTGGTGCTGCTGGCCACACTCTTTCTGACAGAGGCCAGGATGCCACTGGCTTTCTTGGCCACCTGGGCACAGCTGGCTCAGGTTCAGCTGCAGTTGACCAGCACCCCAAGGTCCTTTTCCACTGGGCAGTTTTCCAGCCACTCTTCCTGTAGCCTGTAGCCCTGCTTGGGGTTGTTGGGAGCCAAGGGCAGAACCCTCATACAACTGGCCTCAGCCCACTGACCGAGCCCGTCCAAATCCCTCTCTAGAGCCTTATTACCCTCCAACAGATCAACACTCCCTCCCAACTTGGAGTTGTCTGCAAATTGACTAAGGGAGCACTTGATCCTATTGTCCAGATCATCAATAAAGATATAAAACAGGACTGGCGCCTCTGGTTTGTTGCCCATGTTGAGTGCACTGGTGCAGGTGCACCTCAGTTGGGCTACTGATCCTAACACCTTTTTTGGGGGAGGAAATCTCTACATGACCATTCTCAGGTCTATCTCTGGTTTCTAACACATCAATTATCCTTTTGTCTTTGCTGCCATGTGGATCTCCACCCCCTGTCTCCACTGAGACAGCACACCAAAAGACTTTGCTAGAACACTGTTTCTCAACCATTGGTGTGATGCTCCCATGTTTCTCTAGTGAGCCTGGTCTTATTCATTTCTCCCTTCAAATCAAGTCTAAACCTTTCTCAATCAGCCCTGCTGACTCCTGTGCAAATATCAGCAAGTTCTTCCAATTTCTGACTAATTATTTGTATGCTTATGACCATCTCTTGTTAGATGTGTTTAGTCTACTATGAAATATTCGAGATGGTTTAATATGATAAAATAAAATAATTTTTAAAAGTTATTGTAAAACTCAATGAGAGATACAAACGGAAAAATAAAATATCTGAAATCTGTTCTTCTTACTATTCCATTTTAATGTGTTTTTTAGCTAAAGAGAAGTATCTTCATAAAAGGTGGTGATCCTTCTGTGTGAAAAAAAATTATTTGAGGTGACTGGGAATTGTTACAAGTGTCGTTTTTGTGATCTAGAAAGTTTCAATGGAAACAGAACATACGTGCACAGAAGGGAAGAGAAAAGAACAGTCAGGATAGAAAATACAGCATGCTTCTGTTGCTCACTCCCACTCACAGACATCTGAGAAAATGACAGGCAGAACAGTCTTTGTGGGCTGCAATCATGACAGTTTAAGCATATCTATGTTGGCAGTAAGCCAGTCCCACACTCCCTGTCCCTAACTGTGCATTTCTCTTCCCTTGCTCCAACAGTGGTATTTTCTGATAATATAGTAAACCAGATTGGGGAGCTAAACAGGCAAACACCTACTGAACACTGCTATGGTTCTGCCAGCCTGCTCCCCTTTTCCCCCAAATAAAGGGTTATTACCAGCAAGACCAACAAGAACCTGCTCTGGGTCAAGAGATGACACAGGCAACTGCAGTCAAAGGAAAAACAGGTAGCAAAAGTTTTTTAATAGGATTGAATTGTTCAGGAAACTGCAGCTTCAGACACTCCCATATCTGGCTGGCTTATGATAAGAGAAGAGCTAACACTTGACCGAGTAGCTGACTCTCATTTCAGGTGTTGTTCAGGTCTCACATGTAGCCATGAAAGCAGCACAGGTAGCCTAATCACTCAGAATCTGGGCAAGGAACGCCTTTGGTATTACTGGAGACTGTTGGGCTCTCAAACAAAGCACACCTCTTGCTCTGTCCTGCTCCCTTTTCCCTCTGATGCTGGTATTAAAATAATAGAACCACAAACATATTGCATGACACATATTTAATAAAGCCAGAGCCCTTCTCGTCTTATTGTAAAATCTCACCCAGAGGTCTGCTGCACCTGAAATATCACTTAGAACATATTCAATGCTGTCTTCCCTGGAAGAAACTGATCTCATCTTTCTAAAACATACTTAATTATATTTCTTAGCGTTTTAGAAAGTGTTCATTTTCAGACTCATCTAAGTGTGAACAATACCAACTCAATGAGAAAGCTTAGTGCTCCTGAAGTCAGTAGAAGAGATTCACTGGTGTGATTGCGTTTGGGGAACTCTATTTTTAACAGCGATTTTTAAACTCTGAGACTAGGCAGTTCAAAAGCAGCAATAATAGATTGAATAGTATTCTTTATGTTTCAATTTCATGTTAATTCATGTTAACAGTCTTCTGTGACCCTATGAAAATACACATATGGACTGAGAAGATACCAAAGAACTAGAACATTTTGTAAAAATTATTTTGGTTTTGTGAAGTATAACGAGAATGAAGTCTTACCTGGGAGCCTCTTGTTAATACATGTAAGAACTGAATGCCAAAAAGTCTTGCCATTTCGCTTGTTCTGTCAATCAAATCCAGTTTGTCTAACAACAGAAGATTCCCACGAACCCGGCTAACATAATGATCAACCATTTTCCATCTGTGAGAGTGAACATCTCATTATAAACAATCAGAAGAGTGCTGCTCTTTCTACTAAGCCAAATGTATTTTTACAGTAACTTGTTAAAAACCAGCAAATAAAAATTTCCTCTAGAACATTTTCATACAGGTCTTTCAAAAGTGTGGTGCATATAAATATGTATTTATGTATTCTAAAGATGTACACAGAATGTGTTACAGCAAACTACTGTTAAAGCATCTCACAGTGACGTACTACATCCTGTTCTCCTCACCGCCCCAAAGGACTACCAAAACAGAAACAACTCTCTCCTCATCTGTTTACATGTTTTTTAACTGAGTGGACCTTTGTGGAAACATATTTCTATATTAAGAATGCCTCTCACAGCTGAACATAAATTCATAATTTCAGTATAAACCATGTTTCCACTTAGTTACAAGGTTCAACTTTTACATAAATGTTATGTATGTCACGAACAACACGCAGATCAGTACTTAGTTTCACAAATTGTTCGTATCACACAATACCAAATTGCTTCAAGAGAGTGAAGCTGAATGTGATACATGTGATATGAAGGTATTTTTAAGCAGCTACAGCTACTGTCTGAACATCTTGCGTGCTGTTTTGTACTACGTTTAAGCCCAGTTTGCTTGACATACACTGTGAAGTGAAACAGAACCCTGACAGTTCATAATAAATCCCTTCTGATGAACAGTATATACAAAATAAAATAAAGACATTACAGAATTTCAAAATAGTACATCTATTCAGATACGTTGAAAATGTAACTGAAAATATCTTGTTGTAATATTGAGGGTATAACTACATAACAGAACATCTAAGTAAATAAGCTTATGTTGCTGCGTATGCACTACTCTAGTGCCTGAGCCAAATTGATTATTTGTTCCTCTGCTGACTTTACCTTACACCTATCCATTGTTAAGAATCTAGCTTTAAAAACAGTTAACAAAATGGATTAATAGATCATTACCTGTAGACATCTGCCTTATTGTCAAACCAATCAGACAAAACTCGGAATGTAAATAAAGGAAAACGATGATGAAGAACATGAAAGCCCACGTTTTCAAAAGTGTAATTCGTTAGATTCACCTAAAAAAACACAGCAGACATGTCAAGATGCATGATGGCTTTCATAATCAAAAAATCTCTACTTTTCAAAAACTGCAACAACTGAATTTATCAACTTTTATTACTATTTTGTTAAAAAAGCTAGTATTTATTTTTAGAAGTCACTAATGATTTACAAGTCTGGAAAAAGTATCCCTTATCAGTTGAAAAGAAATGCAGAACTAAGCAGTTCATAAAGATCAGGTCTGAACTTGGTCAGAACAAAATTTGTAAAGACTGGGTTGCTTGAATATTAAATGTAAAGTTATAAATGGAACAAAAAAAAAAGAGTCAGTATGACAGCTTAAAATACGTTCAAGTACTTAATGCAGTAAAAACACCATACTAGACAAATTCCTAAAACAAATAAGTTGTTCTCAAAACCCACAAATCAGTGAAAAGGAGTATCATTAAGAAACACTACTGAAAAGTAATGGCTTCAGTAATTTACAGTTTAGCGATATGCAAAACCCATTCTCACAAACTGGCAAACTACTCTATTTGAAGAGGTGTATAAAGAAAAAAAATCTAGAAGTTACACAATTTACATGAAACTTTCAACAAAGTCTGCAATAATTAGAAAACCCAGTATGTCAAAACATTAACCTTTAAAAAAATTTACCTCATGTCTCATCATTCTCCAAATATTCAAGACAATTCGCCCAACAATATGTATTTCACTCATTGTATCTGCTCCATATTCATCCAGCTCGGTGGCAAATCTGTTCTCTTTCTTTTCATCTAAAGACATTAAAAGAGAATATATTTAGACAAGTTATAGGACAATCAAGACCAGATCAAGCCACCCCTCTTCTAATTTGTGCTCTCTAGAAAAATAACAATTCATAAAGATTACTACTGATCCCACAAGATTATTTATTTACCAATCATCCATTCAATCTCTAAATAAAAGTCTCCCAGGTTTTTCTGCTCTTGCCCTTTGCAGAGAACTCTTACTTCAGTTTCACTGAAATAATGTCCAAGGCAATATATTCTCCATAGTGAATATACTGGTTATGCAACGCTGAATGTTACTTGAGAGTTAGCTGCACATGCAGTAGTGTACAACATAAAAAATTGTCATTAAAAAAATGATTTCTGCCCTAATGAGTTTATAACTCAAGGCTTTACTTGCAATGATCTTACACTCTCTGAAACAGGTCATGGGAGAGAAAATCCAGTGTCTTTCATACAGTAAAAGCAAACCCACTGCAGTGGGGGCAGGTAGACATGAATTCTGGATAGCACAGGGAGAAAGAAATAGGAAGCAACCGATGCATATGCAGCACCCTAATTCTTTCTGTGAGATAGCAGTGACTAGAGCACAGAAATATATCCTCTTTTGTCATCCTTGATTTTTGTCATGCTTTGGAATATTACAGCACAAGAGAAGACAGTCTTTTTGGTATACATTTCCTTAAACTATCTCTTTTTTTAGTCATTATAAGTCTACAGTTTTGGTGTTCTTTCCAGAGTTTACATAGATGTTTTTTAAAATGTACCACACAGACTAAAATCCATTATGAAAACACCAATCCTCAGTCTTGTTTCTTATTAGTTTAATGGAAGAAAAATCACTTCAAGGCAATTTCCCCACAACTCTAAATCCATACCCATTTTTTAACTGCTGGTTGCTTTGTATTCTGCCACCACTCATTTATCAGGCACAGCACAGCCTGTACAGTAGCCTGCTGATAAACGAGTAGAACATTTTGGACAGAGTGTGTACAAGTGTGGATACACACTGCTTTGCAATAATGATCAGAACCGAAAAATTAGATCCTCCAACAGCCATGAGGCACATCTACCTTTGATAACAGAAGTAAAAACTGCCTGAGATGCTGTAGTACTGCTGTGAAACAACATAATACAGACTAGTTTTGTATATTGCTCTTCAAATGTGTACCATATTAATTAAAATATGATTAAGAAAACCTATTAGTCATTTACTGGCCTTATCAATGAATCACAGATCCTTCAGAAAATTTAGCAAACCTTTTGTACACTTCACCAAAATGCATACTATCTTTTTAACCTCCTTATTGTTTCAGATTTTTAAGGAGGAAAATCAGTAATTTCTCTTTCCATGTTTGGTTGGAAAAAAAGGCCCACCAAGTAGCAACATTTTTTCTTCTGCTTTTCTTCACTTCCACATGCTGGATCTCCTGTGCAAGTGAGGAACTTGTATTTCCTTCTCCTCCATATTTTTTTTATTGGAAACAGACACTATTGGTTAGTTTTATTTTCTGCAGTGTCATCCCAGTTCTCTTTTGACTTGTTAAGGAGATTTCCTATATTAAGTTTGCTTCATGTCTTGCTGGTAAAAACAGGCAGCAAAGCATGCTGTGGTCACAAGAGAGACCCACTGCCTGATGAACCAGACTCTGCCTGTGACGAGCACCGCTCTATTACAAAAACCCGCAGCACTCTACAACTGGTGTGGGAACTGTATCACCAGAACCATGTAAGTCTCTTTGGAAACTATGCTGTTAAGAAGCAGAACTGGACATTCCTCCTACCTTTCAAGTGCATGAGATGAAATAAAAAGAAGCCTCCTCTTATGCTCTCTTATCCACTCCCTAACTTTGAGCTGTGGTGCAAAGGAGGAAACAGGAGGCCACAGTGCACACACAAAAAATGCCACCACGCAGAGGCACAGCACTCACTGCTCTTGTCATGTGTCCTTATGACTTGTGAATAATTCACTTGTAAATGGCAGAAGCAGCACCAGACTCAGCCAATAAAGCAAAACCAGAGAGAAGTCCAGCTTTCTTTTTGTTAAGTGAAATCACAGGAAAGGGAAAGTCCCCTCCATCTTTATTTCAAGAGGAAGAAAGAGGAGCATACTGCTTGAAGGAGCACTTCCTGTTCTGAAAATACAGCATGTGAAGAAGGGAGGGAAATGTGAAGCACAGGGGTTGGAAAAGCAAAAGGAACATAAATGGAGTTATAATCATGGACAAGGAGGCCACAAAGCAACAGAGAACACAACAACTTGCACGTATATGGTCATGCACGCAAGCCCACACTTATGGCATGGCACCAGTGTAAACATTTTCTCATCCTTCTCCTGCAATTCTGTCAAAAAAGAATAATTACTTACCTTAAAATAACACCAGTTCTTAGAAACATTTTTAAGTGTTATGTATTCCACTTCTGAGTGTGCATCTAACAGCTGGCACAGGAACATCTGCACTACAAATACCAATACTGTGCAGATCGTGTCTATGTTCTGTATGCCCACTCAAACTTCATGTCTAAAGTTAAGGGCTACAATCCCGGTTTCCTTCAATAGAATTGAACCCATGTTGTGTAGGACTTCATAGTTGTAGGGAAGGAAGTCTGACTGTAAAATACATGGGGACATTACCATTAGGAACCATACAGTTCCCTTTCTTCTTTGAGGACCCATTCACATGTATCCCAAAATCAGTAACTTGAGGAAGAGCTTATGTCAGGAAGATGGGTAGTACTAAGAGCTTTGCTGATCTGTTTGGTTCTGTATCAACTGAAGTGCAGACAGAGATGTCCTGCAAGACAAGGGCTACAACAGCCTTTGAGAACAACAGCAGAGGCACATGTCCCAAACTGAAGAGATTGTTCAGCCATACTTCTACAGCAGAGCAGTAAATCTTTGTGATCTTTGGAGGTTTTAAGAAACCTCTGACTACAACACTTAGTGTTCCTCTTACCAAAGACACGGCAAATCTAAAGATGTAATGGGTCAAAATTTTTTCTGAACATCCTTCAGTACCTCTGAAGACTGTACCCAGAGGCATTATTTTGCAACTAGTATATCATCTCAATTTAAGCCATCAGGGGAATTGCATAACAAGGTTCATGCAATCAGTTATTATTCCTGAAGAATAAATTTGAGAGCTTTGTGCTGAAGAAGTAAACTTGTGAGCTTTGATGGCCTATTCATATTTAAACTATCATGTGCTTCTGTTTTCATATAAAAAGTATTTAAAAATTCACCAAAGTCCAACCGCCAACAACTTTCAGCTGAAGATACGTATTTTTTCTTGTGTTTTCCTGTCTCTGGGAGGACTCTATAACTCAGTTCTTTTCTAAACATGTCACAGGTATTGAATGCACCAAAAGAGTATACAAACATCTAAACCTCAAGGAAGGAGTGTGTGAACACAGTGCTTCTAAAACATCGTATTTTCCCAGCCAAATACACAGGACAACTACATAAAACATGATTCCTGTGCTTGGTATGCCCAAAGATTCAAGTAGCCCAGTATCAAGTTCTGTCATGTACTCAAAGGCAGATGCTTCAAAATGGGGGAAGCAGTTATTGATACCCTCTCTACAACTCTTCCAGCTTCTAACCATTTGCAGCTTTCTGGGCCAGACCTTGTCGTCACATATACAGATCCCAATGGATTTTTCTTGCAAGAATTTATCTCCTTTTAAAGCAATGTACACTTTAAGCATTTGTTCTATCTTGTGACAAGGAGCTCAAGAGTTTAGCAATGAAGATATTAAAAATCAGCTTCTGTTCTGTAGCTGCCACTTGCTAGCTTCACTTGATTTCTGGTTCTTGCATTGGAAAAGACTATGAAAATCCAATCTCTATTTCCCTTTACATCCTTCAAGATCTCATAGGCTTTTATCTTCCCCTACACAGTTTTGTCGCTTCTGGAATCCCAAATTACTAAATTACTAGACACCTTCAGATTATCCTTCTCATCTTTACCAGTTCTTCTACATCCACTCTGATGGGGGGGGAGGGTTGAGGAGGCTACAACCTCAGTATTTGAGGTACAAGCACACTATAGATTTCTACATTTTTTACATTTACATTCATTGCTTTATATTTTCCTTGCTCTGTAATTCCTAACATTTGCTTTTGCAACCAATACAAAGCAACAGGCTCAAGTTTTTAATAGAACAATCACAGCAAAGCACTTATTATTTCATGGCTATTTAATTTCTGTGCAGATCTTTGGCAAGAGCCCTGACAAAAGCAGCCTTTTCAGCTATTTTGATTTTTAAAATATCCCTCATCCACATCACCTTGATGACTGTAAAGAGCTACAACAAATTTTTGAGACAGTTTTTAATTTTGCAAAGTCATCCTGACTCTTCTCGGGTGTGACAGCACATTTATTTAGCTGTTCACTAACTCCATTCTTCAGAATGACGACTCCTATGGATTGCCTAAGTACAGACGCTAGGCTTACCATTCTCATGAAGTTTTCTTGCCAGTCTAAATAGACTTTTTTCCAAATAATGGAGGAAAGCAGTAGCACCTGGGCCCAATAAAATTTGCCCAAAGTACAAGAATGGTTATTGAAAGTGAGGATTTTATGACAAAGCTGCTGTCCAGGACAATTGCTGCTCAGGAGCATTTTTATGTTCTTGTATCCCAGCCAGAGAAACCACAAATGATGATTATGGTAGGTACTCTGAATGACTGAAGCCAAGGAAAGCAAGAGAAGGTTTGGTAGCAGAAACACCTCCAAGAACTGAAAACACACAACTACAGAAGGTAAGTCAAGATTCATAAATACAGGACACACACAGAAGTGGAATACTCCAGGAATTTGAAAATTCAGAAAACACCAGAATCTCATTGGTATTTCTAATTTTTTTTTGGTGTGTGGGTGTGATTATACTATAACAACACAGGAGCAAGAACAAAAAAAAGAGTTCTATCTCAAGAAATACTCTGCATTTATTTTTTAAAATTTGTTCATAGATTTCAACTTGCTTCTACTGGAACTGAACTGAAGCCCTATACAGTAACTTACCTGGCACACGAGAAATCATCTGGCATAAATCAACATGCAGTGCAGCAGCCCTCTGTAAGAGATAACCCCAGGAATGCATCTGGACTTCATAGCCTAACAAAATGTCTGGGTCATATCTAGAGAGGTGGGGGAAAAAGAAAAAATGAGCTTCATATCATTTAAGAAAATATTTTCCATCAACAGAGCATGAACAGGATTGCATTCAAATCATGTTGAGTTAAAAAAAAGATGCAGTCACAATTGGTTTCTATGAAAGCAGCATCTGGACTAGGAGACAATATTTAAAACAGGTAGTCTCTTAGGATTTTTAGTAACATACAACAGCAAAAATATTTAGGAAGAGTATTTTCACTGGATTTTTTTTTTTTACATACTTCTATTGTTTTGGTCTTTACAAATAAAGAACAAAATTGAGGTCTCATCAGGTTTTATTGATGGAATCAGGATCTATCAAGCATAAACTGAAACCTAGCTACTGGCATAAGACAGATATGCAGTGAAATATAGTCATACCTGTGGAACAGAATTTGCCAGTTGGTTAACTGGAATGTCTAACAAATAAAAATGTGTCACGCATACTGAAGTGTAGCTCTGAATAATCAGAGGGAAGTTCGGGTCCCAAAGGACGACCCTTTACTGGGAGTTACAATTTGTAGTTGCGTGAGAGCTGTCTAAACTGAAACACACAGAAAAGCAACCATATCTACCAGCTCATTTCTTTATGACAACCTTCTTCCTAAAAGATACAAGAAAAACTCATTTTATGCCATATCTCTTTCCAGCTGGAAAATCTGACCGGCTCAAGCATGACAAAAAGGAAAGTCAGAACTGACTCCTAACATAATCACTTCCAATCAGGCTCAGAGTAGAGCTCACTAGACAGAAGAACAAACAGAGTGGCTTTAAAGACAAAGCACAGGTAGGAGTTAGCTCAGAGGAGCCAGTATCACCTAACTTTTGAGCAGGTACTATTAAAACCAGAAGTCATGATCTGGTCACACTTGCTCAGTAGCCTAAGAATGATTTTCTTCGGCTGGGCAGAAAGAGACTGGCCAAAGCAACGACATATCTGTTATTTTTAGCAAAAAAAGAAAGGAAGCTTCATTGGGACGAATAGCTGCTTCTTGGTTAAACTAAGTGATCTTCAGTGTATTTTCCAGCCTTGATGATTCTGTGATTCTTTCAATGCAGCTAAGGGGTTTTGAGTTCCAGCAGGCAGCATTCAATACAGCTGAATGACACAAGGGCAGCTGTCAGGAGCTAAAGGACTGATGACAGGCTGAGGGTCCTGTACCACAGTCTATGCCCCACCCTACAACAGGATGCAGGCTTGGAGACCTCAGTTTATGGGAGAGGAAGGCAGGGGCCTTGGTTTGTGAACAGGATCTCTGCACCCCTTGCATCCATAAACACATCAAAAAAATGCAAACATTTCCTGACTGTTGAATACAGAACACCCTTTCCCCGAATGCTGAGTTAGTTGTATCACAGACATTACAAAAGAAGCTTCACACTTTATCAGGAAAGTGTCTTCCTTGCTTATGCCACCCAGCCAAAGGCAATGACAACTCTCTTTGAAGATATTAATTACTCTGAGAATAGCTCCAAAAAAGAGCTTCTCCACACTTCTGCCATGGGACACTAACTTTCTGTGAAAAATATTTGAACCTTGTTACTTAGCATGGCTCTCTCTTTATCACAATTTGGGCTTTTGCACCTGCCAGAAGTTGCAAAAATCCCCTTTATCACCTATTTCTACTTGTGAGGGAATAGTTTTGGTACCATTTTTGCCTAAAGCAGAGGATTCTAATATAAGTTTTTCATTTCTAGCATTCTACAGGAAGTTAAATAACCAGCACTTTGCCTTTGGGGGATATTTTGCTATATGCTCTTCATGGTGAAAGAATAATTCTTTGGTTTTGGAGATAGAAAATGATCATCAGGAGTGGAAACGGTAAATTTACTCAATTTGGAAACCTATTCTACCAATGGTAAAAACCCAAAGCTACTTGGAACAATTTATGGACAAATGACTGCAGTTTATTCCAGCAGTGGAATCGGCAAGAGTTGTGACCGCTTGCTGCTCTGCATAACATACAATGATTGCCAAATGATGCTCCAAAATCATTAATAGCTCCATTTAAGCTTTGAGATAAAAAGGAATTATGTCATGTTTTATATAGGCATAGAATAAATATTACAAAAATTAACATATTTTCGAATTAATCTTGTAACTAAACTATTCTGGTCCCAGCATATTGCAGAACACTACTGATTAATTAAAATGAGGGAAGCAGTCATTCATGTTCATATTTGAAAACTGGTGTCATATAATTCAAAACGGAAAATACTTGTAGATTTTTCACAGGACAAGGCATTAGGCAGATGGATTCCATGATAGATGCAAATGTGAATCTGAAACTTGTGAAGAACTGCTTAAGTGGTACATAAAACAATATTCATTATGCCAGAAATTTGCTTTCTTTTTTAAGCCTGCTCTGCACAGAAAAAACCATCCTGTTTGGAAGCAGCAAGCTGCCATAACCATATTAGCAGCCATCACCTGTGATGAAGGACACTTGCTTTGGGCTTTAACTTGCCCAAGCAGGGCATTACCTTTCTCACTTCCTACTTAAAAAAAATGTAGCGGGCTATTACATTACTACTGCAACTGAATATATTTCATCAGTTTTGGAGGTAATCTTCCCATTATATTTTAACCTAATGAACAAAATGACCTCTGTAATCCATCTGCATATAATCTCAACAACTGTTTCTCTAGTATCCTTCAGATGTGAAGATGTTTTTATAGGACAAGACATAAAAGCCCTTTAGTTTATGGTGTTTTCAGATACATGCTTTTTCTTATATAGATAAATTGTATCTAAGTTAAGTACCACATATTTTAACACAATTTTATGTAAATCCACATGTAGATTGGAAAGCTTATTAATCAAAAGATTTTTTTAAAAAGCAGTGTGCTAGTTTGGAACTCAGCCTTGCCTGTTCAGGCCATTAGGGATCGCCTCTAATTGCACATTACTGAGTTACAGGCTATTGCTTTATGGCACATTACTTACTCTGCTTTTCCATCCCAGCTAGACACCACACATGCATTAAGGGGAGTGTCTAACTTCGGCTAATTTTGGCATCTCAAGTTGTCTAAGCTGGTCTCTATTGTCATTGAACAAAAAGCCTCTTTGGGTGAACCGTTTTTTATATTTTAGCCACCTCTTGCAGACCAAGATCCTGTTCTTCCTGTTTTAACTTTCCTGGTGGTGAGGATAGCTAGTTAGACACTGACAGTGAAGTATAGATGTTTCAGTCAGATGACTTATACAAAGTTATCTAAATGGAAAATCAATGTAGAGTAGCTAGTAAATGGTGAGATCAAATCTTACCGTAAATTCCCTATAATCACAGTCCTTTAATGTCAGTCTGTCCATATTTAAAACTTGGATCCAAGTGGTATCCTTCTAAAAGCATGAAAACCAATAAACTGGCAACTGAGTTGCTCAGATACTGCAGTAAATTACATATATATGTATTTTGTATGTATACCTGTATTCATTCACAAGTGTATCTCTGAACTATCTCTGATGGAAAAAACAAAGTAACATTAAATTGAAGAACTCCTTTCTACTTTGTAACACTTAGAACTCTGAACTCCTGCACTACCTATGCATAAGATCTACCTTATGCAACAGGTTTAAACAGACCTATCAAATTTCTTGCACCTAGTAAGAGACACTGTTGTTTCTTGCTTCTAATTTGTTTGCTGATGAACGAAGTCCCAATTTAAGCAGCAGAAATGCCCTCTCCTGCGGCCCAATCTCATGCACCAGCTGTACCAATGAACCAGTGTGACACTTGCTGAGATCTCCTGTGGTATTCTATTTGCTATTAGAGAAGAAGAGAGGTCTGGAGCTAAAAGAGTACATTATTCCACATGGGAAAATGAACAGGCAAACCCAAAGTTTAGCTGATGTGAGTTTATCTGAAGTGTAACTCCCTCTTACTTTCCCTTTTCATGTGGTGCCACAAAGACAACAGGCTGTGAGCTAAGAGGACAAGTTTTATAAGTTTCATCCTTCTGTCTCACAATTTTTACAGTATACTATGAAGCTGGTCTTCATCATCAGTTCAAGCTATTTTATTAGAAGAAATTTTAATAAGACCAGCTGTTACAACTGCAAGAAACGAGTAAATTGTAATACTGATGTTTGAAAGCTGCTGGCTAGGAATAACACGACAGGAGTAAGAGGTGTTCTTGCCAACATATGCTCTTTTGTTAAAAGGATGGGCCCTGATACTGCTTTGCATGCTGTTGCCAGTCTTTCTGCAAAGATGAAAAGCAGCATTTATGCTGGCAGGATTTAAACACAACAGCATTAACATTCAACTCATACATGCTGCAGAGAGAAGAAATGCGATTATTTTCCTTTCCAGCTAAGTCGTATATGCTGCTAAGACATTTCTTCCTCTTTCTCATTTGACAATTTTGTGAATGAACACTAAAGCTCCCAGTTATACCTTCCCTTCTATTATGTGTCTGGTTTTCCTGACTGCTATTTTTCTTCCAGCTATGATTAAGAGAAAAAAAGGCGGGGGGAGGATTATGCCAGACCTATGATAGAGACAAAAGCAGTAACTGTGCATAGCAACAGAATGCTTGGTGACTCGAACATATAACTGAAATCCCTGAAAACATTTTCCCAGTTTGCCTTAGACAATAAAAATCCATGAAGTTGATACAGGACATTAAATACAGATTTCTACAGGAAAATGCCACTGATGAAGATGATACTGGCCTGGAAAAAGAAGGTTAGATTAGCACACCTCTATTTTATAAAGAAAATGTTCCTAGAGCATTTACAGAAGAAAAAATATAATGCACTGTATCCAAACAAAAAAATTCATTAGCATTATGCCTTATAAGAAAAACATTATTAAAAATATTTAGTAACAGTTAATTAATATGCAAATGTTATCCCCAAAATGTTTATGTAAAATCTTACATTATACTCTCTTAATGTAATTTTATCAGAAACTACTTCAATGGAGACAAGGAGCTGTGGGTGTCTGGTAAGTCTCAAGTAGCAATGACTGTACTATTTTTTTCAAGCCCATCCTGGTTTCACATCCTCTGTGTGTCAGAGAGATGGGGATTGTGCATTCCCACATGAATTCCCCAAATTCTGCTCCTCTCACACCTGCAGGACCAGCCCTTTTCTGCTATCTGGTAGCATCTGCACTCAAAGAGAAACAGAACAATTTGCCTTAAAAGTGAAGGAGAGGCCCAGACCTTTAATTTCTCTTTCATTGGAATCCACTGCTCCATCAGGCTTGGACATTTCTAGCTTTCCTACATTTTAAATCTCCATGCAAGCGCTCTTGTAGCATTCCCTTCCACCTTCTCCTCCTCCTCAAACAGTCAGCTTTCCTGTGTTAGGGAGCTATGTACATGTGTTTACTCTTTTTCCTGCTTTTAGGTTCAGAGAGATGGTTCTCTTGTTTTCACAGGCAAAAAGATTCTTCCATTTTTTCTCCCATCTCAATGCAGCTGACGCCTTATGATCAACAGAGGGTCTATTCAAGAAAGCACTTCAGGCAGCACAAGAGAATGCTTTAGGACAGCAATATATGTCAAGCCTCCATTTCAAGAAAACAAAAAATTCCCTCTGACAATTTCAGAGAGCCTACAACTTGGATCTCTTTGCTTCTGGGACATCACCAGTGACTGCACAGGTAGAAGGAAGTTGTCTCTCAGCTGCTTTATGCCAGTTTTGAGCTGGAGCCTCTTTTTTTTT
>VYXC01000924.1:1211284-1296391 GCA_013397175.1 Platysteira castanea | reverse complement strand
TTGTCAGGGTACCATAAACCAATTTAATGATGCTTTTCTTTGTTACAAATCTGTGCTGTTTGTTCTTCCCTCCCTCCTCTAAACTCACCTTTGTGGTTCTTCCTTTCTGTCTGTTTCCTGACTCTCACTCAACCCTCAACCCCAGTATTCCAATACCTTTTAAAATTAAAGTTTTCTTTACATAGACTTTGGTATTCACACTTGTTAAGTACTCCCATTTCACAGGTTAGTCACTCTAAGTAATGACCTCCTAGAAACAAGAGGTGCTTATTCTCCTCAATATTTGAACAAATCTGTGAATTTTCAGTATAGATGAAATCGCAGATCACAATTCAAGAGAAACAAACAGGTCTTCTGGTTTACTAGAACTCAAGATGACTTATTTCTGTTTGCCAATGGCTCTGAGTTAATCAGAGACAACATCTACTGATCCACAGAAGAACATTTAACCTGTTACACACTTCACAGATGCCTAGGTATTAACCATACCATGGTCATTCAGATCTAGCACACCCTAAATCACCTCACAGTGAAGGTATTAACTGAATCCAACTTCAGTTCATCAATTCTAGTGAACTTTCTGGAGCAATACTCATCTTCAGTAAACACAGAAGCTCTGCTATAGAAAGTCAGATTTGGGAAACACTCTTCATTGACAAAACCTAGTCAAAGACACTGATGAGCTAAGAGTACTGCAGAAGTTACAAATTTTCCAGGAATCACCTTTGCCTCATCTGTGTGAAACACAGTGACCAAGAATTCTCTATTGGGCTCTTCCAGAGTTCAGATGTATTGACTAGAAGTTATAGAATCAACCACTATTTATTTTCAATAGCCAGGATAGAAAGAAAACGAAAGGCCTAAACAAAGAAGTAGAAGGATGGAACTTGAAACAAATGAGTATGTTCCATAATTTCACATATATGGAATAAGAGGAAGAATTAGGCCATCTACTAAGAGAATGACTAGAAATAGGAACAAGAATTCTTAAACTGGGCTGCGAAAGATAATTCCTCCTGCAGCTGAGATCCTCTCTGTTCAGTGCTCCAACAAGTTGATAAAATCTGTTCTTGATACTGACAATCAAGAGTGAACAGATAATCTGCCATTCATTATGCCAGGAATCTGGAATTTCAGTCTTCCACAGCCCAAGAGGCCTAGAACATGAACCAAAAGCAGGCTGCAGTCATGGTCAGCATGCTGTTCTGTCACAAGAGCCTATTATTGTCCAGCCTAAAGCATGTATCAGAATATAAGACACTAATACAATTCTCAGCTTGAAAATTAAGGTGATTTTGACTGTTGCTCCATGAAGTTCAAGCGGTAATGTTTCTTAAATATGGCCTGATAGTTTTCTTTCTCTAACCTATCAGACCTACTATTAAGTGCATCTACCAGAACAGCCAAAGAAACTAGCTTGTGCTTGATAAAAATAATACTAAAAAGATCAACAGAAGATTGTTTAAAAAATAATTACTAATTTTCATTACAGCTGCTTGCTTGTTCATTTCTCACTGAGGAAGTTTTTGCAGTCCACTACTTAATCACGTAGTTTTACCATACTCCCTCCTTCAGTTAAAGCTACTCTGGGCCTAGACGCTTGTTTTGTGCTTAAAAAATATAGAACACTTACTCCAACAAAATTTCATCTTTTTTTGCCCAGGCTACAGAAAATAAAGGAGGAAAAAGAGCAGCAAACTGTAGATGTGGTCCAAGATTCAAAAAACATCTTTTGTGAGAGTCCATCAGAAGTCTGATACCTGAGGTGCTATTCTAGAGTTGGGAGGGAAGTAGACGAAGATGATGACAGCAGTCTGCCTCTCCATTAATAGATCAAACCTTTTATCTTCCAGGAATACAAGTCAACTAACTCAATCTTTGTGGATGAAGTTGTTGCCTCAAAAAGGTATGCTAGCACATGGTAGAGAAGATCCCATAAGCAGAGATTTCTCAGTCAGCAACCTGGTACATTCCACCTTGAAGTACACCAAAATTGCACGATTTTTTCCTTCTGTAATGCCTTCACTATGTACAGATACAGACAGCTTCTGTTCTTCAGTGATAAACATAAATTTTAACTGCTGAGTTCTCTCTACCATACTCTTTCTGTCCTGTCACTTCTTAAACTTCCACACAACTGGTGGAGAATTCTTCATTTATTGGTAGTTTCTCATTCTAAGTAATTTTCCCAAGTTTGATGGAGCACTAGATTTCCAAGAAAGAGAAAAATAATATTATGTTCCTTACCTGAATTTTGTCTTCTCTGAACAGGAATCTGCTGCTCTGTCAGGACCCACCCTGTGCTGGTTGCATTCAGCAACTTTTTGTATTCTGGCTTCATGGGGTTGGTCAAAGTCTTTCTCATCAGAGGTTTTCTGGTTGGAGAGAGAAAGAATTGCAAATGTACTCTGCCTAGTTTTTTTCTTGTGCCTCTATTCCAGCAGGGTGACTCAGAGTTTAAATCTGTTTATTTTCCTTGCAATTTTACAGCTTTGCACCTGTCAGTAGGGTCTGGAGAGACGTCTGTGTTTCCACCTACGCACCAGGCGAGAGGGCCCCCAAACAGGCTTCTCAGCCGTGGTGGAGATGGGGAAAACCAGCAGTTTTCCAAGTCTGATAGAGCAGGGGATTTCCATTCAGAGAAGACAAAACCAATGAAGGAAACTGATTTTTCAACGAACCCTAATTTTAAACTGCAGCAGTTTCACTACCATGCAGGTTTTTTTTCTGTCTTGCCTCAGAGTACCTAGGAAACTCTTCCTGCCTAAGGGGTTTTCTGTAGCTCTCAGCACTGCTAATATCTACTATTCTGAGAGTTTCAGAGAGATGTGTAATGAATTCTGGGGTTAACAGGAAAAGTTGTATGTTAAAAAAGATTACTAATATGGCTGATTAGTTTCAAGACTGTAACTCAGCTGCTTAAGAGGATCTGAATGTTCTTGCTGTTAGAGAAAAGGAAAAGCAAAAAGTACTTTTATTTGAAAAACCACCATGCTTGTCCACTCCAGAAATAAGCCTTTGAGGAAAACAACAACAAAAAAAATCAGTATTTGAAAGACTGGCAAGGGTTGAAGGAACTAAATCTGCTGTTCCAAGCCTGAAAAATAAAAGCAGAACGTACAGATATGCTACCTTTTTACAATATTCACTACTTCCTGGAAAAGAGTTCTTTCATCAGTAGCGTAACTGACTTCTAGTCCTGTAACTCCAGATCTTGTAAGCAAGGGGGCTTGGTCTCTGCTCCCTAGAAAATAAAAGTAAAAAAAAACCTGTTACAATTTAGAAGGAATTTCATTACTTCAGTCAACAATACTGCTTTAGAATAAAACATATAACTGAAAAGAAGTATGGAACACATTTTATTTTTATCTTTAATAATTATCACAACTAATTCCATGGACTTATTTTGTTCCTCTTGGGTGGAATAGTTTTTTCTTTTCACTTTGTAGAATTCTGCCATAGTGATAATCTTGCACAAATTCTCAGATATAAAAAAATTTGATTCAAGAGAAATTTCACTATTTCACATGTACAAGAGTCCAGCTACTAGAAAATTACTTTTAATAAGAAATATTAAATGACTATATGACAGCTCGCGAACTGTTTTCATGCAAAATATAATTTTAATTGCTATCCTAGAGTAGTGCTTTGCAAAATGCCTTACAGAATGAAAATGCTACATAACAGTATAGTTCTTTTTTTCAGGACACTGCTAAGTTACTGAGAGAAATGGAAAAACATGAGCAACTGTTCACTTAGAGCACATTAAGAGTGTCCACACTGATAATGTCTGAGTAATATCTAAATTTGTATGCATGCAGGAATTCAGTATTTGCCTTCCATATTAAAAAAATCTTTACATGAATAATGCACAACACATACTCTGTTTTCTCTGTACAACAGATAGTATGATCTCTGTTAAGATGATGTAGATTTTAAGAACTGGAGTTTTTAAAAGGCATTCTACTTTGACACATTTTTAAGATCTTGAGAATTAAGAGAAATGTGCTTTCAGAAATAAATGTTAAAACGAGTACTGTGACTTACAAAGCAATAATAACACAAAAGGGGAAAAAAAAAGATGTATCTCAATGTCAAGTCACTCCACAGGAAACTCAGAAAGTTCTAACCAAGAAAGTATTGACAGCACACATCAATTAAAGCAATGAATGTCACAATAACATTTAAACACATCATTTTATTTTGCTAACAAAACCAGATCAGAACCTTTGTTTTTTCAAAAGTATCACTGGACCTTTTACAGAAAGCTTTTTCTTGATAAATTATCAATGGCACACACCTAGGGAGCCATAGTGGCTATACTGTGGAAAAATCTCAGTAAGGCAATGGAAATAAATTTTTTAAAGATAGTAACAAGCATGTAATACCAGAATAAAATGCACTGAGAATAGTAAGAACTTAGGTTAACATGATATAATATCTACAATACTTTTTAAAATTAACTGGTAAAAGAAGCTGTTGCCTTATTGCTAGATTTATTTTTGGTATGTTTTTGTCCACGCTTAAAATTTTAGACAGTATTTTGTGGTTTGATACACATTCACAATGCCAAAGAAACCCTGAAAGAAAGAAGACTACTTTGGGGATGTTTTTGGTTTGAGGTTTTTTTTGGTTGGTTTTTTTTTTTTTTACTAGCCTAAACCAGTGGTACTCAACCTTTAACAGCTGGAGAGCCACTTCTTAATAAAATGGAGTTGTAGAGCACCATAAAAATCAAGTATCAACAGTGTGATTTTTTTTCCATCATGACACTTCAATGTGCGATGATGCTGCCTTAATGCCACCACACAGTGATACATCACGACATGACACATCAGCATCCTCTCTCCCAGCAGCATTCTGTCTTCAATCCCTTCTGGCTGCTAGGAAGGAGTGGGGTGGAGGGGTGGAAGAGGCAAAAGGGCAAGTTTTTCCCCATTCTGCCCCACAGCTGCTGGGTGGGAGGTGATCTCTACTCTTACCTGTGGGGGGATCCCAGCAGCTCCTTTTCTTTCCCCCTATGGGAGGGGGAACTTCAGCGACTCCCACACTGCTGGTCCATTTGCTCAGTGCTCCCCGCGCTGCCTGATAGAGTGGAGCGCCGATCAGATGCCTACATTGCGAGAGCCGCCTGTAGGGCCATGAAGAGCCACATCCGGCTCTAGAGCCACAGGTTGAGTATCACTGGTCTAAACAAAGCCAAAAAGGTACAATAGAATAAGGGCCCCTGTTTGGATCCTAAAAGGATCAGATAAAACCACAAAAATAACCCTTAAGTAAAATATAAAACATACTGTCTTGCTTTTAACATTTTCTACTTGTAGCTATCCAGCAACTTGAGTAGGAAACTAAAGGCAGGTTTTCCTCTTTACACTTTTAGAACACTGCAGGAGCTTGTCCACAGTACGCAAACATGGATATTTTGCACACGTGCATGTTATTTGTGGTTTACAGCCCATGCAATAGTTCTTTGGAAGATATAAGCAGGAAAACTCCATATTTAATATGGCCATTCAACAAGACAAAATTAAATGAGATACACAGTAATACAGATCTCTATTACATTTTGCTTGCTACTGTTTGATTACTATGAAATAGCATTTTTGTAAAATATATTAAGAAAAAAGAAATAGGAACCTTGGCTTGAGAGTGTCCTGTCTCTATCAATCACAATAGCACCAGTGATTTCTTTTTTCTCAGTATTTGGCAGTGCTGAGTCTGATGAGACGCAATAGAATAAAGCACAGATCGGATCAAACTCTGGATCTGGTTCCAAATCTCGTCTTGTTCGAGCATGTAACTCCATACTGATGAGGGTAAGGTGTTGGACCTAGCAACAAATAAACACAGTATGTTAGCTTGTTCTGCAGGTTTCTTAAAAAAAAAAAATTAAGAGAAGACTATCAGTGCAAATTAGGACAGTGTGGACATTTATATGGTGGTATTACATTGTAACTACAAGGTCCCACCTGAAAATTACCAGAACTGATTAAACATGCATCTCTGGATCTCACTTTTTTGCAAAAAGCACCATCTTAGGAAAAAATATGATTAACCACTTAACACATTTTTATATTCAGTTATGAATATTCAGCATGTGTTTCTGAGAACTGTATTCTTCTACCAAAAGCAGAAAATAAGACAAAAACCAGATACTGTTCAACTTCAACAATTGTAAATTCCTGTAGTGTTTTCAAACAGCTTTGTATATTGAGCTGAATCACATTTCTGAACTGATAAAGAACAAAGAATCACTCCTGGTTTTTCTTCTCCCTTCCCCCTCTCACCCAAGACAAGCATGAAGACTAAGTCTTACAGGAAGGTAGGGAGAATATCTAACTTCGCCTTCACTTGCATTAATGAACTTCCACATTGCATTACCAGAGCTTTTTGCAGAATGGTTTACATTCAGCAAATGCTAATCTCTACATACTGTCAAGTTTTGACTCTGCAGAAAAGACAGTATTATTTTACACTGTTTCACCACCATGCTGCTGCTCTGTTGTCTTGCGTAACATTGCTCATAAAATGGATTAATGGAGAGGTTGGACAGATTATGAGGGAAAAGTTACAAGTATTTCTGTGTATGTAAGATGCCCTAGGGGCAGCCTGATTTCCTCTAGATTTGCTTGCTAAATTGCTACAAACATCACTGAAGTGAAATTTTACTATCAAAGCTCTATTTCCATTTCCTCCAACATCACTGGTTTCTTGTGGCTTCTCCTATGTCCTTTACTCAATGCTATCTCCCTATCTCCTGTATAAACTGGCCAACCGCTAACTCCAAGGCACAAGTGTGGAGAATGTCTAGGAGCACATATACACAGACTGCTTGCCCAGTCAGCAGCCAAACACAGCACTAGTGTATTTACGCTGCTTCCCTTTCTCCAGCACTTTGATTCTTCTCCCCACATCAAACACTGATCTACATTAAATATATAGAGACCTTCTTTGAGATAGGCATCATTTTGTTAAATGCAGTAGAAACTGCCCAACTGATTCAGAAGGTAACAAGTAGAAGTATCAGGAGGGCCTGACTGCTGCCAGATGTCTTATTTCTTAAGGAAACAATCCATGAAAATGATGGTCAACTAGTTTTTCAAGTAACGTTTTCATGCAAAGCTTACTATTAATTTCTTCTGATTTTTTGTGTATTTTTATTTTTAACGGGAGGTTTACCATCTTCTCAACCAAAATACTGTCAAGTCTAGTTCAATACTGTTAGAGGCACTTGGACATGAAGCTGAAACTGGTAGATCAACTATTGAAGAGCTGCAGACATCACACACTGATTTAATTTTTAAGTCATGTAAGAACCCAGGAGAAAAAGATTTTTGATTTCTGCCAGTATAAAATCGGCCTGATAAACTATACTTTTATAAAGTGACATGTAACAGTAAAGTTACCTCATGTAAAGATTTTGCTTCCTGCAGGTTTTCCACACTGACTTTAAAACCGTAAGTATTATTTAAAGATGGTCCTTCAATCTGTGAAGTCTCTTTCTTTGGAGCACCGAGGGCAGCAAACTGATTCTTATCGGGCAGAAGAAAAAAGCACAGGATAATGAGGAAACACAGGTTGCTAAACTCATATGTAACACTAAATAATATGAAATAATAAATACAAATTTATAAATGAAAATGTAAATGCTACATTACAAATTACTAAAAGTTCCCAACTTCTTACTATCCCCTCGTTTCATTTTTCAACATGCAAACAACAGTTGTGTCTTTCTGCCTTTTAGGAATAATTTTAATTCATAGCAAATCAAGAGGCAGTTCGAAATACTTTAAAAACCTCCCAAACAATCAAAAACTTTCAGAACCGTAGCAAAAAATCCCCCAGTCCCACACACACAGGCTTTCTTGGAAGTCTGGGGATATGGAAACCAGCAAGTCTCTATTCTGTCTCGAGCAACAATTTGTCAAAAACCACTCTTTCGGTCATCCCTTTTTAAGGCACTGAATTAAAGGTACATTAAGTACCCCCTTAAATAGGTGAATACCAGTATACTGAGAAGAAAAACCTACTGGGTCACTCCAGTAAGGCACCTAGCTCGCCATTCTGTTTCCAACATGGGGAGCAGAAACACTGTTTAGGGAAAACAAGTCCAATCCCTTTCTCCTCTGTCAGCACACCACAAACTGACCTCCTTGTTTCCAGAAAATGCTTAGAACATTGTCTGAAAACTAATACACATAGAGACATATAAATATACACTGGTCTGGGTATACATACATAAAAATAGGAAATCACACTAGAACTTAAAAAGGATGTTGTAACTTAAAGAGCAAAACAACATCTTTACACAGTGCCTCTTTAGTGTTTCATTAGTGTCTCACTACCCTAGAGCAGCACCCTCAACCTCCAACTTACACCCACTCCCTCTCAATTAAACTCATAAATTTATTCCTAATTTTGAGTGTGCTCTGATTCTACAACAATTGTACTCTACCATTTTAAATGTATTTTCAAGATTCTAACAGCTAAAGACAAAAACAACAAAGAAGAAAGAATGGGAATGTGTGTATGTGGCATAATAAAAATACATCTGTACAGAAAATGTTAATTTACCTTCATTTGTGTGGTTAGAAGTACTCTTCGAAGACCATCAGTATTACTTCCTCTCTTGTGGCTCAGTTTCTGAGCTTTTGGTTCTGTAAACATATGAGTGAAAGATTACTTAGCCTCAATAGTATTGTCTAGGCATTAAACAACATGCAAGAAACAAGAGAAGCACTTCCTTAATATTACAAACCAATATTACATATATAAGCAAATACAGCTTTATCCTTTGTCAAAGCTAAAGCACGACTACTGCAATTTGGTATTTATGGACATTTAAGAATGTATAGTACAAGGCCAGTAAGTTACAAAGCCTCACATCATTACCATCTTGAACACTGCAATGTTATTCACACTATACATTGAGATTATTTTTGGAAAAATACATGCAATATAGTCAACAAGATTTAAAAATCCCCCAAACAAGCAATACTTCTAAATTAAGCTTTTAACCAGCACTTTAGAGTTCAGATACTAGAGACTGTTAGGAAGCAAATGGATGTTCTACTTCTAGATTTTTTTCAATAATTCAATAGTTACTTTAACAATAATGCACAGAAGCTTTCCTTTCAAAACCTAGTTTTAAATATATTTTTGGAGATACAATTTTTTTCTTATTATGTAGGAATAAATATATTCAGATTTGTGTGTGTGTGTGTTATTAGAATCACTTAATGAATTTACCTGCAGATAAAGGAGTAAACCCAAGAACTTCAGGTATTCCATCTTGGTTTTTTCTCTGCACAATGGGTGTACTGTGTAGGCAAATAGATTCAGGATTTCCAGGATCTTCATTAACTGGAAATGGAGATGTGTCAAAGGATGTCCTAATGTCCTCTTGGGTGCATGGAGAATTTTGTGCACTTCCAACAGGTACTACATCACTTCGTTCCACGGAAGACAAGACAATATCCTGATTTTTCCACTCTGCCTCTTCTAAACTGCATTGCTTGGGATCTGGAGATGCTACCTGCTGCCAAGGAGGAAGCACTGGAGAATCTGGTGAACTGTAATTGACATAATAATCTTCCTCCTCCTCTTCGTCCTCCTTATCATGTTCTGCAGCTGAAGTAGTGTGTGTCTTGCTTTCACATGAAGTTTTATTAGAGTCTATGTCAGTTTTAGTATTTACAGAAGTTCCTACAGTGCTTATAGACTTATCACAGGTTTCCTTGGTTTGCGTTTTTGTATTTTCTGCCATAGAGGCAGGAGAGTTCTTTGTAGGCACAATAGGTCTTTCCTCTTCCAAGCTAGACAAATTTAAATCTTTAGCTACTTTTATTACTTCTATACATTTCTCTTCAGACAATACTGCAGAGCTGAAATTTTCATCTGCCTTTGCCAGCTCAGCAGGATGATTCTTAGGCAATTTCTTGAAATGTTCATACTCTTCTTTGGCATGAAGCCATATCTGAACTTGCTGTTGGCTTGGAGCACACTTGCATGGCATTATGACTATTTTTTTGTCTTCACTAGTTTTATGGCTATTACTTTCTTTTTTATTAACAGCAGAGTGACCATAATGAGGAGGAGATCCCGGTCTAGGACTTTCTGTCATTGCTGAAAATGCAGTCTTCCAGAGTCGTAGACCTTCTAATGAGAAGTCCCCCTCAAACTCAAGAAGGTCATTTGGAAGTCTGGTTTCCACTGTGAGAAGCCGCCCTCCAATCTCCCTGTGAAAAAAAGTAGTTTGAATTACTGTTTTACTCTAAACTGCACTGCAGGCAGTCCTCCAGATGATAGAAAAGCAGAGTACTACTAACTAGTTTTCTCACTATGCAATTTCCATGGGCAGTATTTTTATTTTACAAACCATGAAGACACATTCCCACTTACTACAACAATATGCAATAAAACCCCCAAAGTATCATGAAAGAAAACGGGTATTTGGACTTGAAGCACAGTAATTTTCAACTTCAAATGTATGTATATCAGATGGGATCTTTCACGCATCCGTGTCACATAACAGCATAAAATTGTTTACAGAAATAAATTAAAACTTAATATAACCACAATCGTATGTAGACAGAAATGCATTTAACATGGTACCTTGGCTTTTCTGGAGCATCTGAAGGATTGCTGCAAAACGGTTCCTGATAAACTGTTTCTGCGAGATCATGATCCAGCAAAGTTGCCATGATTTCTTCTCGACTGGGTGGGGACATGAGAGGCTTAAGAATGTGAGCAGTACGGGGTGTAAAGCTTCCATTCTTTGATTGTGAGGGAGAACTGGTTGATCTTGGTGAACTGTCTGGAGTTGGAGTTAATGCTTCATTGTTTCTTGAAACATGTAATTCTAAATCCTCAGAAGCTGCATCTATAAGTTCACCATCTGGTGACGACAATAAGGATGTAAAAGAGGTATTAACTGAGTCAAGTGGTTGACAGTGTTCAAAAGTGGTTTCTTTTCTAATGTGGCTTTGAATCCAGTCTGAGCAGCTTGGCTGAGAAAGGTTAAGAAATCTCTCTTTATTTACTGTATTTCTATTCAATTTGAATTTTTCACTTAAACAGACTTCAGTCTCTTGGGTACAAGAGGTATCGATAAAACTAGATCTAGAAGCTGAAGAATGAATGGTTTTCCTCCATTGACTATGGCAGTGGTTCTCACTATTATCTAGTGAGGTTTTCTCAAAAAGCTCAGGGCTTAGGGAACCAGGTCGTATCCATTTATTTGTGCTTGAAGAATGTTGCTTTTCTTCCTCAGATTTTTGGTCATTATGACATAAAAAGTCATTTTCTGTTGTTTGTCCAGAACCAAGATCCTGAACTGCATCACTCAAGAATTTCTGGGGCAGATTTTGATCTGCTGGGACAAACTGGCTTGCAGAGTAAAAACTGCAAAATCCACTTTGCCCTATAGTATTAATATCAAAGTTGTAATTGTGGTCTGGAGATAAGCTGTCTTCAAGTGAGTAACAGCTTTCAAAACCAGGGTCTGAAAAAAAAATGGGGCTGTCATCAGATACAGAATGATCAATGCGACTGGTAATTGGCTGGCTTGAAGACCCCATTTTTGAAAGTTTTGCTGTTTTTTCTTTAGGTTTTGTGTTCCTAGGAGCACGAGATTTTCTTGACGATGTGACTGACCGGGACCTTTTGATGGCTTTATTCTGTTCAAGAGGGCATGGTACGCCCTTGCTCAGCTGTGGTTTGTCCGGCAATGGCTCCTGCGCAACACTGGCATTCTGAGCTTTCTGCTGTCTCTTCTGGAGCAACTCTTTCAAAACAGCCAGACCAGACTGTCCTTCACCAAACGCTGATGGGGCCACTATATTCCTGTTTTTATACTGGGAGATGGGCTTTGGTTGCATGGTTGTTTCTGACAGAGGCCTTTGTTTTGTGGTTTCAGGTTTAAAACGTGACATATCCAAAATAAAACCTCTCTGGTTTTGATCGCAATTTAACTGTTTCACTGGACTCTTCAAAGACGTTACAAAACAGTTCTTCGGTAATTGAAGTGGCCCAGGGTTTTCCTCAGATGGCTTAAGAAGAGAAGAACAAGGATCAGAATGCTTGGATGCCTCTGGTACACAAAATATTTGCTGTTGATTATTGTCTTTACAATGCAAATAGTTAGTGGTATGTAATTGATCCATCTTCGTTGTGTCCAGAGAGTCACGAGTTTCATTTAATTTCCCAGCTGGTGGCAAATACCTGATTTGCAAATTTTTTATCTCTTCTGCTTTTGGGCAAGTCTTATCTTTAGAGATGTGTACATTCTGAGTTATGTGAGTTGAGTGATTAGATGGATCAAATATGTTTTGAATGAGAGGAGAATCCTTCATTCTAAATACAGCACTCTGAGTCCTGGGCCTTTGAGAGCTCATTTTTGGTACTTCCCTTCCAGATCCCACCAGAGTAGATGCGAAAGATGAATGAGGGTCTTCCCGTGGAGCAGGCAAACACTGTGCATCTACAGGCTTATCAATTTCCATCAATGAGTGAAAACAGCCTGATGAATTACTCTGTGCATCAGCTGAAGGGAGCTGTGCTGACGGCAGATATCCAGCTGAATAGCCAGGAAGAGGACTGTCTTTGCGTTTGTGAAGTGGCTGAGAACAGACAGAGTTGTAAGAAATCTCAGGCAGATCTTGATGTTTCAGCACAAACTTGACTTCTGCAGTAGACTGACCATTTCCTTTTTCATCTTTAAATACAACGCGTTTTCTTGAGGCTGTTTTTTCAGCCATTTTTTGTTTTGTTCTAGGTTTCTTCTTTCCATCATCTGGTGTTTTATCAGCCTGATTAATCTTTTTCTTTTTCTTGGTAGATACAGTGGGGCTAGCAAATTTCTTTTTACATTTCTTAACCTGAGTTTTTGCTCGACTAGTTTTTCCTGTGCTAGTATTAACAGTCTTGCTATTGTAGATATTGGGCCCCCTACTAAATAAAGCTTCTCTGTCCAAGTTGGTCAAAATTTCTTCTGCTTTTGGATCAGTGGGAGACCAGCAGCGAGGTGGAGACGTGTTTACTGGGCTTGTGCTTCTCTCAGAAAGAAAACCTAACTTAGACATAACATCACTATAGTTATAGTCACAGTCTTCAGCTTCAGCGCTGTAGGAGGGCGAAGGAGGAGAAAGAATTGTATGAGTCCTTTTTCTGAATGATAAAGTTCTTTTAATATTTGTACTACCTGTTTTTTGTGGTTTTCCAGCTTTTTTCTTGGTTGACTTATGTTTTGCTTTCCTTTTGTGACTTTTCTTTGGTGTTAGTGGATAAATAGGATATTTGGTTGCAGGAGAGTCAGGAACTTTTGGCCAAAAGTCCTTTAAAGGTGCAAGCTTTTTATATAAATTCATCTTTTCCTCTGTGAGTACTACTCTTTCCTCACTAGAATCTACTTTCCCCAATTTAACTAGCATATTTTTTCTCCCTCTAAATCTATTGATGATAATATATTTAATAATAACAGGTGGCAATTTTTTAGAAAGTTTTCTACGCTTTCGAGACTTCTGAGACCCATCCAAACTTTCAACGCTTTCTATCGGTTGAGGTAGATTAATTTTTGAGTTGTGTGCGACAAAGCTCGATTCACTGTCTTCAGTCTCATAATTTACCTTCCGTTTTGTTCGGAGCGTGTATTTATTCCCACAGAGTCCAAATGACTGCTCAGTTTCAAGAGATCCATCTGCAAACTGGCAGTCAGTGTAATTAGCAGTACTTGCAGGCATTTTGTTTTCAAAAGCCTCAAGAGGAACTTGAACTAAGTCACTAGGTAAAGCACTATCCTTATCAGGAATGTTACTACAAGCATTACCTTGTGTATAGCAGCTTTCCTTCACTGATGCAACATCATTTACACTTGCAGGCTCCTGACGATTGATAAAACTATGCTTCTTTTTATTCAGTTTCAACCTGGACTGTTTGTTGCCTTGCTGTAGTTTATATGTCACGGGAGCTAACTTCTGTGGTCGACTGAGACAATTAGAAAGAACAACACTAGGAAAGAACATATAATGTGCTGCTTGTTGACTGAGGCTTGGCTTTTCTGCCTTGTGCTCCTGAAATTCTTCATACCTAATTTTAAGCTTATTAAGGCCACCTTCATCAGTGTTATTTTCAAGTGAATGTACCACAGTTCGACTGCCTCCTGAACAAGACACCAATTCACAATTTTCTGTAGCTGTAGCTGGAAAAAAACTATTTATACTTGCACTGTTGGATTTTTCATTTACTTCAGAGGACATTTTACCTTTGGAGAGGCTCATATCAGAAAAATTATATAAGTTTTTATTCAACATGTCACCAATATGGCGGCCCACATGCATAAAAGAGACATCCTTTTCAGCCTTTCTAATGCTAATGTATTTCCTACTAGGTATTGGTCTGTTCACTGATGAAATATCATCTTCATAGTCAAAAATATTATTTCCACATGAAGGAACTTGGAGAGTATCTTTCTTGTTACTCTCTTTGTGAGAGTTTTCTGCATGGGTACTATTGCTGAATGGAGTTGGGTACTTTGCTGAGTAAGTGCTTTCTTTTGTAAGAGAATGGACTGAAAGTTCAGGTCTTGTTTCTGTGTTTGGTTGTGAGAGGTCTTCTACAAAATCTTCATTATTCAAAACATGGTTAGAAAGGGCACTTGTGTGTTTACACTGAAAAGTAATTTTAGCAGAAGATGGGGGTTCTAGTGTAGCAGCATCTTTGTGAAAGATTGAGGTCTTTACAGACATTTTGCTTGTTGCAATGACGGAGGAGTGAGTTCGAGAACTTTCATTATTCAAAGGATTGTCTGAAATGGAAGACAAGCAATTTTATTGTAGTTTTCCTGTAAAAAAACCCCCTAAGGCATTAAAAATTTTAATAGTATTTTCCTGAAAGCCTTCCCATCCAAGCAAAACTCTTGCAAATCACATTACATTTATAATTGTGACAACTAGAGACCCTGACTGCATGAGTTGCTTTATCAAAATCATACCACCAGTACATTTGTCTCAGGCATTTTGTCAGTTATTCCTCAATGGTAGACTTGCATACAATTGTCAAAGATTTCATGCTGACTTTCTGAAAGAAGGCTTCACAATTGCTTTCTGATGACTAAATACAAACAGACCAATTTCTAGAAAACGTTGTACCCTGCTTTGCCCCTGAGAAGTATGTATACTCATTGGCTCCGAAAAACAAAAAACTTGTTTAGATAGCCTTCCCCTTGCAGAAAAGTCATTGCACAGAAAGCTAAAGTAATGTATCTTACAACATGGCAAGGGCTTTGCATGAACTTTTTGCTGGGCACTAAACATAGGTAGTTTCCAGCACTTTCATAAAGCAGAGCAATACAGCACCCATTCAGGTGCTCATGCAAGAAGAGCTTGCACCAGTTAGTTAGATCCTGGATTCATATCCATGTTTTAATGTTCCCACATAAATCTGAGACCAGCAGGTGCTGTGGTAACTTGTCCTGCACAGACTCATCACACAGTATCTGTGATGATTTTCATCTCATTCAGTGATACTTTCACCACATTTATTGCAGGATATTGCAGTATGGACAGGGAAGTGGTAACAAATTAACAAGTGTGGGCTCGCTCATAACCTCACTGAACCACACGTAACTTGACAGAGGTTATAGCACTGCAGAGAGGCAGCTACCACAGAGCACCTGGCACACAGAAATTTGTTTATATGTCCACCTCTTCAGCTGAAACGTTGAAGGGGGATAGGAGTTATGAAATATGCTGTATGTCCTGGAAGCATGTGCTGCACACTGGTGTACTAGACCAGGGATCCTTTGGGCCTTTACTGTAAATCTCAACCAATTTGGGGATTATCTTACACTCATGCTGCCTTCATCTTAGCAATTTATTTGCTGCTTGCTGAGAAAAATAAAAGGAAGTCCCAATCTTTTTCTAATAACATTTTCTAATGCATACACATAGTCCCTGAGCTGTGAAACACAGCTGGGAGATGCTGCCATCTATTCTTTGAGATCAGGAGAAGAAAGAATGAGGATGATTAACTGAAAACTCAGAAAATGCGAGTTTGGCGGTGTCAACTAACGCCTGAAAAATACATGGCTATTCAGATATAAAAACTGCAAAAATACTTGTCAGTCAGTCAGATCATATGGACACAGATTCATGTGTGGATAGGCATTTTCTAATTTAGAGGACCTGAACTGAGATCTGTTTTGAATTTACTGTATCTTCTATTATAAGAAATCAATGTAAAAGTTCACAGTAAACTCTCTAAGCTGACGTTCTGCATGTGACATTTCCCATACTTAAAATATGTCAGAATTTAAACAATTATTTAAGATACAGTCTCATTAGCCAGCAGCATCTCTTATTACAACAAATTAGGAAGTTTGGTAAATAAGGAAATTACAATTGTATAATTTGACAAGAATCATATTAGCAGTACACCAAATCACGTATTAATCCTACTATTATACCTATAAAAGCGAAGGAAAAAGCAAACTATGTTTTAAACACTGAACACAAAAGAATAGCTGTGGTTATCTATATCATAAGATCATACAGCTCACTTTCTCAACTGAACATTATAATGTGACATGTAAATTTTCTAATGAAACAATATTAATTATATATTTGCCTAACCTCAAAGAGTGCATTCTGTTGACTAATGTTATTTAATCAAAGACAGCATGTTATAAAGATGGCAAAAGATCTCTACAGATTAATTTATTTTTTCTACAGATTTTGACAGGCAGTTCCTTCTGCATCAGCTTTGCCACTGCATAGTTTTAACTCATGCAGTCTCAAATGTGAACATGCAATCTGCTGAATGAAACATAGGCCCAAACAAAGGCTCACTATATTTTAGCATGTGTGGCAAATACTTGCAAAAAATCACCTAAATACACACATTAATACATTTATTATTTACCATTATCCTAGGAGGATAAATTATCCTACAGATTCACTACTTTAAATACCATATTTGTTTTTTTCCATAAAACTAATTAAACTATGTTCTTTTTTGGATCATTGATACAATAAGAAAAGAAGATTCTGGTAATTCATAGAGGACATTGAGATTAAAACACAGTTGTTTTTAAAGAAGATGTTAACAGCCTGCTTCATCTGTTGAGAACTTTTCCTTCCAATAGAAACAAGAACTGAAAATGGTCAGCACTTTTAACAGTTTCATGTGAAAATTAACTATGACTTAACTTCTAAAGCTGATTGTCTATTTACTTACCACCATTTTCATCTGCAGTTCCATCTAACTGAGGTATTGAGAGATTAGTTAGGAGCATATTGTTACCACTCCACTCCATTTCTTCCTCTGAAGATGAATCCTCTTCTGTTGAACTTCGATGCATATTTTTGCCAGCTGACCTGGAGGAAGGTGAAGGAACTAACTGATGCACAATACTTCTATTAGAAAACAGCATGAGCCACAGGGAACATGAAAATCAATGGGGTGTTGTGCTATGTGGTTGTGTAATTTGGGGGAGCAAAAGGAAACAATCAAAAATTTGTCACATTTCTGACTGAGAAATTCAAAATATTATTCAGTGTTACTATTTTAAGAGGCAATAGTGGTAGCCAACTATTTTAAACAGCAAGATTCACTAACTTAAGAAGATACAGAGAGGGCATTTAGATGCTTAATTTTAGTTCAATTTTACTGAGATTTAATTTTATTGCTTCAAAGTGCTTGAAATTTGAAGACTAAACCAACTATGCAAAATTACTTCAGTTTAGCTGTTAGCAAAGAGATGCTTACTTTTTTGTGGGTTTTTTTTTGTTAAGAAATCTTTACCGTATTATAACAATTATCTCTCTTGGCAGGCTTAACTAAATCATGATCAAACTATGTTTCATTCCACCTCTCACTGAATATTCTGAAGCAGCTGTTGTTAATACTTAATCTGCTTTTACTAAGTTAACTTTTCTACACTGCCATGTTTACAGTCATAAATTCACTGGGAAAAAAAAAAGCGAATCTACAAAGAAAAGCTTCTATGTATTTTTCATGTTTTTAAGATGGCATGCTTTATATGGGCATGGGAGAAGGAAGAATATAATAGAAAACCACAAAAAAAATCATCTGGTATATAATAACTGTACAAGCACTTAGGAATTTGACTTCTTTAACATAAAAAGTGAGATGGACAAAATTCTTAACAGAAATAAGCTATTCTGTGGCTACATGAAAGAAATCCAGATACATATTAAGGAACTGAGGCTCGGGGGTTTTAAATTTGTTTGTTGTTTGTTTAAATTTGTGTAATAACTTAAAAGATATAAATATAAATGTTTTGAAGTTACAAGAAGGAAAATTCAGAATAACCTAAATCCAGTTTATTTTTGCAGAACTCTTTTATGACTGGACTTAGACCAGCATGAATTATATGTATGGTATCACCCCAGACATCTGAATGTCAGCACTGAGCTAATTTAGATCAGGACAGATTTATTAGTTCAGAAACAATAGGCTCAAATGTAACCACATTATTTCCACTCAGGTCTGGAAGCATGACTTGAGAATCAAGTAACAAATACAGCTAGGTACAGTCTCCATGATCTAAGTGAGCTTAGTTGTCCCTCTTCTATGTTCCCAAAACATCAAAAAGCACAGCACAAAGCAATCAGCTCTAAATGTAGATTAATATCAAACTGGGGATGTTTCTTCCAACCTGAATTATGCTGTAATCCCAGGTAAATCTTTGTCAACTTCAGTAAACCAAATCAGACTGGAGATGACTTCTGCAAGTAGCTTGGATTTCTCCTCATTCAGGCCCATCAGTTTGGATTCCAGGAAAATTTGTGTAACACTCACAATATCACCATACATCAACTAGTCTAGGTATTGGTGGGCTTTTTTTCTTCAGTTCAATACGATTCTAACCCAAGCCGTGTAATTCCCTCTGAACACAAGTTCACTCCCTGTGGAAGTACACGGTATGTACATTTTCCCTAGTGCCTTCTGTCTGGGATTAAGGTGTAGCATATGTGAGCAAGATATTAGTGAGACAGCTCATCAAGTCTCTTGAGTTTTTAAATAGGATTCTTTACTGCATGAAAGCAGTTAATTGCTTCAGGATCCTACCTGACTCCTGAAGTTGTACAGTCAAGCTCATACAGAGCTGTGCCTGAGCTAATGATTCCAGCAAGCTAATGAATTTCACAGAAACTACCACTACACACTGAAGTCTGATGGTACATGTTTTGGATGGAAATTTCAACTTTTCAGACTACTGTGAGGGAAAAAACCCACAGAAAATCAAAAGTCAGATAGGAAAATCAGCTTTAGAGATCAATTATCTGTAGAACTAGGAGGCTAATGAACTAACTTCTTCTGGTTCTGTTACAACTTTTATATATCTTTGGGAAATAAAGTAAGTATTTCTATACCTCTCTGGTTCTCTGAAACATAGTACGATGCCAATTTCTGATGCAGGAAAAAACACCAAAATATAAAAATGTTATGTCTGTGAAGTTTCTCACATTTCAAACAGAATTATAAATATCAGAAGGTGTGCCATAAGCAGAGGTCAAGAGAAACTGGATATAGCTGCTTTCAATGCCTTTCAGTGCAGACTGTACAAAAGGTCATTACAACCTGAGAAGGTGTTCCAAGAATCTTGGCCTTAAATATATTGAAGTTGCTGACCTTTAGCAGTTGAGCAGAGTGAGCAACAGTCATGTTTTGATTTAAGCTTTGAGCATGGAAATAAATGGGTGTTTTTTCCTCAGGTCACTTGGTTAGTTTTTATATGAATACTTCTTAAATACTGACTTTACTAAAAGATGTACAAGATACACCTTAACATGTGTTAACCTTACAAGCTACCTCTAAAGGTTTTCTTGTATTTGGACTTCTGGAACAAGAAACTTACTAAATTTTTCCTCAAAGAGCAAACTAGAAGCTTATGTTTGGCCAAACCTAAACACTTAATCTTTATTTCCACATAACACCGATGATTCACATCACCATCTGAACAACTTGCATTCCATCCCAAGATCTGCACAGATTTTTCCATGTTGTCAACAGAGACCTCTCTACATCTCACTGGGCTCATAGCATACTTAAAAACTAGGTGGGAGAGGAAAGATCTGGCAGAAAAAAAACATTAAGAAAAGAAAATATATACCTTCTTTTTGGCCCAGGCTCTTCCATGCTACTGTCCCACCTCTGGGACATTAGCAAGCTAAGTTCCATTTCTTCTTTCTCACACTGTGGCTCATTTTCTTCATCATCACTGTTCTGAGAACTTCGCCAGCTTCCAAGAGAACGATGGTGAGAGAGTGTTTTTTGATGTCCCATCTGATATCCATCATTCTCCAATCCAGCCAACAGATCAATCATGGCCTCATCAGCACTACTGCCCACTGCAGAAAAAGCCCATACAAGTAGAATCTGTATTTTGTTCTACTTGTAAATGACTAGTTACAGTCTACCAGTAAAAAAACTCAACCAAACCAAACAAAAAAAGCCCCTCACCATTTTAAAATCTACTCGTTTGTTACTGTCTAAGCCAAGGCATGCTACAGAAACAGAGCTCTTCTCCTATCTTATGTTTTCAAATTCTACGATTTATCTTTTCTAGCTCTGTATCTAAAACTTTGACAACTTTCTGTTCTACTCTTCTGATTGCACCAGATTTAGTGGATGCAATTCTCTCTTTCCACTCTGCTCTTACCTCCTCACATTCAGTAAAGCGTCATTCTCCCCTTTAATTTCAGCACTGAGCGCCAGCTTCTGAAGCATCACTGCTTTCTCTTGCTCAATAGCTGCATTACCTTTGTTAGGCACTTCTCTCTATCACTTGAGGACTTTCAATCACTGCATATTGTGAAAAGGGGTGCTGATTTTGACCAACTATTCCTCCTTCTGTTCGTTACTATAATGCTCAACTTTAGTTCCCTTTCCATGTCACTATAAGCTGTTCTATTCCAAGGTTTCTCTAAATGCTGTTAGTTCACCTGATTTCACGAATCCTCTCCTTAATTTTATTTTCTTTTATGTGACCCAAGCTTACAGTAATTCATGCACTTCCCTTCTCATTTTTTATTTTTGTTTCTTAAAAATCCTTCCAAGTCACAAATTTTTCTCACTCTCTTCCTACTTACCTATCATCTGACCTCATAACCAATTTATGACCTCCAGTCTACCAGGCACCTTTGACTTCTCTCTCCTTCTCTGGCTGAAGAACTACAATCTCTACTTTCTTTCCTCAGGAAGCATCATATGATTACAATGATCTTGAGAATTATATAAAATAGATCTCAACATTGGTGAGAAAGGCATTTTTCATATTTTGCAAAGGCTTCACAAGACACCATGCAACTCTTTACAATAGAAACCATCCCCTTTTACAGAGTTCTGAATTAACCCACTTTCAATTATACTTTCTGTTCTTGGCTCCTTTGGCCTTTGTGAGGCCCATCATTGAACTCCAACCTCTACTTCGTATTAGTATGATCCCTGGGGTATAATTCACAGTGAATAGCAGAATTCATGTGGTTCACAGTCCCTGTGGCACTACAGCTCTACAGAGGAATGATTAAGAGTAGTGCAGGTAATGAAGGAGCATAAGAGACCCAAATATGCAGCACGTCACTCATAGTCACACAAGACACCAGAAATTAGTAGCTGCATGACAAGAAGGCAGGAGAGAAAAAAAGAAAAAAAAAGAGTCATATAATCTTGATTTGATTCTCTAGTCAATGGAAAAAACCAGACCATTTCAACACTTCAATTTGGTTAAGCAATTCAAATGTACAAACATAAGGCATGCTCTACATATTATTTTAGCCACTTTTTATCCTCTCAGGTCTGTTCATGTTTGCCAGCTCCCACAGAATTTCTTATAGCTCTTTCAATAAATCCAAACCCTTGCCTATAAAATTCCTATAATCAAAATCTTGCCTATTCTCTGCAAAATAAAACAGCACTACAGTCTTAATCTAACTTCATCCACTCCTCCTTTCTTAGCAAGAAAAGAGTTCAATTGCATTTTGAGTACATATTGTATTACCCACAGACATATACTGTTATCCAAGCACATATCCACACCCTATAGGTATCAAAAGAAATGGAGGCTACTATGGGTTTTAGATACTCCTCCCTGCCCCACACCATGTGGTTCATATTAACGTTATACACTATGTTTACCAAAGAACATACATAGAGATATACCATGAACTATGTGCATTTCATCTTCTCTAAAATATTTGAACTATTTCTACCTCATGCAGCTTTTCATACAAGTTCCTTTCTTGGTTATTTTATTGCTGTTTCCCCCTCGTGCCACTCACAATTTTACTGTCATGGTTTTTCTCCTCCTCCTAAATATTTTGCTTCTTGTTTCTCTGCCTTCAACCATTCTTTGTTTCTACAAATTTTGGGAAATGCTCTGCTGCAACTTGCCTCTCATTATCAACCTACTACTGCCCAGTATCTCGACAGCTGAGCTTCTGAAGACAGATCATGTGCTTGTTTTCTACCTGAACTGTATGAAAGATGCAGTCAGTAACTGCAAGAGTGTCATGGGCAGACAGTCAAAATCATCTTCATTCTGATAGTTTTAGCCTTATAGCCCTAGGAGCATAAGGAAGAGCAATACCCACAAGAGACTGCATTGAGCTGACCTAATGAGAGGACAGGCCTTACTGAACCAGCCAGACACAGCAGCCTCTACAAATACAGTCCTGGTGACATTTCATAGAAAACATAGGGTGTGTTTTGGTTGGTGGTAGGGTATGTATGTGTGTGAAGTCTTAACCTGTTTGAAAAACTCCTTGAGATAAACTACTTACTTTCTCTCATGATGAGTAGCCTAAGGGAACACAAAGACTGTGGAACATTAAAATAGTCTGGAAGAAAACACATTCCAGTCATACTCACTAAAAACTGTTGTCTGATTCAGTCTTTGAGACAAAGGCTGAAAGCTCTGACTATTCTCCACAATGTTTAAAATTGCTTCTTCATTAATAAGTGCTTCCTCTTCTTTATCAGTATGCATCCTGTTGGAATCTTTAAAAGAAAAAAGAAAAAAATAAAAAGAGAAAAAGAGAAAGCATAAAACTTCAGAGTCAGAGACATCAATACATTATGAAAGCAAGCCACTTCAGAATGGATTTTACTATTCAAGTGTATGTCCATTATTTGCTTTGGCAATTTTACAAAGGCTTACTCTAACAATAACAAAAATAAAAGCAAAACTACTCTTTGGTTTTTCATAACTAATAATCACAACTTCCTTGGCTTACTTCTGCTAATAGTATAAACAGCCAAACCATTACATAGATTTATGCCTAAACAATTAAGCAATTAAAAAAACTCACCTTTGCTCATCTTTTTATCATCATGCACTTCTACCGTATTAGCTGGTGTACACGGAAAGGCTTCAGGAGAAAGCACCTCAGAATGTAGTGTTAGTTCAGCAGAGAACTCCTCTGATCCATTACTGTAGTCCAGTGATCCTGACAACGTTCTAGTTAATTGAAAAGCAAGTTTTAAATGCATATTTAAGGTTTGCATAGAATACTGTATTTTATGACAAATGGCTAAACACTTACACAGAGAAGTCATTTTGCTTGAGAATTTCTTTAAGTCTCTTCTGAAAAAATTTTTCACTCTCTGTTGCTGGCACAAATCCACGGTCTTTAAAATTTGAAAAATATTTGTTATTCAGTTTTACTTTGACCTCTCAACACAGAGAGCAGCTAAAATTACTGATTTTATTAGGAAACGGCTCAAAGTTGAAGTGCCTGCTAAATTTTAGTGCCAAATCTGAGGGCTGACTTTCCAAGTGTATTAAAAAACTTTAAAATACTTCACATACTCCCTCTGATCTCATTTGCAACTGTATCAACAGCATTTACAAATCATGATGCAATTACAGCAAGGTGAGAATCCAAGAAAAATCAGTGAACAATTTTGAGAAGTCTGGCTTATGGAGCCTGTCTAACATTATACAGAAACACAGGAAAAAAGTCAATCAGAAAGCAGTCTGCCTTAGTCAGGAACCTGCCTCTTTCCTTCTTGCAATCCTCTGCCCTACCTCCCAAATATCATTCATATTTTAAAAGAAATATGGCCTAGGCTCTGCAGAGAATAGCCTGTTCATTATGCAATTATGTTGCAGAGCAAAGTTTTCCCTGAGTAATGAATTTTACATAAAAATACAGGGATTTGTCTATCTTATTAGAATTTTAATCTAATATCACCTTAGCTATAATTCCACAGAAATTAAATGGGACTGCCCTTGTGCATAAACTACAATGGAAAGCTTCAAGATACAGAGATTTAGTTTTGTGGGTATTTAAATGTTTTCCATCACAAAGCATGCAATCTTAACTGCCATTATCATTCATTCTGTCTAGAATGTTTTGCAGATAGCCGAATCATGATGTTGTCAGGCAAGGTTACGCATCTTGCTTTCAAAATTGGCAAACACATACTGGACCATCAGTAAGCCTGGAAGTAAAAAAACCAGTACATCTAAAAAACCCTCGAACTTGATACACCGATTAAAATTCTGTCCTCTTGCTTTCTCATCATTCAAAGTTTTGGATTAACAACTGCACAAATCTTATTTGTTTTTACCTTGTGACTCAGGTGGCTTAATCTGAGAAGATTCACATTTCTGTCTCCGTCGCTGCTTTTCATCCTCCCATATAGCTTGCAAACCAGGGTTCCTGCCAATCTGGGCTGAAATATGCAATTATACATGAAGGGAAGTCTGCCAAAGTGACAAAGCATTCTTTCCCCAAATTGGTTCTGACACTCTTCTTCATCTCTTTGTCATTCTAGCCTGTTATTTTTTAATTGTCATTCCTGCCTTACTCTAGGATTTGGTATTATGTAAAAGTTAAGATGTAACTTAATTTGTTTTCTAGATCTCCTATTTGCAATCTAGAGCTTTGGCTTTTTTTGGTCTTCCCACCAAGTATGTGTATAAATATATATACAAGTATATGTACATAAATATGCATATATGCACACATCTGATATGTCTATATTTCCATTACTATTCTTCCTATAGGTCTGAAACCTTCTGTTATGCATTAACAAAAATCTCTTTATATTGCTCTATTTTTAGAACCTCTTTTCTTTCAGAGTTAATTTTTTTAAAACTTTATAAATCTGGAGATCAACAATTCACTAACACAGAAATCTGGATTGTGATTTCACTAAGCTGAGCTTTAAAGGAAGAGTGAACTATGACAACATAGTTTCTGTTCTAAAACCATTTTACATGGAAAGTAATTTACACTTCACCTTCAATATCCAGTTGATTCAAAATGTCAGCAGCTACAGCATCCACCTCCAATTCACAGGTACTTTGTGGCTCAACACCCTTCAACATTAAAGAGCTGTGACAACATAAATACCACAAGTTAATTTTATCAATACACTGAGTTTGAAACATGCATCATCATTGTTTTTTAACTGGACTAATATCTAAAATTTTTCAGCGGGAACAGGAGTGACTAACTGAATGCAGAATTATCAGCTCCCATCCTCACCTACAAGTCCTTAAACTAATTATCATATTCAAATCTAATTAGACAAGAAATCTATACCTTCAACTTAAAGGGTTTAGATTTTTATTCTGTGAGGAGAAGAGAAAGAGCTGGCAAGTAACTCCAAGTATTAAAGCAATTACAATAATGTTCTCCTCCTCAAATATAAGATGAAATGGTCTATAGAACTCAGCCAACAGGACCAGGTGGGTAGGTGGGATCATGCACCCAGAAAACACAGTGGCAAGAATTTTTCTCTCTCATTCACAGTTCAGAGCACTGCACAACACTTTAACATTTACAACTATTTTTCTAGGATTTTTCTTTATTTAGCCTGGTGAATAAGAAAGAGAGTATTAACAACACAAACACATGCTGAACTAAGGATAACTGGCTTGATGAAGACTTAAAATACTAGAAACAGATTCAATGACTGATCGCCTTCCTGATATGCCTTTTCAGATCTGCAAATGTCAGTAACCTTCCACCTGTTGCTGTCAGTGAACAAATTTTAAGAAGTCCATGGAGGAGGCTAACAAACAGAAACCATCTCCCAGGTTTATTGTAAAAGTCTGTTTACTCTTTAAAATTTTTTAGGGCAACACTGAAAATCCACTCCAAGCTCTTCAACTTTCTAGTAGGGCCTGTAGCAATAGAAGGGGTAATGGTTTCAAACAGAGAGGGTAAATTTAGACTAGATGTAATGTGTTTTGTTGTTTGGGTTTTTCTTTATGAGTGTGATGAAACACTGGAACAGACTGTCAAAAGAGGTGGGCGAAGTCCCATCTCTGAAAACATTCAATGCCAGGTTACAGGGTTCTGAGAAACCTAATCTAGTTGAAGGCGTTCCTGTTCATTGCAGGGGGGCTGGACTAGATGACATTTAAAGGCCTCTTTGAACCCAAACTATTTTATTATTCTATGCACACTTTTAAAGACAATGCATTGCTATCACATCCCTCTGTTCCCAGTCACACCATCAGCCGAGAAACAAGTCCATAATATGCTCAAAATGCACACTTTTCATGTCAAACACTTCACATTTATCAAAAGATTCAAACAGAGCTTTGCCTGCACAGTGGGCAACAGGAACTGCAGGCAAGATGAAGCTTGTATTTTGATCCCACAGTAAGAAACAACCGCAGGATCACTGGGAAACAAAACTCAGGGAAGAGGCTGCAAGAATTGTTAGCTCCCTTTACAAAATCAAAACACTTTTTGGAACAAGCAAAAAGGGACCTCAAAACAGAATGGTCACTGATATCAGAAATGTGGCAAAGACCTACCTTTGACTTGTCTGGAGCTTACAAAATCAAATAGCTGAGCTTCTCACTTTCACTAATTTCCTCTTTTAAAATACAATAAAAAAACCCAAAAACTAATGGGGGTTGGGGAGAAAGAGAAAGAAGGAAAGTTCTTGAATAGTTTAAGAAAAAATGTGGTTTAGTGACATATTTCTGAAGAGTTTGTTTGATGACTCAAACCATTAACAAAAGCATTTGCTTTTCCTCTGACAAAGACAGCTTCCTATTGTTTTCCTTTCATTTAGCTACGATGTTTTGTCAAAAAAACCCCTCATGGCTTGGTTTTCCACATCTCAATCAAGATCATGGCCAGTGATTTGAGAACTGATCAAGACCAAAGACAAAACTGACCAAGAGCTTCCCAAGTAATCAGATTTCTTACTTACAAGAGATTCTAATATGGATTTCTCATATAAAAATAACACTAAATTCAACAATGCTGAATTTAAAACAAACTGGTAGATGTTAAAATAATTGAAGTACTTTTCCATAGTAATATTAATTTGAAGCATGTTCTTTGTCTGCAACTCATTCAAACAATTTGAGCAACTAGAATGAAGAGTTAGCTCATTCTGCCCAAGCTCTAAATCAGGTATGAGGAGCCTTTCTGTCAAAAACTACAGTATTTCAATTTACAGGGCATATTATTCAAATTAAAAACACTAAGCTAATAACAGGTCTTTTCTGAAACAAATCTAGGATTTATCATCATAATTGTCATTAACACTTCCATGATGAAGGCAGGACTGGCAGTCAAAACTGCACAATCCAAAGACTTATGTGGAAGCTAATAGACACCTGACACACACAGTAAGTTCTTCATTAGACTTGAAAACTGTCCTCCCAATACAATGGGTACATTAGCTTGGCCTTTAACATCCTTGTCAAGGTGAGCTGCTAGACACTTGCACGAGTTGAAGCCATGGCAGTAGCACTACAAGCTTCTGCAACATTCAGGTAAGCCACAAAGGCCAAGAAGTCATTTGTTCTCACTTGAGGAAAAACCTTGAAGAGCGTATGAGAGCAGAGCAGTTTTAACTGGTCCTTCTAACATTTTAATTTATGTTGATTAAAACAAAAACATGAGGTGGCAAGGGGACAAACTGTCCTGAACTACAGTTACTTAACATGGTTACATGCTGCTTAGGGAACTGTTCCATCTGAGTACTGGCAATAGCTTGGTCAGCTGCTAGGTTTGGTGCTTTCCTCACCTAAAACAAATGTGTGCAACATATACACAAAGTAACCATATTCTCCATTCTCCCTGATCAAGACACATTTTCTTAGCAGCTACAGTGCTGTTTTTAGCAGGTGAGAAGACAGCATGAAGAAGTCCGAACATGTCTAGTCTCCCAACTGTAGTTAGTTGAAAATAAGAACTACTTCATTTCATTAGCAATTGTAATGCCTTGGAAGATATTCAGAAGTGGGCTCTTTGACACAGATTGCCTTATACAACAGTCTAATCACCTGCCTCACAGCACATGCATCAGTTATGCAAGGAAAAATAGTGGTTTAGGTAATGCCAAAACCATGACTTGGGAATATCTGTATTAGAACAAGGTTAGAAAAGACAACTTAGCAAGTCCCAGGCAAAGCTTTTCACAGCATCTGTTTCATTTTGTACGAAGGAATGTAGAGAGAACTGTTCACAAGATAAAACTTGTAATACAGATATATGAAAGACAGGGTTAAGTGAGGTGGTGTAGAAGCAACTCATCTGCACAAGAACAGAAATTTACTCTCTGAAGAAGCAAGATAAATCAGGGTTGCACAACACTGAGTTGCCATGGCCAGGCTACTTGGGATACTCATACCAGTTAAAGTGCCTTTTATACCTACACACCAGGTGAAAAACTGCAATACAAATCCATTTTACTTTTGTATAAAAAGCTCCAAATACATTATTTTGAGAACACAGAAAATGGTCCTTATTTTTGAAGAAAGTAATAGTTTGTTTGCACTATCCACTTAGATAAAAACTATAGTTTAGGATGGAACTTGTGCTCAAAGAAACCACCAACATTTGGTTTCTCAGACGTTGAGGCAAGGAATTAAAGCTACAGTCAACACGTATTTTGAAAAGTGCCCACTACATACAGCTAGGTAGATCAAAGCCCCCAAAAACCTCGAAGAATAATCAAGAAGGTCAGTATCTTAATTCACCATTATTAATGGTAGCCTAAGGAAACAATCTCTGTAATGACCACATCTGAGGTATTTGTAATGTTAAACTAAGCACAAGAGACAAAAACTAATTCCAAGGAGAATCTGAAAGGTGTTACTCAACTGTGCTGATAAGGACTCTAAAATTTGACATAATAGTTTTCCATACTCTGTTCATGGCAGAAAACACGTCCTTGTTTTCAGGATGTTCAAGTGACTCAAATAATGTGCATATTATATTAAAAAATCAAATAGCTAAATAAAAACATGCACAGGCTGACAAGAGAAAAAAACAATTATGACAGCCACAAACCTAGCAAAAATCCGCAATATTACATATCTGCTAGACTGTGCAAAAGTGTTATTTGTCAGATCTTTCCACTTCCATATAAACTAGTGTCTAATAGCAAATCTAGGATTTAAAAAAAGAAAGTGTTTCTCAAAAGCATTCTACCATTCTGCTTTTAACACATCATGCCCAAGTGGCAGACTTGACTGGCAGATTGCTCTAAGTCTGATGTTTACCAGAAAATTTTCTCAGTGGAAGTCATAGAAGTGTTTTGTCATTTATCAGCTGCCCGAGTGGGATAACAAAATGTGTCTCATGTCCAGAACTCCTGATGTCAAAAACTGCTGGATAGCACTACCAGGTTGAGGTGACTGCTGCCCAGTTTAGGGTAGGCTTTGTAGGTTTCAGTGCGATAACACTGGCAAGTATTATACCTAAAAGCCATAAAACATATGGGATTCCTGGGCACTAGAGATTTTAGACATTTTTCTATTTGATAACAGAATCATTCTAGAATTACATTAAAAGAAGTTCTCTGGCTTAACACAGTGCACTAATCAAAGTAGCGAGTAAATAATTTGGAGATTTGCCAGCAGCAAGACAGAACTGGGTTCTGGCTGGGTTAAATGCTGTTCTTGGTAAGTGGCCAAGTAGCAAGGTGCTCTCAAGCACAGAAGAGGGAGTTCGGTCACAAAGAAACTTTGACATAGTCCTCAAATGTTTTTTGAAATAAGGAACCATCACTAGCATTTACTCATGCAAAATGCTGCTCATGTTACCTATGTGACTTTTAAATTTTGCAATTACCTTCCAGGTATCTAGAATTGTATTTCAGCCAAGTGATATACTCTGTTCCAAAGCCAAGAGATGCCCAATCACTGGCACCGCTTGGTTAAACAAGAGAACTTGTCAACTGCCACTTACAGCAAGGACTTGCATGTTCAACTATCTCTAAAATGTATTCTTAATGTAAACAAAGGATAATGAGTCTGAACAGACATCCTAGTCACTATGAACACAAGACAGGCCTAGAAATTTTGTGGTCTCAAATGACATTTGACTGTCTTTTCCCTTCTTGCTTTTTCTTGACAGAACAACCAATAACTTAAGCATACAGCTGAAAGGTAGGGAAAGATCTGTGTGACCATCATATCTGATATAAAGGACAAGCAAAGAACTTAGAAGTTCAGTGATATTTAGAAGAAACTCCAAATGCTACTGACAATAGCAGTCAAGTGGTGAAATACAGCAAGCAAAAAAATTTTGCTAAACATTTCACACAACAGTTAAATATCTCAATTTGAACTGGAGAGAACTTGAAGAGGACTGGAAAATAAAGTGAGGGGACTGTGCTGGTATTGCACATGAAACTACAAATGAATACAGCTGTTGATATGGAAGTTAAGTATGTTGGGAATATGGAACATACTTTGTTAAGGAAACAGAAATAAAGGAAGAAAGGCAGCTTTACAACTACTGAGTAATGCTGGAGACTGCAAAAACAGAAACAGTTGAGTCACAATCATTCTAGGACACAATTACAAGGGTTTCCTTGGATAGATATCTCATACCATCTGGGTCAGATTTAGCCTCAGTAAGGTTGATCATGACAATTATAGATCCATTAAACTAAACTAGAAGCAAATTTTCAGAATCTGAAAGGAAATTAAGCAGGAAGGCAACCTGGAACTGGCACTGCAGTAGGTTTGATTACAAGAGCACTGTTTTAAGTTGATGACTCCCATAAATAATCTAGGACAAATTTTAACAGTTAAATAATTTTGTGTAGATACAGAACAGAGTAAAATTAGGATGGAAAAGTTTAGGTTTGTTGCTTTGCTGCAGCATGTATGTCCTATAGCGTGGGGAAGACAGTCATGCTAGAACACCCTTAATTTAAAAATTTATTTTCTAGACAAAATAATGTTTAGCACAGTATCAAATGGGAAACAATTTCAGTTGGAGAAATCATAAATGAGTTCCTAATTTATTAAAGCATTTTAAGAGCTAACTAAATGTGAAAATCATCTGGGTTATATAAAAAGGACAGAGTGTCGACACAAAATGTGTAGAACTGAATATAGACCAGTTTCTGTGACTGAGTTTACTTCACATCTCATTAATACTTTTGGCAGAAAATGCAGCAGTGTAGTAATGAAATATGCTGATAAGGCAAGCCAGTAGACATGCTGGATACATAACCATATCATAGTATCAGAAAATAAAAGCAGGATTAACTCAGAAGTAGAATAACAGAATGAAATTTTAAAATGGGATGAAAGATCCTATAGGAACTCATAATGGATTCCAAACAGAAGATGCTTAATTGGAAAAAGAAAGAAGAGAAATATCTTGTACTAATAAATCCTAAAATGCTCACAAGCCAAACTGGCATGAGAAATGAAACTGCGAAGTGTATCAGGAAATACCATTATCATTGCATACAGTGTAGAGAGAAATTTGTGTAGCATATTATGTAGTATTCAGGCTTTACATTCAAGAAATAAATTCCTGCTGGCAGAACTTCAGGGAATGAATGCCAGGGAAATGGCCAGTCTTGGTATTTTCCCCATTACTGGTAATGTCCCACTTCTGGAACATTTGTGAGTGCCGGAGAAGGACTGGCATGAGTGAGGTGTTGCACCTCTGGCTGTATACATGGAAGTGTGGAAGGAGGAGGAAAGAAGACCTGTTGTTACAGCCATGAGGATGCATCCTTGGCTCCTGCTCTGCTGAGCTCATCCCGCTCTGGTTTTGACAGCCAGGAAGTACTACTTTGCTCTCTTTTTATATGCCTTCCCTAGATCTGTGTAAAATAACATCAGATAATCCTTGTCTAATTTAGGATCCAACCTTTAAGTAAGCTGGCTAGCAGAATCAAGCCAAATAAAAGTTGAAATGGACTGTGAATGAAATATGCAGCCAAAAAGAAGAAGAAACAGCCCAAGAACAACTGCACATAAAGTGACCAGAAGTAAGATGGTCAGATGAATGTTGTAGCAAAATCTGAAGTAGTAACAGAATCAGAAAACCAGATGTAACCAAAAGAAGTTTATGTTTTTGCATGCTAGAAAAACGTGAAGTATGGTTTAAGGCACACACTTTCTACTGGGGCAGCCCATTCTCCCAGTACATAACATTAGCAGGAAGCGTGGCATATTGAGTCCAATAAGCTCTTCAGAGAAGAATGACAGGAACCATGCAAAGACTGACAAGACTACTAGATGACAGAAGGACCTGCCAAACACTAGCAAATAGCTTAAAGAATGAACTTGCTGTAGATAAACTATACAAATCAAAGTAGCTTCAGATACTGTCAGTGTCTCTTCCCTCCCCAACTCCAGCCATAAAACTCCCAAAATAGCAGAAATATTCCATTTTCTTATAGAAGTGAAATGATTACAAGTTACAAACTGTAGAGTAGGAAATGCCCAGGAAAATGGAAAAGCATGGGAGACGGATAGGAAAATTCTAAGCTGAGATTCTTATGTAGCTACCATTTGAAATGGACACACTGAAATTCTCTGATAACACCCTACTCATAGAATCATAGAGTCATTAAAGTCAGAGAAGTCCTCCAAGATCATCAAGTCCAACTGTTAATCTAGCAGTCCATGTCCCCCAAGCACCACATTCACATATTTTTTGAACACTTCCAGGAGATTCCACCACTTCCTGGGTAGCCTATTCCAATGCCTGACCACCCTTCCAGTGAAGAAACTAATATTCAGTCTAAGCCTCCCCTGGCACAACTTCAGGCCATTTTATTTTGTCCTCCCACTTGTTACCTGGGAGTAAAGACTGACCCTCACCTAGCTATGCCCTCTTTTCAGGTGGTTGTAGAGAGTAATAAGGTCACCCCTAAGCCTCCTTTTCTCCAGGCTAAACACCCTCAGCTCCCTCAGCTGCTGCTCACAGGACTTGTGCTCCAGACCCTTCACCGGCTTCACTGCCCTTCTCTGGACACCCTCAAGTGCCTCAATGTCCTTTTTCTAGTGACGGCCAAAAACCAAAGAGAGGGTTCGAGATGTGGCCTCACCAGTGAGGTCACGTTAGTTAAGGATGATTACAAAAACACAATCTGTGAACTGACGTGGAAATATTCTCTGTAACTATTAAGCTTGCTTAGCCTTCATCAGTCATCATTCCAAGACCCAGAAAGTCAAATTTTACCCATTATCTCCCAGTTGGATTTTTATAACCATATATCACAAAGTGTCAGGTGACCAAAACTATACAAAGAAACTAAATAATGACGATTTGTGTTACATTATCACCTTTTTTTTTGTTTAAAAACATGCAAAACATTATAAGGGTCCTTTAAATGAGAGACTGGAACTCTGTATTACATGCAAGTTGATGTATATAAGAAAATGTGGCATAAAACAGAAAAACCTGGGATGCTGACCTTGGTATTTCATCTTCTTCCCATTCAGTGAAAGATATGTTGCTTGAATTTTCTGGCAAATGAGTTCTATGATGTTTACTTACACCTGATGTATCACCTAGGGAAAAAAGTAGAATGAGAAATTAATTCATTTATGTGGCAATATTTTTTACAAATATCATTATATAACTGCATTTATTATTTAATATTACCAGTCCACCTGCTCCTAAAGAATAAATAGCCCTGCATGATATCATCTTCACTCGTTAACTGTGCTATCATATAAATGATCTAATTTTCTAGCATGTAGACACATATAAAACGAAAAATATCTCCAACACACTGACATTATCAGAATTACACTTGTTGCATTCTAGTCATATCTTAACCTAAACTCAATTGTCTCCTATTTGTGAAAATTTCAAAATAAATCATACAGAGTCTGATGTAAACTTCAGAATTTCCCGGGTCCATAGTTCAAATCCCAATGGAAATTAGAAGCTAAAAAACCCACAGAATTCTACTTCATGCTTTTCCTCTTTCTTATTTGTGAGTCAAAAGGGAATATACAATACATTCCAGATACAATGGTAGTAGCAGTAAGTGGAAACCTGCAATGAAGGCAGACGTCTGACCTACAAATAAAGAAAACACTGTAAGTTTGCTCAGAGGTCTCTGAGTAACGAAGTGTGCTCCAAAGTCATGCTGGTGAAGTCCTCTCTGAAGAATTCCTATCTCCCTTGAGGTCTCCACCTGAACCCTCAGTCTTCAGAGAAAGGGAAGACAATACACGCAGGATATGGCACAAAAACAAAAAAGGCCCAGGAATGGAGTTGGAGCGAGGTAGAATGGAAAACGAGTAGAACCTTGAAAATTACTCAGTCTCCCACTCCTACCTGAAAGACCAGTTTGAACCTTGAATTTTCTCAGCTATGTGGTGTCACGCACTAGCAGTTTTACGGTATTAAATTTACCTTTCAGCTATAGCAAACACTTCTCCATTTGTTAAAGATACACCAGTTAAAAAACTCAATTGTCAGAGGTCTTCAGTAATTAAATATTTATTAGAACATGTATTTTTATTCTATAAGTTTCATAATAGTCTTGCCAATGTGAATTCCACTACTTGGAATATTTGGTTTAGGGATACGTCATTTAGCAAAAAGCCCTAAGTTACTACAGAAGCAACTGGCAGACACCATGCCAAAAGAACCTTAGAAGCTACAAACAGAAGCAAGCAGGCTTAATTCCCTATGTTCCAGGCCAATTCCATATGTTACCGCACCCAGATTAGTTCCTGCAAACCCTGCCCTTACATCAGACTCTTAAGTTTACGGACATGGCACAAAGATGTGGCATTCAAGCAGGGTGAAAAGACACTCCTGTGCTTATGCAGAGCCAGCTCGTATTTCAGCCACACCTGTGCTGCTACGGTCTATGCACTTCAATGCCTAAGCAGGTGATTCCAGAAAGACAACACAAAATATCTGATCCCATTGGCACAGATCCAGCTCAAATCTAGCACACCTTACTGTCTGCGCATTGGGCAGCTAGCCCAGGAAGAAACACAGCCATGTTTTTACTGCATGGCACATCAGCTAATTCCCCATATTAAAATAAACTGACTATGCATGGAAACATCTCTTGTTATTTTTCATCTGCAACTTGATTATTTTAAGCTGATGAAATGGGACTGAACAGTTGTATATTTTGAAGGAAAATACATCTCACAGCAGCTATGCAAGATTGTAGGCCAAGTGGTAAAATATATACTATTATTTTTAAAATTTATATGCATTTCAAATACCATACCACAGCAGTTTCAGTGCATTATTCCCTTTCTTATTCCCTATGAACGCTGTTTTCCTATACTTCTAAAAATTGAGGCTCAAATTCCGTATCAGTTTGTTTCTTCAGTAAAGTTAATCATAGGGATAGGGATTTAAGGACACTCAATGTTCCCCTTTTCTTGATACAAAGATCTTTAAAGAGAGTAGCAATGACATGTCAAGGTCTTTCAGTCATATTACAGAAGCAGATTCAGCTACTGAAAATAAAATTTTGCAATAGTTACAGTGGTATGTGGTGCATGAATGAATAGGCAGCCTTCTTCACAGCCCATAAAGACAAGGACTTGAGAAAATGATCTGCTGCACCTTCGGGATACAGGCTGATGAAGGCAGAATACTCTTGCTAATACAAATTTGTGTGCTGACCTCTCTCAGCCTTCAAAAAGGTCTACTTATCTCAGTGAGAAAAATACCACTATGAACAGGCTCCTGAGGCTGCTTGCTTACACTGACAAACATATTAATTACCAAAGTCATTTTTGTATCATCATCTGCAAGGGAAGTAAGGTAAGTGTTTGCTGCCCGTCTTTTGGCAAAGGCTTTTACTGCTGTCTAAGAAACAATGCTTAGCCTGGCCTGCGTGACACAGCTATACCTGACTGAAAGGAATGCACACTCCCACAACACAGATGCTGAGGAACAGGCAGGTAAAATGTGTCACTTGCAAGCAGAGGCTGTGCCTTCTACCCCACTCCAACAGCCTGAGCTCAGAGCGGGTTGCTGTGCAAGGACAGGCCTCTTGTCAGCAGTGCCTCTGTAAGGCTGCACCAGGGACAAACCATTTGTCGCTCGGCTGCTGTGCCAGGAGCAGCAGACAGTGATCCTGTGCCTGGGGACTCCAACAGACTGAAGCAGGCCACTGATGCACGTGCCATGTGGAGCCATGCAAAGCAGAATGAATCTTCCTAGGAGCACTGCAGCCAGTATCTGAACGAGCCAGACAAGGTAGAGTCATTTTTTTCCTTTTATTGGATTCTTCCCTACAAGAAAAGTTAGAAGTCCACTGGTCTCAGCCCATGCTCTTTCACCCCTTTGTTCCCATACAAGACTTAGGTCTCTCAGCCTTAATAAATGATGAAGGAGAAAACAGCTTGTGTGTTTCACCTATCATCTGAAAGAGAGGGGAATAAAGAGCTATGGAAAAAGAATGGAAGCAACTATTTGATACAATCACATTGCATGTTTCCAGAAGGCTGATTTGAATATTTGGGAGACTAAAGGTACCTGACTATACTTCCTCAGGACTAAAAATCCTGAAAATGCTCCGTCCATGGCCGAGCTTTTGCCTTCCTACAGTTCTGACACTAGCAATAAGTGTGGCCTATTGTTGAGAATGAAAAGAGTATTTTCCTTTTAAAAAAAATTAGTTAAAAAACTCCATGGTCTAATCTATTGCTGTCTGAATATATATGCATAAAAATAAGGAGGAAATTCAGCATGATTATTGCTTGGCATTTTACAGAAAGATACTTCACCATTCCTTTCAACTTTTGCTTTAGCTGTAGGAACAATTATGATTTAAGTAAACAATACTTATTTTACTAAACGTTAAGTACCAAAGGCATTATGCTTTTCCTACTGTTATCTTTCCTTTATAATGAAGAATTTAGAAGAATTGGGCATGTTCTCATCAAGCTTAATTTTTATGTCAGTGTGTACATCCAAAATGCCAAACTAATTTTTTAAAATACCTCCTTCACTCACACACTAATAATTCAAATTTTACCTTAGAGCAAAATGACTTTAGCACAAACACAAGCATTTTAATTAAGAAAATTCATTGTCATCAGAGCAAAATCATTAGCCATAATTTTGTAGACACTGCTGCAACAAAAAAAGAAGCATTTGAATTGATAGAAGAATCAAAACCATAAAAAAATAAAGCAACAGTATTATTATGCTATCTTTCATGTCAATTCTTCAACTAAATATCAACAATTTTTCATCTTCTAGAAAAGAGGTGTGGTCATCCTGTGAAATGGTCAGAGCTCCACTGCTGACAGAAGATATGTTTCTTGATATACAGCATCTCATTTCAGGAAGCAGGCTCTTTCCTCAGTCCCCATACAGAGGCATAAAAAGGAAAAAAGCTACATATGGACTTTGATTTGACACCGAAAGCAAACTTCAGGGAAACAACACAATACCCACTCAGCCAAACTACAGCAAAAGCCTGACAGCTAGTGACGTCTTGTTCAAAACAGTAGTTTTTAGCCTTCAAAGCAATTATTTGGTCTTAAGAAATGAACACCTTACTTTTTCTCCTTGCCTTTCTGAATTTGACAGCAGCCAGGTTTATTAAATTCATTCCATATAAATTGTAGTCTATAAAGAGTTGGAGGAGGTAGGGAATATGGGCTTCATGAGGCTGGTAAGATTTGTTCATTATGGCTCCACCTTGCAGAAGCTCACAAACTCTGAAAGACAAATTAGGACACAAATAAAAATTATTTCAGTACAACAATATTGATATTTGAGTTTATCAAAATATAAAATACTTACACATTTTAAATTTTGTCTTAGTTGTATTTTTAACTTAAGAACTCTGTTTTCACAATAACAGATGAACAAAAGTGATCTCTGCTAATAATGATATAGTATTTGGGTGCTGGTTACAAAGAAATTTTGAATCCTTTAGCTTAAAAAACATGAAACTCTGAAAAAAACCATCCTACAATATTCTATTCCTGCAAGTGATCCAAAAGCCACTATAGGCCATGGAAGTCTTTCAACAGAACAACTGTGGCAGCTGTATGCCTACACACCAGTAATAAGTTTGAAAGTCTCTCTAGTTCTCCTTGACATATATATGATACATATGATGTCCTTCATAGCTTTAAAGCTACATATTGTGTACTCAGAAGCAGTATTTTAAAACTCTGTAGAAGGACAAATCCTCTCTTTAAAACAGATACACGTTAAAAAATAACTGCAAATATCTGGATAATTACAAGTTGGAGCAGTACTTTTATCTCAAATTAACATACATCTATACAACAAAGAAAAAAAGCACTTAGCATTTCTAAATTAACATACATCTATACAACAAAGAAAAGTACTAAGCATTTCTAAATGCAACAAACTGGGATTAAAAATAAAGTTTTATACAGAAAAAAAGAAAGGGATAATTTAAGTGAAGTGTCAGTCTTTATTTGGATAGGAGCAATTCAAACAAGAGAAGCTCCAAATTTTGAAACAACTGCCATGTCATACATTAAGACAGAATTTTAAATCACGCAAAATTTCACTTGCCTAGAAGAAAAATCAGACAATCCTGTCTTACGATCATGTATTAGACCTTTTTTAAAAAGTTACAGTATGTAATAGCATACACTCAAGGGGTTTCACTTTATGCTTGGGAAATAATTCCTCCTTATTTATTCCTGAATTTACTGCAACTACTTTGACAGTAAGACTGAAATCAACAGCACTTTCATATAAAAGAACATTACTCTATTGAGAAATAGAGAACCTGTCTAATAACAAAAACTATTCAGTTTTCCAAGTAAATCCTAAATTTAGTAATTGTTGCTGGAATTCAAACCTACCAAAATTTATTTCATATCAGATGAAATGAAACCACATGAAAGACTGCTACATCGTTTTCCTTAAGAGTTACAGGAAAAGTAACCTGATGCAAATTTGTTTAAGTGTTCAAAAATTACAGTGAGCATGAAACAACTGGAGGCAAGTATGTTTTGGTACTGCTCTCCCAACATGCTACTGCTTTAAAAGATTATCCGTGTGTTTAAGATTAGCAATTTTTAAAGTGTTTTGAAAACTGTGGGACAATAATTTTGGAGCTTTTATTTTGTTAAGTTATTGGTGAATCTTGTTTCAAACTCGACTTTTTAATTCACGATATAAGGAAATCAGACAGAACTTTGTATTTCCACATCCTTACCTTTTTACCATTGCAGGATTGTAAAGATAAATCTTCATAAACTGTCTCTCCTTTTCATGGTAACCATAAAAAGGCCTGGAGAGAAAGAAATAAAAGCAAGAAGCTAGCCAGTTATGCTGTGGCATTTATTCAATGACATTTTACTATGAAGAGTATTAAATAAGTATGTCTATCTACCAAGGTAAAGATGAAGATGTATTTCATTTAGGTCTTCCCCATTAGCCTCTTATGCAAACAAACAAAATACCTGAAACACTCTGTTATGCTGCTATGAGGCAACAAGCAGCTGACTTTCAGTAATGACTGTTCTGAAGTTCTAAGGCAAGATGTGAAAAAGAGGCAGGTTCTCCTAATTTCCACCTGTTCTTTTTGCACTGATTCAAGCAAAGATTGTCATCAACAGTTTACTCTGCCCAGTTTTCACTAAGAGAGGAGCAGCTGTACTACAATTTACATAGTTCTCACAAAAAGAACAACATCAAGAAATTTGGTAGGTGACCTTCTTTGTTACTGCAAAAACATCAGGAAGTTCTGATTGAAAATAAAAACAAGTTATTGCAGCCACTTTACTCACAATATCTAGAAGCCACCAAAACTGGCTGGGAACAGAAATACTATCTTCCTACACTTAACAATTAGAAAGAATGTATTTCAGAAATGCATGAAAAAAGAAAATAAAACATAGTGCTGCACAACACTGAAAATTAGCATTTACATTGTTTTGAAGATAAAAAACTGAATACGTGTATCTAGACTACTTGTGTTCCTCCAGGATATTTTCCTATTATTCATTATGATTTGACTTATTTTTCAGCCCTTGGTTATGCAAGTTAAATAAAAATTAACTAATAGAATCCTTAAAATGTTATTCATTCATGTTAACATTCAATAATAGCATACAGTTCAGCAGCAATAGAAAGCTACACCAAATAAAACACAATGGTCATCTTGACAGATCAGTAAATGTATGTTTAAAAGCCTCTACTTCCTGGCCTGTGCTGCTGTAAGAATCAGACAGATAAACATAACCTGACAGTCTCCATGGGGGCCATTTTAGAGGAACAAAAAAAAAAGATCCCCTAGAAACAGGCTCTTGCAAGACATGCCTGGTCTCAGGGAACCTAGAATAACTCAGAGAGGTAGAAAATGCTGCATGGAAAGTACTGCTCTAACAGCAGAGACAGAAAAAGCTAACAAGAACAGATTTTGCAAAATTATACACACTTGGACACAATCTAGGAAAAAATGGTTGTGTCAAGAAGGTTTTTTTGGGAAAACCTGTTAACTATGTTAAAGTCAAAGCAAGTGAGAAGAGTTATTTAGAAGTTGTACAGCCCTGTATGAAGACATACGTGGGTGGCGAATGAAGAAGGATTAGCACTGCACTCACCCAAGTCCAAAGTGCTTCTATGTAGTACAACTGCAAAAAACATTTCAAAACAGACAAGCAAAACTCCTGACCGGTCATACTTACATTCCAGATACTAATGATACTTTGAAAACATGTTGAACAGTAGAAGATGGATTGCCTAAAGCCACATTGAGTGCTCTGTCAATGCTGAATGCCACTTGACGAAGGTAGCATTCTGGATGCTGTCCAAAGCCATCATATGGTACATAGAGGTAAGGAAAGATACCATGTAAGTGGAGACAAGTCTTCTGACCTAAAAAAAAAAAGGTAAACATTTATTTTCTAATGACTACTTTTTCTTCTTCTAAGTAGTTGATATATCTGAATTTTTTCATATTATTTTCAGGTTCTGCACACAGGATAAATTTATGACACAAGTGCAGGTGTGTTTCAAACAAAAGGTACTAATGTAGAGCAGTTCTCACACTTGATTCATTGACAAAATCAATACAGAACAGATGTGGTTACATGATATACACGATTACACTGGTGTAACAAGAGAATTCACTACTAATTATTTTCTTTATAGTAATAACACAGCATCTCTCTAACTTTGCATACTGAGTAAGTGTTGGATGCTTAACAGTTTCTCAGCCTTTGTGAAAGTTTTTCAGTATTGATCATACAACGTCTCAGAAATTAAAAAGAACATCCAGAGCACCTATGAGGCCATTCAGTATTCTAGTTATTGAGGTATAAGTTGGGATGTGGAAAAAAAACTAGGTGATTTTCAATTTTTAAAATCTGTGGATTCCTGAGAGATTTCCACTTTATATGCAAATCTCTAGACTTCTAACAACATGCTTACTTCTCAGCATTAGCTTCCGTGAGTCTGCAATAAGAGCAGAGTGAAAGGACACACAGTGAAAGCCTTTGTGCTGGACCACAGTCTGAGCTTCTCACTCAGACAAGGCAGTACAGTGATATGGACTGGGACCTCCAAAACTCACCACATTTTTAGGGGGACTAGTCTCAACTACAATGCATGTTTTCTGTTCTTTTCTCACCACAACACAACAAAGCATGCATTCACTGGCATTCATTTGCCACCTTTTCAGTCCCCAAAAATCACTCATGACTTCTCACTGCCAATGAAAAGCTTTCACAGAAAAATAATGTAAGCATGTGTTGCTGATTAACAACCACCACCACAATGATAGGCAGCACATATCCCTTTGCATTTTGTTTGGATGAACTCCCTGCATGAGGACAGCAAAACTGGCTGTGCTTTCATCACCCAGGAGATGAATGTTACAAAGAGGGAGCATAACCAATGAAAAGACTTCCGAAAGTCCACTCTTTCAAACTGAGGTTATTTCTCAGCTGGTGGAGCTTGCCTGAAGTATTTACACTCAATCATATACCAGTTGCCACCCAGGGACGGCAGCTTAAGTCCATTAAAGTGCAGCAAGAACAAGACCTTCAGGCTGAGGACTGCCTGCAAGTCTTTTACACCTGTGAAAAGCACACCCCAAAATCCCAGTAACAGCGTAGCTTTCTTTGTCCCTTTTTTAAAACTGGGGTCAGATGTATTGTTCTTCAAATTATGTTTAGAAGTAAAATAATTGCTCAGGAAAATGGTATTACAAGTTCATTTTTCAAGGTGAATTTTATTCTCCTAGCAAGTCAATGCCATCAAGTCTCCTCATCAATGTTCAAATATAATCTATATATGCATTCATAATGTTGAAGTCATTGTGTATGAATTCTGCCCATGTCCTTAAAATATTTCAGGAGAGTAAAATTCTTATTTATGTATCATGTTTTTCAAGTAACAATACACTAAGAGGAAGGGGAAACTAAAGAAACTAAGAACTACAGGTTTTGTTTGGGGTTTTTTTTTTAATGCCAAAATAAAGGACAGTAACAGCTTTATATGGCAGAAAACTTTCCACCTTAGGGGTGACGAAAAGTCATATATTAGTAGCATGTGAACTGAGAGAGGATTGATTTGTGCAGTGGTAGCAAACCATTTCTTTTCTGTACCAAGTCACCAACATATCTGAGTGCGTACTGATGGTTGTACTTAAGATTGATTTTTAAATATCGGAGTCCCCCATCCAAATATAATTAACAGAAAATTAATAGTTTTTTAAAGTTCTAAAGTTTCTCTATTCAAGTTTGGTTGGTTGGTTTTGGGAAGGGTTTGAGTTTGGGGTTTTTTTATTATTTTTGTTGCTAAGTTGGAAAGGGTGGGTCGTTGTTGTTGGTTTTTTAAAAAATGCATCCTAGGATCATGTTCAGGGGGAAATTCAAACGAGTTCATAAAATAATTTGTCTGAATGCCCACTGCAGCTTAAAAAACCATGTGAACAAACCAACTCACTGCAAGCTAAATTTCATATTGGAATACAGACTGAATTTCTGTATATACAAACATACATGTCTATCCCTCCATGAATTTTATAAATTCAGGTGTTTGCTTCCTAGAGCTTGTCAGTCAGAATCAGTTCTGCACTTACACATTTTTTTGCACTACTAGCTATGAACTCCTTTCAAAAGCATGAATTTTTTCATATTTTAAGAAATACCTTAGCTTTAGTAGTTGTTCAGGTATTCTGAGTTATAGTTAATTTATGTCCCCTTAGAACGCAAAATTGCAAACACCAGAATAAACACAACAGTGACAGTCTAAACTCACCGTACTTAAATTCAGGTTCCTTTCAATTAAGCAGCTATTTAACAGTTCTTGCTGAACTGAAAATGTAATTTTGTTGTTGAATAAAAAGAGAACACATACAAAGAAAGTTTCCTTCTGTTCCCTTCCCCTGTACTCCCCTTTTTTTTGTGCAAAAAACCCAATGAAAAACACTATGGCTTTCAATCGAGCAGAGTCAAATTACCACTTAACTCCAGAGAAATCTTACAGAACTCACATCCTGAGCTGTTTTTCATTTTTGACTCTGCCAAGAAAGCAAACAAGTTACTGCTTTCTAAGACTCTTATTAGGCTTGCAGCTGTCAAGTTACATGGGTTTACACAGCTACTTACTTTGATCCTTGATAGTATTGATTTATTTATCGTGATATTTGGTTATACTGCTATTTTTACTTAAAATCGACATTATTACAAGTCTGACCCTGCTACTGTTAAGAACAGTCATTTATTTTCATCATTTAGGTAAAATCATCAACATGCACCAAATATTATGGTACTGAGTTTGAAACCCAGACTCCAGTAATAGGAACCATGGTTTGCACTCAGCCATTACAAATTCTAGTGGATTCTTTCCAATAGAACCACAAGGAGAAAAAATAGCTACCCACTGAGGATTTCAGGCTACAAAGACCTGCCAATTTACATAAATTAAAAACTTGGCTTGGGAAAAGGTTAATGAGTTTTATGGTTTAAATATGTTAATATTATGTTCCTGTTTCTTTTTGGAGATACAGAGAAACAAATTTGTACTACTAGAACAGCACTGACTGCTTCAGCGCACACTTACAGTGACCAGACGATGCTATTTTTATACCTATTCAGCACTTTCTTCACATCTGTAGATTCAATGGAAGTGGTGCTCAACAGCAGATTCTGCATATGACTGCTCTCCTCAGAATTTCTGGATACACAACTGGCCACTGATGGGACAGGCCACTGAAATGTTTTCATTCTGTGCCCTCTCATGGACCTAAAAGAAGGAGGTCTGCACTGACTGACTTATCTGCAGATCAAGCATCCCAGTATGACTCAAGGAGACTGGTAAGTAAACATACAGACACCTACAACTAAAGCTGAGGCACAATCATGAGTCTTTGTAAGGCACTGAATGAAACGGTAAATGAAGGAACACAAAACTCGCTACTATAAACATAGAAAAAAGGCAGTACACAAAACCTTGAGATTGTATGAGATAACTAGCAAACTGGCTACTTTCTCTGAAAAGATGACACTGCCAACTAAATGTCAATATAGATGAATAGCCATAATAATAATGAATGAATACTTCAAAAATAATATAAATGCAATATTTTCATATAATATAGAAAGAAAGCCCACCTGCCAAACCCATACTTATAAATGCAAGTGGCATAAATGTTACAGAAGTATTAAAATATAGCCTTTTGCATACTTGAAGCCCATGAGAGAGAGGTATTAAGAAATCTGGTATTTTTTCTGGAAGATGGTTGCCATATACATTACTATTAAGAGCACATACCAAGCATAATCCTTGAGTTACTCTACAATTTTTATGATTACAAGAAAAATCTGCAGCAACTCTAAGATAGAAAACTTCAATATTGTCAGAAGAGAACTGAATTCAGTATGATAATGCAAGGCAAAGATGCTCAATAACTACTTAGCAAGATACAAGAACTGATGTCTTCTGACCACCAGAATGCTCAGCCATGCAGGATGATCTGGTAAGGAAAAAACTGAGATGCAATCTACACAGAATGGCTGAAGCTGGAAAGGACCTCTGAAAGTCATCTTGCCCAAGCTTATGAACAACCTAATTTCACAGCACAACAAGTTAGAGAACCTGAGGATTATTATTCAAGTGTCCTCAGAGAAACGCTTTTTCATCATTTGCCAACACTGACTTTGATTTAAACTTCTAAAAACTTTCCACTGAGATCAAATTGGACAAATATCTGTACAAAAGAAAAATGTGAAAATTATAAATATGGGAACTTATTTTATCGTCCAGTTCAGAAATAGAGTTTGCAAACAAGATAGACAAGGAGCACATGAACATCTGTGTATATATTCGAAGAGAAAACAGAAGTCCATCTGTTCTAGATGGAATTCCACACATACATGACTACTTGGTGGCTCATATTCCATCAAGGGGAGAGCTTCTGCAGATACCGTCTCCATTTATTTCCTCCAGAAGACTTACAATCTCATGGGAGAACTGTCTTAACAAAGCATGTAGATGATCACAGAAGGCAATCAGGTTGGCCAAGTGTGATTTACGTTGAGGGAATCCGTTCTGACTACTCTAATTTCCAGTAATGAATGAGAACATGTTCTACAGTTGTGATACAGTTCAACTAACTTTTCATAAATGATACTCACAGCTGTGTTGCTCCTATACTGTAATTCTTAATTTAGGAACTGACTACAGAACCTTCACAAACTGAACTCAATACTGGAAACATTTTGAATAGATGTTTTCTTTAGTATTTAGAAAACAAAAACTAAATCTATATCTAGATAAATATGACTTCCGAAAACAGTTCAGTGTTGGTCTACATGCAGACATATTTTGCTGTGATATTTCTGCTACAGAAACAAGCTGATCCCATTATAAGAAGCTAAGCAAAGCCATGGGGAACAATGGTGTGGGAGTAAAATGGAGACCACAGCAGCACTTAAAAGCATGGCAAAACCCTGAGATTTTAAGAGATTCGGGCTGGGAATTAATAAACACATGCAGAATGGCTTTTTATATCTTTGCAATCTATTAGAAGCACTTTAGGTGCAGTTTTGTAAAGTGGAAGAACTAATTAAGCATGGACAAGTATTAGAAGGAGAATGCACACAAACACATCAAGCGTCACTACAGGATGCAGAAAAAACCAATCATAAGGGATTTCTTTCCTTTAACAGCAACAGTGAAGCAAAATCATTAGAAATCAAAAGACATTACACTATCATCTTAAAAAGAAAATTGGTATTTTCAACTAACTGTTGAACCACTTACATTCAAAAACACTTGAAAAATGAACTGTGAATAGTGACGCCTACAGAGAGTTAGAAAACTAACAATCCTGTTGTAAAAACAATTCTAAAAATGAAAATTTGTAAGTGGAACAATATTAGAATTCAACTTCAAAGTAATTTCTTCATGCAATAAAAGTTCCTGTGTCAAAGGCAATCTCATGCTTTCTTCAGGAACAGGCTTCAGAGAGCAACATCAAGTTGTAACAGGAGTACTTAATCTACCCTGCTTGGTAGGTGCAACATGGGCATCTTGTGCACAGTTCAGATGGTGCTTTAAGTCTAGGCCACGTTGCTCACTGGGGTGGGCTTGTCAAGCCTGTGTCACTGAATACCATCAGAACTGAGCTACTGAAAAGGACAGGACTCCATTACTTTCAAGTGCTAACACAGCCTGTGAAACTGTAGCCACCATTCCTTCCCCTGACACAAAACAAATAAATAACACATGGACTGGTGAAGTAAGGTGAGGCTTTGATGAAGACAAATCCCTTTCCTAACAAAACTTACAAAGATATTTCCCCCTTAAAACTCTTGCTAAGCCATTCAGAAAGAGAAGAGTTCACGCTTTTAATCTCAAAGACTTCTTCGTAGTATATTACACTAATGTAACTCCTTCAGTGATTACATAAAACTTTCAATCTTTTCCCAGAGTCATGAAACAAGGCAGCTTTTTCACAAGGACTGAGAAGAAAGGGAGAACTACACACACTGCAGCCTTGGATATTAAAGAATACTGGATGTCAGAGAAACAAGAAAAATGAAATTAGGCCTTGCAGCAGCAAGATACCCTCAAAACATAATTGAGAACAGAGCACAGACCTTATTTCACATATAATATTAGATATTTGTGTGTTACTTATTCCAGTAACACCTGTAAATGGGGCGAAAAAAATATTTTCTTGCACTTGTTGGAATCCAAATGGAATGCTTGGTTATTTATAACTCTTTAGTCCGTAACTGTTCCTTGCAACATATAATACCTTCACTCTTATGAAGACAAAAAAACCCCAAACCACTAGGAAAATGAGGCCTCTGACTCAATGCAATTAGCTTGTTCCTCAGCTTTGATGCAGGGACCCCTAGTGAAGGAGAAGAGCTGGGTTTTCTGTCTGTAACTTAAAATAAGAAACCTCTTTATAACTAGATGCATATTGGTGTGATACCCTGAGCTATGGGGGGAAACAAAGATCAGAGAAAAGCAGATCTCTGGGCAGTATGGAGATTAGAACAAGAAGTCCACGAGCTTCCTTGAATTTGGTATCTTCCAACGGACAAATTCCTCTCAAGTTTAGGTAACACCAAATAAAATTACATTTGAAACACTGATTTTTACTGACATCTCCAACTGCTATCCATACAATTAATTTGCTCACTGATAGCTTTTTACATCAAACCTAAGTTTTCTTAATCATTTGAAATATTAGGCCTAAGAGACTATGTGGTTCACCAAGTCTTGTCTTCTCCAGTCTAGTAAACAATGTAATAGTCACACAAAACTGAAGACTATTAGATACTTTGAACCGTGAAGCATCCAAAGAAGAAATAACGTTTGAGACCTCTCAGGCTAGAATTTACCTTGGAAATTACTGCTGATGGCAAGTATCAATTGTAAGTTCCAAAAGCAAGGCTACTATCTCTGTCTTACTGAGAATTTTTAACATATATTTTTTAGACTAATAGGTAAGAGAGGCATTGACTTTTTTTTACACATAAACAATGAGCAAACCCCAAGAAAAAGCATAAAAGTTGAAACAGTTTATTTAATACATCAACTCAGTGAAGATATTCTCATCATCTCCATAAAAAGACCTCCTCCTGACTGGAATTGATTAGGATGGATCTTTTTTGAATTCCTGCTGTGACATTAGAAAACAATCTCAGAAGCACTACTGGTAAGCCTGACCATTTATAGGATGCAAAGTTACATCATCAGAAAAGAACATCTACTCCCTACTGTTATCACCAAGCAAAAATAACTGAAATATAACTGAAGAAATTTACTGTTATGCAGTCCAACTAAAACCAGGAAAGCCCAGAGATGCAGAAGATAATTTAAAAGAAGAAATCTCCAGAAATAATGGAGACCAAAGAAGGCAATCATCTCAAAAAGCAAATATAAGCTATGTACAAACCATCTTCAAGCTGATGACTGTGAGTTACAGAAATAGCCATAGTATTTTCTTCTTTTCTTAAGACACACAAGATGAGGTCAGGTATTCGCTTATAAAGCACCCATCTATAAAATGAACCACATACAAAATATTATTCTTGCTTCCTCTATTGACAGATTACTCATATAAGCAGCTGAACAATATCAGCAACTATTTCTAGGATGAGTGTCAAAAATCACTAGAAGCCAGCTAAAATGAACTAAAACACACAGAGGAGGCAAAGGCAGCTGGCCCCAGCTACAATGTCTAGCGATCATACCAGGCTCTTGGCATTCACAGGCTGGCACCACAGTCCAAGCTGCTATTCTGGTAGGAAACACAACCACATGAAAGCAACATGGGCAGTCTATGTTAGACCACACTGACCAGAGCATAACTGAAGAGAAAAGAGTGTGTTTACTAGTCCCAGGTGAACTGATGAGGTGTACTTCACCACATCCTGTAAAAGATGAAACAACAAGTCAGTAGAGAAAAGGGGGAGCAGAGTAGTCACACAGCCTTTGGTTTCCATTTCCCTCAACGACCATTCATTAAAGACTGACACTGCCACACAAGTTCTGGTAGCTACCTTAGTGGTCTTTCCTGGTGCAAGTAACACAAGTCACATGTAAATGGAGAATGCTGCATGGCTAGATATTCAAAGAAAAAGTTCTTGTGGTTGGTAACTGAACTTTCACTTCTGTATGAGGCTCATCTGCCTACTTAAATACTGTGATGTATATGCATTGCTCCAGCCACAATTCATCTCTTTTTCCCGTGTCAGACAAAATCAACTGAAACATTTTTGTTCAACAGGTATTTTCCTGTCAGCTACAGAGCTAGTTAGAGAAAAAGCACCATAAATTATTGCCAAAAATTATTTGTTACTCTAAAATGCAGGCAAAACCCCCTGGCCTTGTGGTAAGGTTACAGTGTTTTCATCAGTATTATCTTTCACTGACACTTTTCAGAAATGTTGACTATAAATTCCTGAACAACACAAAGCTTTTGTAATATCCCCAAAATTACACACTGTAGAGTATATAAACTCTCATGTGTCAGATTAGTTTAAGTTAACACGCAAATGACATCACATTGTTTGTTTTCTCTTCCTCTATTCCTCAAACAGCACTAAATAATTCTATAAATATTTCTTGAAATTTTTGGTTCTGTATTTGCATTAGGATCTCTCACTTGCAGGTAACTGTCATTTCAGCCTGTTCCTCAAGCTGATGAAAGCTAGAGGATGTGCTCCACAAACACAAGCACCGCTCTTAGGCTACCCATAAGCAAATTTGCAACACTTGGTATTCCTTATCACACACCCCCTTTTATTTCATTAAAAAAATTCTCAACATCTTTTGTATGTTCTAGGCTTATAATTTTTGGACAAGCAGCAACTTTCTAAGAAGTACTTCCTTACTAGACACCTTCCAAATTTCTGTGTAAGCTTTGAAATGACTACATGGTGTTTGACAGTAACAATAAGGGACAGAATCTCATGACCCAGGAAATAAAATGTGTTCTTAATATCTTACTCTGTGTTCCAGGTTTATGTTGTGGCAAGTGGTTGACAGAGGAGAGGTTGCTGTGGGAAGAAGCCAGAGGCTGCACCGTGCAGGGGACAGCCAGATCCAAAAGACATACTTGCAGAGCACAGCTGAGTCCCTCAGCCAAGCCAGGGGCACTTCTGGGAAAACATGTTTAAGAAAGGGAACACCAAAGTCAGACGAAAGTGGAGGAGGAACATCTCCACGGAACAGCAGATATCCCCTGCAGCCCATGAAGGATGCCACAGTGGAGCACAAGGATATTCCTGAAAGAACTGAAGCCCGTGGAGAGTCTGTATCAGAGCAGAGGAAAGAAGTGATGAGGAAGAAGGCAGAGAGACACCATCATGTACTGGCTGCAACCCCCCTGCCATTCTCCATGTGAGCTTGCATGGCAGGGGTAGGGTATGTGAGAAATAGAGCTGAGCCTGGGGGAAGGGGGACGAAAGGTATACTGTTTTGAGTTTTTTCTCACTACCTGAATCGATTTTAGTTGGCAATAAATTAGCTATTTTTTTCCCCAAAAAGAGTTCATTTTGCCTGCAATGGTAATTGGCAAGCAATTTCCCAGTTGTTATCTCAGCCTATTGTTTTAGTGTTCCTGTTTTTCCTGTTTTACCCCCCTGCATTACCAGACTGGAGGTGATGGCTTGAACAAGCAAGCAGCAGGGTGCGAATTTTGATGTTGGCCAAGGCTGGCTCAGCACAGACCACTTAACAGACATGATCCTCTGGATGTCAACCTCTGAAACATACTATGTCAGACAGTAAAGGGAACAAAGTAAAGCAAGTCCTAGTGTTGGTAGGCTCCTACCTGCTACCTTGTGATCTCTAACTGCACCAGGAAACTTCAGAGGGTGTTACAGCTGCCTTAAACCTTTACCCAGAGTAAACTTAAACTCTGCTTTAAACCTTTACCCAGAATAGAAGTTTCAGCCTGATTTAAGTTAATAAAAACAATATACATCCTCAATCACCAAAGTAAGAAAACCTTTCAATGCAACATTAATATATTTAACCACCAGCTTGCCTAAAATAAAGTAGTCCTATTACCATAGCTTACATTAAATGATGTAATGGTATAAACATTGTCCGTTTGTTGTGTTAATACATAATCAAACAATGTGAGAGACAGTACTATCCTTTACAACAAACCTACTTAAAAACATATTAGTGAAAGATATGCCTGTTCATGAGTCTTCCAAAAAAGGTCGTGCATGAAGGTGCAGACCATTCAAGACATTTCCATGTGGGGGAGAAAAACTAGAGCAAGCAGACAGAATGATAAAATTCTCTAATCCATTGAAGGTTTTAAAATTGAGATTGCACGTACCTCAAATCCTTATTCAAAGTTTTTCCTAAAGATCCTCATGACAGGATCTTTCAAGCAGCTACACAAGGGAAACAATTTTCATCTGATAACAGCAGCATTTGGTGTGCCACAAATGCATCCTCAGCCAAACGCAATTCTATAATGCAGTTAGAGAGGGAGCAGCTCCATACATGACTTAGAGAAACAGTATTCTTGAAAACTGGTGTTCTGAATCCTGATTTATCTAACAGAACTGTAAATCCTGACCAATTCTATTGTTTGTATCACACATGCGCAAAAATCTTACCATCCCCTTTTCTTTCATATAATTTTTAACCTTCACTCCAATTTAGCAGTTCAAAAATTCTAGTCAATAGTTACTCAGGATTAACTTGAGAGGTACTGTGTAAGTGCAAAACCAACAGTTTTTAAACAGTGGAAACAACAGCAGCATTAGAAAAAAATCAGACTACTGCATTTTTCAGTATTTTTTAAAATTGTTCTCCTTCATACTAAAGAGCAAGGTATATGGAAATGACACTACAGTAACGTTTTATTTTGCTTGTCAACGTATTAGATAGCCTCCTTGCTTTTCAAAAGACATGGGAGGGTAAGAAAAAAAGTCCTTAAAAACAGAAGTAAATGAAACTAGCTCTTTTTAGACTTTATCTATGGTATTTCAAAAGAATCTATATTTTAGCTTTTTGCCTTCTACTGCAAATACAGTCCTCGGGTGTCTGCCACACCCTCAGCTGTGGGTACTAACGAGCAGGGTCTTTACTGATTCGTTTCAAGGGGAACAAAGACCTTAGCATCCACTAAAGCAAGACTGAAGTCAATAGATGCTAAATGCAGGCACAGCATCCGTTCTTTAAATGTGATCTTTTTATGCTTTCCTCTTTTGTATTTTACTGAATACATAAATGAGTGCTCTTTCAGTAATACAGCTGGTGTTACTATTTTATTCTACACATTTTGCAATACTATTAAGTATTGTAACTGTTCTAGGTTTTTTTGCTACATACTACTTTCCTTCCTCATCCTGAATTAGGCATCCATCCCCCTCTTTTCATCTTCTGTAAAGTCTAGTGTCTTTTGGAAGCACTTGAAGGGTTTCATGGCTATTTGCCTGCTCTAGGCCTTTGTTTCTGCAAAGAATGCCCAGACTTTGTAGTATTCTTATCTTAGGCTTGTTACTGTCATTAATTGAGAACACAGACACGGTTCCACTTCTTCGCCTGATTAGAACTACAAAATCTTTTTCTGTTTCAGTGCTACAGCAAAAAATTTAAACATCCGAGCACTTTACAGAAAGCATGTATCCAAGGACTGCTTGCCTTGTACAGATCATTTCATGTGGTTGTCTTGTATTTACTCAATAACCATCAGAGTGGCTGTAAAGACTGTATAGACTGGATACTTCACTTGCCAAGGCAATGTATTTATAGCAACGTCTGCATTCTTTAAGAAATGTTTTGAAGTGTTACTCAGAAGTATCTGTCACAGATGCAGTGTCATCCAGTCCAAATATTCCTATTGTACAAGGTCATCTCACTGGCTATTATATTTCAAATTGCTGAAACTCTCTGCACAGCACAACTAACTAGTGACTACCTTTCTGCACTGAAAACAAAGGGTTTCCCTCCAAAAAATCAGCCAGCAATCTAGTTTCACATTTTAAGCCAATGTTACAAATGTGCTGAAGGACAACTTCAGTCTGAATATATTCTTAGTATCAGAGCGTGAATTCACTGACCTTTTACAAAAGTATTATCTATAATACCAATACCAGATTAATACCAATCTCTCCATTGCTCTGTTCAGATCTGAATTCTCTCACCATTTATCCCCTTCCCCAAATCTATCAGAGCAGTGTCACAGAATCACAGAATTAATTAGGTTGGAAAAGACCTTCTAGATCAAGTCCAACCTATGACCAAACACCACTGTGTCAGCTAAACCATGGCACTGAGTGCCACATCCAGTCCTTCCTTAAACACCTCCAGGGATGGCAACTCCACCACTGCCCTGGGCAGCCCATTCCAATGCCCAACCACCCCCCTTCTGTGAAGAAACTTCCTCCTAATGTCCAACCTAAACCTCCCGTGGTGCACCTTAAGACTACATCCTTTGTGACTGATATACTACACACTACAAGTTTTCAATAAAAATAAAAATAATACCTGAGCAATAATGGGATTTTTTCTATGGTTTTGTCTAATAGCATTAATAAAGTGTGCATCAATAGCAAAAGAACTGCATTAAAATACAAATATTCCCCCTCCCTAGGTCCTCAGTAGCCCTACTGCTGGTATCCAGAGAGCACAGAAAACAAACAAAAAAACCAGGTAAAACCCCCTAAAACCACCACCACAGTATAATCCAACCAAAAAAATTACACTGTGCATGAAGAGGGGGAGCAAAAAGATAAACAGAGAGATTTTTAAAAATGCAGAGTGGTAGGTGTGGGTGTGGGGGGAGAACAGGGCCAATCTACTGACAGAAATCTTAGTACGTGCCAGAACAAAGTGCTACTAGTTAAGTCCTTATTAAAGTGTATCTGTACAACTGATAGTGACTCTCCTACAAAACCCTAGCTACACAGGATACAGAGGAAAGACCTGGAATCTGCAAGTCAGAACAACATGCTGAATGATTTACTTGCATAATGCATATCTCATTTGTCATAGTAGTTAGAAATTTATGTCGATGAAACAGACACCAATGGATACAGAAAGATTCATCATAGAGGCAGATGAATATCACTGTAGTAAACAGACAGCATTCCCAACTTTCCCTCGGAATTTTTATTGAGATGCTGAGTAAGTCATATGTTAAAAAGGCAGAGGGAGCATTTATTACACTGAGACAGTTAAAATGGTTTAGAAAATGGCAAAGTAGTTCTATGCTTAATTAAATCATTAAGCACGGTAACATTACAGAAACTTAAACCATAATACTTTCTGTTCAAACTCCACAAAAGCTTTAAAAATTTCATATTTTTATTTTGTAATCTCAATTCTTCATATACAAGTTACTATCACTACCACAGCTCTGACTTGCAGGTAACTTCACAAAAAAATTATAAATGCATCAATAGTACAAGAAAAAAACCCTCTCAGAATGAATGTTTTATTTGGATTAAGTTTTTGACTGTGGATGATAAAAAATATTATACCTACTCACTGAATAATTGGTTAGAGTCACTAAGCACCTTGTGCAAATTGCTAGGGAAAATGAGAAAATACAATGTTTTATCATGTTACTGAAAATCATCCTAAGGTTTCACAGAAGGAAAAATACTTCTGGCACATTTTCACTCTTTTTAGTGACTGCAACCCCGGTGTTCCTCTAACAAGGAATTTATATGCAATACTGATAAACAGGGACTCCAGAACTCCTACAGCAGATGAGGAAAAGATGACATGGAAATGGAACTACTTAAAATTTGGCAATTCTGAAGGTTGAAGATATCCTTGTTCATTGCAAGAGTGTTAGACTAAATGACCTTCAAAAGTCCCTTCCAAACCAAACCGTTCTATGGTTCTCTAAAGGTGAAAAACCAACTTGAATTGACTAGTAGATGCCACTTGACAGACTTTGCTGATCTAGATCAAGGTCTAAAGTAATTTATTCCTTGTCTCAGGACACAGAAGGACCGAAAGTCTGTATCAAAATCTATGCTGGTATTTCCTAGGCTCTATAAGGCCATATGTCTTGTTTGTTGCTTAGGTGTAGCTTGTATTTCAGGTTAAGCCTCCAGTGATTCACTACACTCGGATAAACAATATAAGGAAGCAAGCCAATTAACAGTAACACACTGAATAATGAAAAAGTTCGAGATACATAAAAGGTAAATGTGTTCAAGACAAAAGAGAAAATTTATTGAAGTTCAAGGTTGCTGCTAAGTCCTACAGAAAACTGCAATATATTACCAGAACACACAGAACTAAAAAACCACAAATGGTATCATGACACACAGGCTTTGCTATTATAAGAATAACAACAGCTCTTACATATCAGTTCTGAGAACAACTGTCTACCAAACACAAATGGACCGACATTTGGCCTCAGCACAAGTGACATCTATCACACTGATCTCAACCAAGATCAGCCCAGGCCAAAGAGAGCAAACCTGGTAAACAAACCACCTTTGGTTCAGCTGCTCCTGTATGCTGTCCTTTGTGATGAACATATACTTTCTCATTTAATTCCAGCTCTGTAAGAGCAACTCACTCAACTGCGTGAGTCACCTTGTGGCTGGAACGAATAATGTACTAGATTCCTTACGAACTTTAATATAAAACCAGTTTTATGACAGTAAGTCCCTTTCAGCATGTGCACATATCAACTTCAGCAAGTGTATCAAAAGGTGAAATTATGAGTTTGGTTGCAAATAGTACAGCCGAAGTACTAAAGATTTACTTCTTGTACCAGCACATGAGAAACTACATTATAAAGGTGCACGGATTCATTTGAGTTAAAGTACTTGCTTACTCGTCTTTTTTTCCCCCTAAATTTAAATGTCAAATTGATTTAAATATTACCTATGAATTACTGTTGAAATATAAACATGTTTTAGGTTACTATATTTTAAAGCAAATTTTTAAAATAGATATATTAAAGCATATATAACTGTTCATTTAGATCTTTGAGTTTTCAGATTATACTGAACTGAATGGAAAACATTTCAATGTTTAGATACCATCTTCTTTCCCCCCACCCATTTTAATCTTAAGAATACTTAGGAAGTGAAATAACACAATTTTACAGCCCTGGAAACTTGCTATACATGTTCCTCAGTTTTTAATTTTTGTCCTTTTATTTCTCAAAGAAAGGTAAGGGAAAGAAAAAACCCAAAATACAGCATAAAGAAACAAACAAAAAAACCCCAATCTCAAAATCTCCTTTGTACTCCAAGCATTTCAATACAAAAACATCTTCCAGGTGTTTATACATAGAAAAATAACAGAGATCATTCTTTAGAAAAAGCAATTTGGCTGTACAGTAGAGACAAAATCAGATGAAAACTAAGCTGTCTAGGTCATCTGGTCTTGCTCCTGCTCTCCATTTCTCTTTTGAGACTGAACAAGACTGGAAACTATGAACTGAGCTGGAACACTGATCTGGCTAAAAACTGACCCTGCAATCGATTACCCTTTCAACACATATCAGTTCCCCAGGTTCACAAAACCACACAGAGCAGTTGTGCACAGTTCTTGCTTCACACAGTATGAATGTCATCTCATAGACAGCATATGCAGCATTCTAAACTATAATCTAATTGTTAGCTACTTTAAAAGCAAAGGGAAAAAAATCCTGTACTGCCACATTCTTACAAGCGGGAAGGAATGGTTGGTACACATATATAGCTTTTATGTTGTGCCCCTTCCACGGAGAGATAAAAAGCAGTTATCTTCTGCAAATACAAGAAAATGCCAGTTAACTAACTGGTCTAATGTATTTAAGCAAACAACATCTCCAAATGTTTCTTACTTCTAAAGCAAGCTGGACAAACAATATTTTACAATATTTTTGGCAAACTAGACTGAGAAGACAAGTAACTTCTAAAGACTAATAAAACAGAAAAGGATTTGTTCTACATTTTCAAGACAAATCCTATTATTCTTATCACTTGTAAAACACGTAAGATGACTTGAGTTTTATGTGGAGAAAAAGAACGAATTAATCTGGAGTGTAAAGCAAATCAAGTCTTTCTAAAATTAGAGCAATTATATTAATGGTACTATAACTGGATCAGAGTTAGGACAATGGCTAATGAATGGTGAAAGTCATATTTCTGCCCTTTTTCACATAAAAAAACCAAGGTGGTGGTAGCGTTCACAATCAAGAAATGTACCAGTAAAGCTTTATATACTTTGCAGTTTGCTGGACAACATAAATGGGCAGAATGAGAGACCAATGTGAAATCATGTGTTCCCACTGTAAGGCTATGGGATCACAATACACCAGAAATGAACTAAATCAGTACAGTTTGAAGTGCACTGTTTTAAGACAGATTTACTGAATAGCTACTGGTCAGAATACAGCTGTGATTCCCAAACTGACTATAACAGTTAGAGAATGAAAACACGACAGTGTCATACACCAATAAATTGTCTTTCCACCACAAGCGAATCAATGCCAGTTTTTGTAATATCACTTATAAAGATCTATGTAAGAAAAAAAAATGCATGAAAGTTCACAAAGAAATCAGAGAAGAAGAAATTGGCTCTATATTGGAGATTCAAACAAATCCGCACGAAGTTACTGTGTCAGAATTATGATTTATCAAATCACTTTTAAAAAGTGAAACAAAATCTAACCGGAATACACCCAATACAAGATTCAAGACACACCCACCACAGTCTGTAGTTAGGCATGCAAAAGAATGCAAATTTACTTAAACATTCAGAAAGAAGTAAGACTATTGTTAAGAAAACTTTTAAGAAGTCCTGATGATAGAAATCAACACTGTGGCTTGCCATGTGACCAGGTTTACATTTTCACTCCAAAGAAGTTTGAGGTTAACCAACTAATAATTAACATCTGCACTCAACTGGAAGATACATAGCTCTAGGGATGTGTATTACAAAACAGGCTATTTTCTAAAGTACCTTTATTCTAGTTTTAAAAAGTGCTTAAAAGTCCAATTTGTAGCTCATTGCTTATAAAAAATTTGTGCAGACAAGCCCCCTGTGTACACTATAAACATGCATAAAGTAACTTTCCTTTTTGTAATGGAAATACATATATATAATAAGGGACTAACTTCAAATGGAGCTAATACAGTCAAAATTATTTTTAAAACTTTCCTAGTCCCAAGTAAGTTATTTCAGCAAAAGTAGAATCACTGCAAAAATAAGTAGACTCAAGACAATACACTGATAAAATTACTACTCTTCATATAGTTATCACACCATGTTTAAACAACATAATCTGTCTTGTTACCTGCCTGTATTTTAGGGCCCATGAATCCTGTCTATGGCTCTTTATTTGCAGTTCCCTATCTTGACTCATTTCACTATGTGTACTTCAATCCAAAAGTTGTGTCACATACTGTGTGGTACCACTGACTCCATAAAGATGCTTCTGTACTGCTGTTCCAGGCCTGAAGGGAGGGAGGGGAAAGAAAAAAGTCATTTATTTCCATGTGTCTAACTGTCAGAAGAACAGACCTACTATGAATCAGATGGATCTTTTTTCTTGGTCCAGAGACCTACCTTTTTTTTTAAGCATGGGATTCATGCAGTCTAATGAGTTAAGCACCATACTGCTTCAAAGGGGACTAGTGGCAGATTGGACCCCTTCATCCTACTTTAAGACAGCAGTTTTATAGACAGCACCTCTCCAGTATTTCAGGGGCACAAACTGCTACTTCCAGAAACAGCAAGAAAGCAAAAAAAGCTATTCCTTGCCATGTAAATTTAAACCTACATTTTACAGGGGCATGTTATATGCACTCAAATTTGAAAGAGTTGGGGGAAATTTCAAGCTATCACCACAAGATGCATTTTCTAACAAACTTCCAATATTTTCTACCACGTTCTAAAAGATTTCCTACTTTTTACCTCTGCGTTGTAGTTACCAGATAAATTAGGTTTCTTCCTATTACCATCCAAGCTGAAACTTTACAGCAATGTGTAACACAAAACAGAAAAGCACAAAACCCCCATAAAAGCACACAGAGAATCACATCTTTGTGATATTTGTGAAATTTTAAATTAAATTATACATTTCACTGCCTTTCTTAAGCAGAGGAATGGTCAAGAGACATCACCTCCTTAAAGTCTTGTTAGGAGCATGTTCTGCTTAAAGAATCAAAGCCACAGTGATGTTAAACCAGAAACATCGAATGCAACTTACATTGCAAAGCAAATAATACAGATTCTATGCTACTAAGCCTTATGAGAAATACAATGCAGAGTGCTTGACAGTTTGCCACTAAAACCCTTTAAAGGTTTTAGTGGCAAACTAAAAGTCCTCTCAACTAAGCCCATACAACTTGCCAGAAAGTAGTGATATTCTGAAAAATACTTTCTTCCTTTCTTAGTTCTCCTTTAAAAAACTGGGGTTCAACCAGGACAATATTCACTCCAGCAGGAGTGTATACTCTGTGATGGACATAAATGAATAATACTGAATTCAGTGAATATTCAGTGAAGGACATCTACTTTCAACAAATGAAGCCCATCTACTTTCAGCAAATTACAAGACCCAATCCTTCTGTGACTGGTGATGATACTGCACTAAATGTGATGATGTCAGCTGCTCCTTGTACAACAACAATTATCTCTCCATTCCACTTGAAAATTCTCCAGTGATTCATTCTGACTTATATTTCATCAACATGGGTTGTGCAAAGTATGACAGAGTAAGAAATCTCTGAGGGCATGGGATCAGCTTCTTTCAGTGGATGGGTCTGACTATTTGGAAACATTTGTTTCCAAAACAAAACTGACCCATATTTTGCAATGAGCTCTCACGCTCTCAGATAGAGACAACGGCAATGGCAATGCCAGGAAGGTCTCCCAGTGCCGTAAATCAAAACAATACCAGTGAAATACTTGTATTGCCATAAATAAATCAATCTGTCTAGAAATAAAGATAACTGTTTCAAAGAATATCGTAAAGATCAGTACATTTGATGTTGAAGTGGTTAACACTAACAGGAACAAAAATACAATTGCTTTAGAAAAGAACAGCAGAAGTTTTCTATTTCTATTTCACACAGTACAGAAGCAAACCACATCTGGCCTGATGCTGTGCCCTCCTGAAGCTGCTTTTTTCAGTGTTACTTCTTATATGCTGAAAAGAGGTTTGAATAAAAATACACTGGGCTTGCCAAACTACACTTCTGTGTACTAAAATAGTGGCTTTATTAGGCTGACGCACTTGCCTGATCTTTCAGTAGATCTAACCAGATCAAGCACTACCTGAAAAGGTGTCCTGTGTGTCATTGTCTTGGGGTGATTGACAGCCATTTACATCCTTCTGGAGAAGAGTTTCCTCACACAAAGAAAACAAGGAAATAGCATCTGCCAAAATGCAACAAGCATCAGAAATGTTTAACAATAATGGATAAATAGTAAAGGTCAATGATCCCATGAACCCTAACACTTTGCCTTTGCAACTGGCCGAAATGCTACTATACAGGGCTTATCCTGTTTGAAAGGGAGAAACAATCAAGGAGCAAGTAAATTCTAGACACATCACATTTATTTTATAAGGTATGCATTCACTACAGGATCCTCTCTTAGAACCAGAAAGAGCAGACAGCAGGTAGAAGCCACTTGCCCTTTATGTCCTGAGCTACAATATGTGAGAGTATTCAGTACTGGTATCCTCTCTTAGGTCACAAGCAGTCTGAAGAATCCAATCCTGCACATGCTGAATTATTAATCAGATACATTTGTAAGGACAAGCACATCTCAGAAACTGGTTTATCGAGCTAAAATATACTCAAATTAGGCATTTAACAGCAGCTTTTGGAAGACAACAAAGGCCTCTGCTCTATGACACTAATCTCTCTCTCCCATAAAAAGAAAATGGCAGAGAGAGACCCTGATTCTCCACAGGCACATTTAATGGGAAAGTTATATTTAGTTTCAAATTCTGATTCCATTGTGGCAGTGACACCAGCTGAAGACACTATAACGGATTGCTCAAATGCTTTGAAAGCACAGGCAAGATGTTTTGCCTGTCATCCCTGGAAGTATGAGCACATGCACAAGTTACAGCAGGTTGAACCAGTACATAAATTTACAGCATATCAGCTGCTCCTGCTATGACAGTTTGCATAGCTGTTACTAGAGGGTAACACCATTAAAGTGGTGCTGCAAAGCTAGTGAGCTCTCTCATGAGCTCCAAGATAGAGAAAGCACAATCCTACCCACAGATTTTATCTAAAGACCCAGTATTTGGGGTCAGCTGTTTACATACAGCTCAGATCTGCACAGGTCAGTAAGCTCTGAAGTAACACAAGGAGCCTAATGGGGAGCTGGAACTCAAACCTTTCTACTTCACACACCTGTAGTTAGTACTCCACACTGCTGAGACTGAACCACAAGCAGTACCTCCCATCCAGAAGCAGCCCTGCACTGATACAGCACTGACTCATATTGATGCAGTGGACTGATATTTAACGTACTTTTTGTTTCTAGTTACGGAGCAAGACTTCTTCAATTTGTCTGTATTCCAGGACATTACAGACCTGGTGGTCCAGTGGCTTACACGACAAAAGCAGCCATTCTAGAAAGATCTGTATCTACCTTTAGGAGAAGAGATGGCTACCACTTTCTTCTAACAGGCAGCTCAAAAGTCTTTAAATTCCTCTCTCTAGAACTCTTCATTATGTATTATGCTTATGTATTTGTTTGAATTTGACTAACCTAAATTTCAGGTTTTTGTTTTTTTCTGTGGTTTTCTTACTAAACTAGAACTTCTCATCACTTCTTCACAACCATCTAATAAAAGTGTATCTAAATATCCTCTACAAGAGGAAAAAAATGTTTGAGCAGTCCTCTAAGCCTCCTATATTTTTCCTACATAATTTAAAATATATTGGCACAGAGTCACACTGCTTAGCACAGTTAACATCTGTTTCACAAATGCCACCTTCAACCTCTTTGGCATTCTGTTGTAACCAAAAATTATATTAGCCCCTCCAGCCAATTCATACCAATATTCATTCCAATATTCATTCAGCCGCTTGTCTGCAATGACCTCAGGTTCTGTTCACAGTCCCCGTTTTCTACACCATGGACTTTGTTTACGTACTTTGTTCTTACATACAACACCGCACTTTGTCTCAACATTCAAACTCTACCAAGGTTCTCAGTTCTACACTTCAACACTCACTTCTACCAAGTGATCTACGTAACTATGTATGACTGCTCCTATTCTTCATCTTTCTTGAGTTCTATGAACATGACATGTTACTTAAACAAACTAATCACATGGTCAACTTGCACTAAAATAGTTTCTTGTAAACAAGTATTATAATCAGTAGCTTCTTGTGAAATATTTATGCTCCTTAAAGGGATGAAACTCCCAAACTTATTAAACTTTTCTAAAGACAAAGCTCCAGCTCTTACTCTGCAACCACATATAATTCAGAACAAATGAAAGCATATGGTATCAGGTCACACATATATATGATACATACAGGTTATCAAAAACCTTTTACCTTGAATTTTACACTGCAGTATTAAAATAAAAAATTCTCAAGCAGCTCTCCTGTGTCCTCTACTCTCAACAAATTAATTAGTTTTACTACAGTTAGAAGGGATATTGTCGTTCAACAGGCCAGAAAGAGCCAATATGCTTGTACTTCATGGCATACAGCTAAGCAGCAATAAATTAAACAACCAGTACAAGAATAAAAACACAAAAATGCATCGATAAGCATACCAAAAACGTGTAAAAATACACAAGAGTATTTTTACCATAAAGCTCAAAACCAGCCCAACTGAAAACAAGATACATTGTACATTACAAACGTAGTAACATTTCTAACAACATACATTTTATCTATAAATATAGCAGTCAGAGCATATGCATGTGTGTGTTCAAATAAGGAGCACTCTGGTTGAAACATCTGTATTCTAAAATTTTACTAAAAAAGACTAAAAAAGCTCTGTCAAACTCAGATTTATTTATTTACTTACTTACCTTTTTTCCCCCCCCTCTTCACTTGTCTTGCAGTATTCCTAGTTTAAAACCCTTTGGTACTCATTTTGACCACCAAAGCTGACAATTTCAATCTTCTGCATGCTACGTGAGCTGTTAAATGCCAACAATCAAATGCAACCCAATCTGAACTACGCAAATTTTACTAAGTGTTGGCTCTTTGCCTTTGTTCCATGATTGAAGATTTAATCACTTACTCACTTAATACTGTGTCTCTCCTGAAACTCAGTTCTTAGAAGTCTGTAATGCTTCATCATGAGCAACTAGAGTGTATCTCTCTTAGCTGTAACTGAGCTTCTCCCTTATATTACCTGGATGAAATCACGCTCCTTTATCCAAATAGTTAGCTATTACATTTCCATTTTTAGGGAATCACAAATTGTATGTCAGTGTGTAGTGGTTTGATCCTGCCTGGGTGCAGGCTGCTCACCAAAGCCACTCTGTTACTCCCATCCTCAACTGAACAGAGGAGAGAGTTTAACAAAAGACCCATGAGTTAAGGACAGGGAGAGATCACTCAACAATTCCCATAACAGGCAAAACAGATTCAACTGGGTGAAATTAACTGAATTTATTACCAACCACAGTAGGATAATGAGGGGAAAAAAAACTTATACTGAGGTTTATGTTTGCTGCAAGCCACTAACATTATTTCACTTAAAAGCTTTTAAACGTTAAGGAAACCATGTTCAAAAGGAAGGTACTAGAAGAAAACCCAACCATGGAAATGGAAAAGTAAGTGACCTAGAATTACAAAGTTTTTCTAAAAACACCTTGTGACAGAGACTATCTCTCTCAAGTATGTGCAGAACAAGTATCTTAGGTTTGGTTAAATATATAGATGATATTCCTTCAGAACTGAGAAAGAGCTCTATTAATAAATACCACATAGAAATGATTTAAGTATTCTTTCTTTTAATTGAAGACAATAGAATAAGATAAAATATTTCAACAAAACAAAGAAGAAAATCTGAAAAACAAACTATTTCAATAAACCCATTTTTAACATAGGTATATTAAATGCAATTCTTCTGTCATATAACATTGGCAGAACAGCTGAGGTTGGAAGGCACATCTGAACACCATCTAGTGCAACCTCCTTGCTCAAAGCAGTCATCTAAAGCAGGTGGTCTATGACAATGTCTAGTACTTTAGTTAAGGGTTTTTTTTCCTCCATTTGACTCCCATTTCTACACAAATGTATTTTAACAAATGTTTAAGCCATCCAGTCACAACCACAGCTAGCCCTATATGCCCATGTAAAAATGAAACAAAAGAAAAAGCAGTGGGGTAGTTTTTCTCCAAGAAAATAAATATATTAATTATCATGTGTATGAAGTATCCTGATTTGACACTAATTATACTGGCAAGTCTAAAGTTTTACAAAACTTGTTTCAGAAAAGAGATTCTAAAACTGAAAGTTTGCTGCTGTTCAGTTTAATACCCATGCATGTACGCTCTTTTATCATTTTATTGACTATCAGCTTGTCAGGGCTCTACAATTTTCAGAATGCAAGTAACATGTACATAGTATTACATTCTAGAGCTCAATGAAAAATCTAACAATAAAGTACTCTGACATTCTGGACCACCACTACTGGCACTCAGATTGGCATAGTTTTAAGAGCTATTGTGTCAGGCTCTCTGACAGCTCAAGCACACTTTACATTGACTTAGTTGTGGTGTTGAATGCTTCCTTGCAACTACAGCTACAGAATTGGTTCTCATTTGGAAACAAAGTTAAAATGACAAATCACAAAACAAGGGTTCCCAAGAGGCTTTCTTTTATGTCCCCTGGAATCACTGCTATTATTCTTAGAAGTCTGACTGCAAAAAAAATCTGCTTAAATTGAAGATGGCAAGGAATAGCATGTATTATACAAAACTGTATACAAAGTTCCACTAACAGAACTTTATTGATTCAGGTTTTGAAAATTTATGTCTACTAATTACCATGTTTAGAGAAAGGTATCAAATACCTATACAAGCTTAACATAAAAATTTCACATCTTAATATATTAAGCCTTTGAGTTGAATGAATCAACAAAAGCAACAGGAATGCTTAAAGTACGCAAAGAACTTGCATTTCCAATGCACTGAGAAAATCACTGTCCAGTTGCATCAAAGTAAATCCTCAGTTTTGATCTGTAATCTGTTTAAAAGCTGCATATTTTAGTAATAGGATGGAGGCCATCTACATTTAAGACACCCAGAGGACTTAATTAAGCTCCTCAGTAGAACCTGGTAACTGGAATAGCAACATCCAAACCAAATACAGATATCTCACTGCATTAATGGAAGGTCCACATGGACTAAGGGTTTTCATACAGAAGCAGGGCTAGTACACATGTGAAAAAACCAAAGCAACAAAAAGCATGCTGGAGAACTTAGGACTAAATGTTAGCTAAAAGGGGGAGCAATGTGGACAGGACAGAACTCTCAGGACACTGTACATTTAGTAAGTAAATGGCATAAAGTCTCCTTACTACACTAACAGGTAGAACTTGCAAATAACACTACAGATTAGCTATGAAAGGTAATTTTATGTGTTTTTAATATAATTTTTGATTGAACTATTAAACCTTTGAAACCAGTTTATTACATACTAGTTGGTTGTCTGTAGTGGATTCATTGTTTTTTATCCAGGAGCTTACAGAAACAAGCATTTCGCTTTGTTTGTCTGACTGCCAGAATACACACGGTAACCTTCCTGAACCACTGTTCTCCCATGCTACAGCTACTGGAATAGCAGAAGTTAGCCATAAAAGAAAACAAAGAGAACTAGAAGCTACTGAACGTATTTTTGTTTTCATTGTCAGAGAAGCAATAGTCTTCATCTCTTTGAAAATAGCTTTTGCTTTATTCACATCTTAAGAAGCCCTAGCAGCTGCTTATCCCATGGAGAACAAAAAGATTAGCAACCAAATCTGAAAACCCAGGTTAACCTTTGTAAAACAGCATTCAGTGACTCTGCATCTTCAGTACTCTTTGTTCATCCATGTATCTCTAGTGGTATATTCTACTTTTCATGCTGGGATCCTCTAAGAGCATTTACCAGCACATACTGTCAGCTTACACGCCCCTTGAGAACAACTGCAGCCAGAGGACTGGAGGACTACAAGTCACAAAAATAATTCTAGCTGCACAGTCAAAACAAGCTTGAGTGAGAAATGTGTTTGGTCCTGAAGCCATGCAACAACTTCACACTAATGATATTGTATCAGGAGACAGATGAAGAAATTTATACAAGTTCAGAAGTACACTGAGAAATCACAGCTCCAGGTGTTTTGTCCCTGAGATCTGCTGGACAGTTATTGTTGCAGTTAACTCACAGTCTATAAGGATTACTGATTAGTAAATGGTTTTAGACTGTTGAAGTATAAAGTTGCCATCATCTATTGCTCCTTTCAAAAAAGAAGTAAAACATTCCTCAGGATGTAAGTTTCGTAAAGCAATGAGAGCACTACTTAATTAGAGGCCCCAGCTCAAGTCTAGAAAAATCTCTTGAGAACGTCAGTATCGTGGAACAGAAATAATCCCATTCTCATGCTTCAGATTGGGAAGTATTTGCGTTTGATTTCCAGTACTAGTGGTTTCACTTCTCTTCTGGACATAGATATCCATTTTGCTGTCCCAGCTCCTGGTTCTTTTGAGAGAAAGGTTTAATTCAATCCTTTGAACATAATGATGAAATTATTAATAATGAGTTTAAGAAACCACTGACACACTTGAACTTGCTCAGGCATACAAAACAGAAGAACCTGGAAGTTTCTGTTAGCAAACTGAACTGATAGCGAAGTTCAGGACAATGAAGAAAAGAACACATTTTCTTATTTGCAATTAGACCAAAAGGTGGAAACAGGACAATGTAGATTCAAATTATTCAGGTTACATTACCAGTGCAGCACTGTGCCAGTTTATAAATTAGGACTTTACTTCTACTTATATTTCAATACATACTAGAAGCATTTCCCAAAGTCCCACAGGAAACAGACAGAATAAACAAAATCTGAACTCTACCACCCTAACCATGAGGCTGCTCTTACTTTTCCAGTGGGCATTCAAACAATGGGACAACTGGAGGAAGTGGACCATAATCAGAATGAAAAATCTGTGCTTAAAAAATATTTTATGTAGTTGGGACCAACACTGGGCTGATTATTTGAAATCCAAGTCAATTAACTTGAATGTACTTATTTTACTTCTGATACGAAGTGCATCAACAGCAAAGCACAGACCCAGCAGAACTCCTCACACAGGTGACCGCCACATCACGGTATTAAAAGTGGACTGTGGCTGTGGACTGGGAAAACAACCCGAAACCCTCCTGTTGAGAGAAAATAATAAGAAGTCTTGTGCAAGCTTAAAGAGAAGCTGACTACTAAAACTTCCAGGGCTCTAGCCTTTTCAGAGCCAAGAAATTTTGTCTTGAAAAAGCAGAAAAGAATTGCCATCCAAACTACCAGAAGACCCTGAAATACAAAAACACAGGTAAAGCTATTCATTTTCTCTCTTGGCTTTGGCCAGAAAAACAATTCATTGCTGTCACTGGGGCATTTCTGCACTGTCCTGTTTTAAAATCAATGTTCAAAATCTTTTAATTATATGTAGTATAAACAGATTTTAATTTCTTTGGGAAAAAAACTTTAAGAGAAAAAACCCCTATGTTTCCAACTCTTTGATGACAAAGGCAGTCTTCCAAATAAGCATCATTTAAACCCTATGCCTGTAGAAAAACTGTTCTCTGCCTTTACTGTTGCTATTCATAGTTCTCTAAGCAGCTACTAGTCCTGACCAGATGACTGTAACAAATTCAAACACTTCTGGCAGAGGCGTGTTTATTATTTTCCAATATGACTGCCTACCAAGATTCCCTGTCCAGGATTTTTTTTTTTTTTTAAAGAAAGGAACTATGTGAGCCAAACTATGTCAGGGACTATCTTCAAGCAGTTCTTTCAGAAAGTAGAAGTGCACTATCATATATGCAGACTTGCATTTGAATATGGTGCAAAAACATTAGACGATACAGCACAGTCAAAACTTCAATCTTCAGAGCACAAAATGCTATGCTGTGAGTCTTGAAAATCACTTATCAATATAGAATACTCAAAATCTTTCTTAGCACATGATAAGAAAAGCATAAACTTTAATGAAATGAGCCATCTTTAATTCCCCTCAAAATATAATTTTTTAATAAAACCTTCTGTTTAGTGACTTTTCAATATATATATTCTACAATGTCTTGTGTCCAGTCTATTGCTCATTAGTTTGCTCTACAAATCTGCACACAATATTAGGGCATGAAGGTACATATCTTATGAGGAATTCTTAGAAGCACTAGTGCATATAATTCTCTTAAATGATGGTCTTGTGATTAAAATACCTAGTGGCATGAATAGGAGGATGAAACCCATTTCAAATCCACCAGGACCTTGTACAAAAGTAATTCAATCCCTCAGTCTTGATTCTACATCTGTAATAACCAAATTAATAATTAATTAAATATTTTAAAGCACAAAGTCATTCACTAACCACATACATGGCACTCAGAGAAAAAAGCAGTCACACAATTTATATATGTGTAAAACACTCAAACCCCACTCTTTGGAGAAGTGGAATTAAAAGAAAGAAAAGTAAAATGTCTTTGCAAAGGTTCCACACATTACTCTCAGCTTTCAATCTGAACATAATCCTGAAAGGCCAACTTGAAGGATATATTATCTTGCAAAAGTTTAATCCAATAGAAAATAACTCTAATATAATGGTCGAATAACAGAGATACTGGTTAAATGGGCAGTGGTTTGATATGGCAAAGTATCTTGATTTATTTTGTTATTATCAGGTTTTCAGGTCTTGACGTATAAAATTCTGTTTAGGATGTGAACTGGGGAGGTGTGGGGGAGACAAAAACCTTAAGTTATGACTGCATGAAAAACCGCAATCACTTCAAAATTATGGCTAAAAAGAACTAAAAACTTAACCTCATACACAAATCACAAATGAGACTGTGGGTTCTCCTTTTTCTCTCCTACAAATACGTAACTACCCTTGACAATTATGCATTTAAAAACCCCACAGGACTCCAATTAATGGTTCTAAATAAAAACATCTGTAGCACATTTCTATTTAAAAAAACCCCAAAAAACAACAACAAAACTCTGTAAAAATAGAATTCCTAGAGATAGCCAGAAATATATTGATTTTGTAGGAATTGTGATTCTTATACACTACTGAAAAATTAAGTCTTGATGTTATATAACCATATCAGCCAGATCATCTACTGACAAATTTCCTTGCACCCAACTGATGAATTGTCCGTTGAAGTTTTGATGTCACATGTGTTAAGAAACTGTTTTAAAGCAAAGAAAGATCTAACACATGGTTTCTTACAACAGTGGTGTGTTAACGAAGAAAGGCTTCCAATGTGACATTTTGGACACACTGATTCTGTTATTGTGGCTGCCACTGTTCAATAGCTGGGGATCAGGAATTCCATTAACAGACAATTACAGAACATAAATATTTGTCTCCCCACTGAAAAAGGTGCAAGCCATTTCTAAATATCATCATAATCTACTGCATTTCTTTGTTTTTCTCCTTTCACTTAACGGCAATTATGAGTCTTAATTCAATCCAAAATTTCTTTTGTTTCACTTTATTTCTTTGGAAAAGATACTCCATTTTCATCACATTCTTTACTAACAGTTGAAAACATCTGTGTGCCTTTCTTTTTTTTTTCCAAACATTTTTTAACTGCTTGAGCAAATTCTAATACAAAACAATTACAACCATCACTATCCCTCTTTGGAATAAAGCCTTTTGTCTATGAATGGGCCTATGAAGAAATACCACTAAGCCTCACGAGAGGTGATCTTTAGAAGCCTTTTTAAAGCTAAATACTTCAACATACAGCTTGGCAATTTGAGACAAGGATGTCCAGTTGCAACTGAGCTTATTTTAAAATGTGACTGAAATTCCTGAATAGCAAAAGAGCTTTTGACCCCACTGTGCAACTACAAAAATGGTCAAAGACAACAATTTTCACTACAGATGTGACCTTTGCTTCATGACTTCAGAGCTAAACTTGAACTAACTCATAAAACCAGAAATTACCTCAGGCCAGATTTACTTCTGAGTTGGGGATGAGTATACACAGAAGCTATTTGCCAGGAAAACAAATAATTCATGCACTTGGCACATGGTCCTTTCACATAGCTAGCCTCCAGTGTCAACTTGGAGATTTCCTTGTTCTAAATGCTAGCAGCTACTACAACATAGGTTGATTTTTAAAAAATCCACTTTACTCCTTGTAAAATAGGTAATGTATCATGGTCATGAATTCTATCGGTCAACTGACAACTAATAAAAAATAATAATAAAAATCCCAACCCAGGTTAAAAAAACTCTGCTGTAATCTTTTCTTTCATACAGTACTTTTTAAAAGACATTACACAGAATTGAGAGGATTCAAGAGCTACAAGGAAAAAAGTAACATTATACTTTAAAAAGTAACTGATTAGTATTCAAATAGTAATAACAAGTAGGACTTGTTATTTATTCCTTGGCTGGAACACTGGAAAGAATTTCTGGAATTGCAATTAAGGTTCAATTCACTACCTATGAAAAGCACAACGTGCTTTCTCTTTCACCAGTATTGTAAGTTTCATAGAAAGAAGTAACAAAGTGACACTTAGAGATTTTGGGTGGCACCAGTGACAACAATATTTAAGAATATTTAGAAAACCAACACCAGAAAAAAAAAGAACTGCCATCACCTCCACAGAAGTTTACTAGAAGTCACTTCTTTTGTATCAATGATACTATCATCCTTAATTACAAATTTCATCCTTAAACTGATTTTTAAATAATGTTTTCCCAAACTTTTGAATTTTCCCTAAAAAACCCCATACTAACAAATGAAACATACAATTTGAAGCATAATGACATGGGACTGCTCTCATATCCAATCATTCTGGTATTTACACATAGGTTTAGTGGACAGATTTCTCTATCACATATTCTTCTCTTCTGAAAACTAAGAAAATGAAGGGCATCAATACAACAGTTGGAGAATTCTCCAAATATTACTGAAATGAAAAAAGAAAAAAGAGAGAGGAAAAATTATTCCTATCTAATTTAAACATCCAAAATTTTGTTCAAAACTGTATCGTAACATTTGTAACTGCTGTAGCAGGTTCTACTCAGTCAAAACAACTATGGTTCTGGGTATGCACTTAAATACAATTTAGAGATATTGAAGAGCTAGGATTATATTCAGAGTAGCAGAATAAATCTAATTCCATTGCAACTAGTTACATTAAGGAGTGGCTGGTATCTGTAATAGATCATTTCATATTTGAAGAAATTAAGAAACCATTTTAGTATGTTTAGAAGGAAATAACTTGAGATTCTTTCATGAATGCAGATGGAATGGACTTCTAATTTCCCAAGCTTTATTTTTTCCTCTTTTTTCTTTGTATGCTTCTCCTCCTGTAATCCTCACAGGAATATGCCACCTCTAGTACTAGAAGTATCCTGTTCTACTGTTCTGATGAACTCAAGCAGCACACTTCTGCAAAGCTGCAGTGTGTGCAGTAATTCAGAACACAGCCAGCAGAAAATCATCTGCTTTTCTCAGTTACTCATTACAGTATCAACATGCAGCTCACAAAACAGTCTGAAGCTGTAAGTTATTTTCAGCTCTAGAACAGCTGAAACCTCAATTACACTGTACTAACAATGAACCCAATTACTTGAGGACAACAAACTGAGTCTACCTCCATTAAAAAAACCCCAGAATACCACAAACACCTCCCCAAAAGCCTCCTCAGCTCAGCAAACACATTGAAAGAGTCCTTCCTCCTCTCTTGCCCCTTCCCTGCAATTCTAAATGACTTCCTAGTGTAAAAGCACTAACAATTAACAACACCTGATAATTTATTTGTCTCAACACAAACCAAATAAAATCAGAAGGCTTCAGAAAGCAACACTGATGCAATGTGATGGTTACTATATCAAATTCTTGGACCAAGAAACTCTTGTTCAGTACTGTACACCATAGAACATCTTAAATCATTAACTAAATATAGAAGAAAGAAAATGCAAACCACTGGATTGGAAACTCCTCAACTTATCTGATGTAGAGACTCAACCGTATGATCAAGTTTTAAGTTTCAACTGATGGCTTCTGTGAAGCAGCTGTAAAAACAGACAATTTTTGTACCACTCTGTTTCAAACACTGCACGTGTTTCTCCTAACCCTTGTATACCAAATTACATATCTTCAAACAATAAAAGCACTACAATGCAATCTTAAGTCACCAGGTTTTCTCCTAAATCAGTTTCTTACTCAAGTTTCTCTGGCCAACTCCACTCTGATCTACTGTTATTTTTCCACCACCATTTTATCTCCACAACTTTATTGCCAAATGCATAAGCTTCAGCCTCTCACCATTACATGTTCTGCTGTCAAAATACCAAATCCCCGGTCATTAGGGTACTACAAGTAAAAAATGTAGTCACTCATCCTTTAAAAACTAAAATTGTAATATTCTCTGTAATTAAATGGCTTACTGTGAGTCAGATGGGTACAGAAGCCAAATTATTAACAAACTTAAAACACTGCATTGCTAATGGCTTCCATCAGAGAACAATATTCTGAAAAAGCCAAAGACTAACCTGGAAAGAACAAGATATTGTTACAGTTTTCTTACAGTGATCAAGCTCACACAACATAAGATTTTTATGGAAGTAACTGAGTAACAAAAAACAAACAGGCTACAAGAAGCCCACTGGCACTAAAGAAGAGACGATCAGGTTGAAGAAGTGTGAAGAAGTGTGCTTTTTCAAAGCCACTGGGTTTGGTTCTGTTTTTGAAACCTGCCACATATGCACCTAACAGTATGCAGGCCCACCTATCTTTCTCGGCCAGCAAGAGATGCATTTTCTTGTGCACTCATCACTGCTGAGTCTGGCTTGAAGTCTGGCTGGTTTTAGGTTATTTCTAGTGATACACTGGGAAGATGAACACCAGATATTTATTTCTTTTATTTACATTTTCATATCCCTTAACCAAAAAATAATACAAATTGTCATGAAAGTAGGCAATACAAAAGGTGTTCATAAACTGTACAGCGCTGATGAGAATATTACAGTTCTTCACTATGTTCTACACCTCTTGGACAGTTCTCGGTCAGGAGGACCTTGTTTTTTCTCTCTTCTCCCACTGCACAGAGCAATAAACCTCATGCAATACCTCATCTACTTCCAGCCACAAGTCCAGAGATAAGAAATTTCAGGGGATGAGTCATCCCCATGAGCCACAGCAAGCAAAACCAAAAGAAAGCAGCCTGAGGTAACCGGTCCCTGTTATTGCAACTCCAACATCAGTATTTTCCACAGTCCTGGCTCTCAGCACTCTCCTTCCTCCAACCTCCCCCACCCCCCAGCTCACCTCACATGCTCTACATATTCCTTTCTGATCCCAGTCTTCCTTTCAACACATCCCACCCTTCCCCTGTTTTTCCATTCAGGAAATCCCTCCTACAAAATTCCACTTCAAAATAATGACTAACAATATTCCCATGCCATCTGTTTTCATAACGTATCACTCTTTCTACACCTTTTAACGTTCCATTTATATAAAACATAACTTTTTTGGAGTGAGGACTACCCTACTATTATCTACACACTGCCTAAAACAACTGGTTTTGATTCTTAAATCTTTCATCTTTAATATAGCAGTGGTTAAAAATTACTATTTATTTCCTTGATTAAGTTTCCAACCGCTGGCACAAGAACACAAATTCACCAAAACCTGACATGCTGGCACAATCTGTAAATGCTTAGCAGTACTTCATTCTGTTCTTCTCATCTATCTGAAAGTGTCTGGGGGGGGTTGTTGATGGAGGGGTTTTTTGGGTTTTGGGGGTTTTTTTTGCTTTTCTTGTTGTGGGTTTTCTGGGGATTTTTAATGCATCAGAATCAAACTAGGAATCTATACTGTAAAGATACTAAATTCATCTCTGCATGGGAATTGCGGGTTTACAAATGCATGTCAATGCACAATTCCTCAAGAACCGTACATCAAAAAAAACACCACCAACAAAAAAATACAACCCAAAAAACCATAAAAAACCAGAACAAAGAATGACCTGAATTACCATGGCATAAATGTACAACATATGCCACTCTTCTGAAGTAAGAAAAACATGGGACAATTTAAAACTGTATTTCCAATACAGAACACCTTTTTAGTCACATCATGACTTATATGCAGTTTTTTACATAATTCTCATGTTTTCTGTCAGGTAAAACATACCATCAAAACCCAGAAAATCCAGATCCAGGATTTTCTACTTTTACACAGTCATAACATACCCAAAACATCTACACGGAAGTTTTATAAATGTTACAAAACAAACCCTGCTGTAATCAGAATTGAGATGAAGTGTTTATACTTTCACCTCGGAGGATGGCATGTTAAAAAAAAGGAAGGGGTAACAAGACACACACTCGAGATCTCTAAAAGAGATTTGATTGCTGTGCAGCAAGGAGAGAAACGAAACTGAAGTGTGGAGAAGCAGTCTTGCAATAATGGATCACAGAGGCCAGTCATTTGTGGTGTACTTTAGAAGTCAAAACTCAGGCCAATGTCGTTCAAGAACTTCATCAAGGATCTGGACATTGAACAGGTGCACCTCAGCAAGTTTCCAGATGATAAAATCTAGAGGCGTGCCTTCTATAACAGAGGGTTGAGCTGACATTCATAACAGGCTGAAGAAATGGGTAGAAGAACTTCATGGAGCCTCACAAACAGAAATGAAAAGTCTTAATCTGGGGAGAAATAACTCCATACATCACTAGGGGCTGGAGGCAGACTGTCTGGAAAGCAATTCTAATGGAAAAGACCCAGGGGTCCTGCATGTAAACGAGCAGCCACAAAGAAGGCCAAGAGTGTCCTGAGCACCATTAGGAAGAATAACACCAGCAGGTTGAGGGGTATGATGCTTCTCTACTCAGCACTGGTGAGATGCACCCTGGAGTGTTAGCTTCAGGTCTGGGTTTTTCAGCACTAGACATGGACATACTGGAGTCAGGTCATAAAGATAATTAAGGGCTGGGAACACTGGACATACAAGGGAAGGCTGAGTACGCCAGGGTTTTGTAGCCTCAGGAAGAGAAGGTGGGAAGGATCTTATCAATGTGTATAAATACCAGATAGGAAGTACTAAAGACGAGTGAGTCTGACTCCTCAGTGGCACCCAGTGAATGGACAAGAGGCAATGAGCACAAACTGAAACACAAGAAACTTTAAAAAAAGTCTGGTGGTTTTCTTTCTTGGTTTGGTTTGATTTGTTGTGAGTGTGGTCAAACACTGGAAGTTACTTAGACTGTGGCGTTTTCATCCTTGGAGCTGGTCTAGATAGCCCTGCTTTGTGCATGGTACTTGGACTAACTAGACAGTCTCTAGGGATGTCCCTTCCAACATGAACATTAATCTCAGGATGAAACACACTTCTACTGAAAGAAATAGATAAACAGATAACCCACAGCAGAACTGGGTTGCTTTTACTGCTACTACTTAGGTCTAACAGTAAAGATGGCTAAGTATCAGTTCCACAAAGCTAATTCAAACAGCTCAAAAATTAAAATATTTGATACCACAGATTAACTTTACCTCAGCATAAGAATCTGCCTGTAATCTCTTCTGGTTTCCTACAAGCAGCAGAATAGGTTTCACTGCTTACAAATGTGAATGAAACAAATCCATCTGCTTAATGGTTAATGGATGAAGACATACAAGAACATAAAGAATGATTCACCTGCAATAGAAGTATTTTGTAACATTTTAGCTAGCTTAAATATGTAAAACTTTTCAAAAGAAAATACAGAAGTTTCTACAGCAAGAACTCCAGAAAATAGCCTCTTCATCTGGATAAGTGTAATAGGGGTGACAGCAATAAAAATTTGTACAGTATCAATCTGAAGGCAGTACCTGCCAACGTGAGGGCTGAATCAGTTTCCAATTCTCACTGCTTAATAAGATCTGTGCTATGCAGAACCCACCTAGGTAGTTTCAAACACAAAATGAAAGACTCGTCATATATCTCATTATACAAAACTCAGAAAACTTCTATTGTAAACCTCCTCTGAGATGTAATGTCAGGTATTATGGATTAGGTGCAACATTTCACAGTCCCTTCAATATTCACACTGAGTACCGCATGTTGATACTGCACCTAAAATAGGACATACAGCCTTTCTGTAGTAAACACTGGTTTAGTCAGCAAACAGCACAGAGGCACAACCTGAATGGAAATTAGCAGGGCTGCTTTTATTTTTTCTCTAACTTTCAGGAAAAGAACATGTCAGTAAGGGACAAACACAGCTTAGCAATGACCCCTGTACTGAATATTCTCTTTTTTCTTCTTTCCAAATCTAAATCAGTTTTCACTAACACCAAAACCTTCCAGCAACTTTCACAGCTGTACGGTAATCAACTTAAAGAGAGCTACCTGGCAACCTTTCCACATCGTTTGGATGCAACTGTGCTTACCTGGGCACATAAACAGGCTGTACAGAGCACCTGGATACTCACTGCTGACATGAGTAATCTCAGTAATCACAGAACAGCTGAGGTTAGAAGCGACCTCTGGAGGTCACCTGGACCAAACTCCCTGCCCAAACAGGGCCACCTAGAGCTGGCTGCCCAGGACCACATCCCCAGAACTTTTAAGTGCCTCCAAGGATGATGACTCCTTAGCCTGAAACCAGAGAAGGCATGCACATATACACCAAGGTAACATAATATGAACTCATAAACATGCAGTAAACATGACAGACTGCAAATATATGGATCGGGGAAGAGGTTATCTGGAATGGTTGTCTGTATACTGATCACAGGAAGGCTGGAACATACAGACATCAAATTGTTCCCTGATAAGCCATATGGCTCAGCCCAGCCAGCAAGTGTGAAGTTTTATTTAAATGCCCTGCCAAAAACCGCACAAACTTCTCCACATCTTATAATTTCTCTGTAATAAAAAGCAGCTCTTGAAAGAAAAGAGCCTTGACAAACATGCATGAATGAAGACTATGCAAGAAGTGACATTTCAGACAGTCCCTTTATCTGGTACAAACTTTTCTGGTATTTGTTTAGATTCTTGTATATTTTGGGCTCTATTCTCAGTCTTAACAGTATCACTGGCAGAAAAATACTGCCTGTCTGCAAGGTCACACACTTGATTATTCCACTGCATTCTTCAGAACCATTGGTTTCACCAGAATACATATAGGTATTGTGAATATTAGTGCAATTAAGTGTAACTATACAGATTTCACAGCAGATCTTTGCAATCAATCCATGGACCCTGTTAACCAAGCCTATGCCTTAACATTATAATTGTTACCACAACTATAACTTTGGTCAACATTGAAAGAACATTATTTTACTGTTCAAATTATTTTATTACTAGGCAGTGTAGTAGTACAGAAATAATACTGCTTGTAGACAGCATCTTCTTCACTGTACTATCAGTTCTGCTACTTATTTGATGTGGGACCCTAAGTAAATTCATCCTTTTCTTTACACAGGTATACGTTGCTGCCTGTCAAGAACATGTTTCCGAAATGTGAGATAATTCAATATAGTGATACAATTTTCCCCTCAGAATAAATGTGATATAGAGGAGACATACACCGGAGCTTAAAAAATGCACACAGTTGTAACATACAGGGACAGTATGACATAGCAACAGAGAGGAAAAGGCAAAGAAGCAAGTTTATCAGTTGTCACCTCAACATCCAGTGATGACAGATCAGGAGGCTGACACTCTGGCTTTGCAATAGCTGGAGATATAGAGTCTCTTAAAGTGTAATTAAAGAAAAAAAATTTTCGACTGCCAATTGTCCTGAGACTTTGATGAGCAGGTCTCCTGTTAACATGAGACTGAATCTCCAGTGACTCTGTCTGATCATTATAAAAAATTTCACTTGCTTCATTTGTGAGACAGAACATCGACTATAAATCTTTTAGTATGAGTGTTCATACTGCCTCTTTTCAAATGGTTTTATGTTCATTGTCATCATCATGCTTCTCAGAGGTCCACTGCACACAGAGGTCAACCAAGTCAACCAAGGGTAAAGGACAAAATCAAGGTAATCCAACAGTTAGTAGAAGAGGGTATTGTTAAATGATCAATACTGGAACTCTGAATATGAGAGACTGAGAAGAAATTGATAGCATGGTATTACCACACCTGTTTCCTTCTTTCAGAGATTTATCTTGTCTACTCAGACTGCAAAAATTACTAAGCAGGAGCTGTTTCTCACTGAGTGTTTACGCATCATCTCATCCTGCCAACCTCAGTTGTGATATGCATGTGCTTCTCTGGTAAAAATAAGACAGACAACTATTTTCAGACCAGTGTGCTATTTAGAGGAGGTTCATTTTACACACTGCAAAGAATGTATTTCAACAAGCAGCCAAAAAGCACCCTTAAGAAGCATGTAACAGAAATGGAAATTGTAGTTGAGACAGATAAGCTCCCGGTCTACTTCCAGGGACATTACTCATAAAAACCAATCCCAGACTCAATATAAATGCAGCTACTTTGTGGGACATTTTGAAGTCTGCAGCTGATTGAGTTTTAAGCATGTAGGGTCAGGCATGCACGTGTTTTTTCGACTGAATTAAAACAGCACAAATATATTCAGTGGCTTGACCGAGAGGTACTCTACAACAGCAAGCACAGTATTGGTTATGAACACAGTATCTGGATTCTATTTAGAACATCAACTATTTTGTCACAGTATTTTAAAGTTTATTTAAGAAAAAGAATTTCAGCAAGTTGCATATATACAAGTATGAAATTGGCTACTTAACAAGTTTCATGCCAGTGGAGCAGAATCTCAGTTTATTCAGGCAGCCTCTCATGGCTCAAACAACTCAGCAGGCAATCTATACAAAGCATGTAACAAATGCCTCTAAAAAAAACCCCAAAAAGCCGACAACAAAAAACCAAAAACAACAAAAATCCAGAAGGCTCTTAAAAAAACCCAAACAAACACAACAACCCCACCAAACCCCCACCAAAACCTGACAATTCAGAAAAGATATCCTTTTAATACATGAGGCAATTTTTCAAACAGTTCTTCAGAAACATGAGAAGGCTGTCAGTGCAAGATGCAGAAATGTTATTACAGAAGTGAAGCTACAATGTACAACACAAAAATCTTTTAGGCCATGCTGTAGCCCACAGAACAACCCCTTATCAAGAGTTGTACACTGGTATATTTTGGGAAAGGGTGTGAAAAGGTAAAGCAAAGGCACAACCCTCACCACAATGGCTATATCCTCTTTTGCATCCTCTCTGGGAATCCACAGAAGAAACTGGAAGAGTGTGAGCAAGAAGTAGTACCCACTTCTGAGAAATGGAATATGGGAAGTAGCAGCAACTGGAACGATGCTCAGCTGTGAATACTGAACTAAGGAAGCTACAGAGAATGCCCACTGTGGGGGACAGCATCTGAAATGGTACAGAAATCAGGGAGAGGAAAAGTTCATCACAAGCTGAGCATAGAAAGCAGCAAGACCTTGCAATGAGTTGAATCCTTCTCAAATGAGCAATAACAGAGGACAGAAAGACAGATACTGGATGGGATCAGATATACAGCCTAGCCAGGTCAGTGAAGGGGGAAAGGGGAGGGGGAAGAACAGAAGAAAGAAGATAAGCAGGCCCCTTCACTGAGTCATACCAGAGCTACTGCTGCTGGAAGGAAGCCAGATTTTAGCTGGAGCTTTTGCCTCTGCTTTTCTTCCCCCTTCTCTTCTGAGAAGAGTTTTCTCTCAGAAAACCAAGAAGTGAAGGCATCAAACTGAGATAACTACCTGAAATACATTCAGATTTTGCTGACTGTAAGCCCCTACTCTGTAATACATTTAGCCTCAGAAAAACTTGTAATCAAAAGCATGCAAGAGTAACTTAAAAACATTCTTTTCTTTGGCTGACTTTTTGTGCTGCCCTGAGTAAGATTCTTTCTTGGATCAGTGATTGCCTAACGTAAAATACAAAACCCCTCCAAACAAGACAAATACATAAAGTGGCGGTTGAGGACAGCAGCTATATTACTCCTCAAATTACATATCACTTTTTCCTAGGTAAATTCCTAACCTGCCTTTTCCAAAGGCCGTCCTGTCAACTGCATACACATTTCTCAGCCTAACACCCTTCAAAAGCAATTTTAAAATGCGCAAAAATTTTTTACAAAAGTATTTCTGTAAAATTTATCACACATCAGCCTCAAATCACATCCACATCAAAATATTTTTTTTTGCTAATATTTCAACCATCTGTTTGACAATACTCATTATCACACACTAACAGGTATCTCCTATGTGGTTTATGAGTAGTGTCCTCAGCTACTTGTGCTCAAGTCTTGTTAAGCCAAGTGATAATTTAGCAACCTCAGCTTGCTTATTAATGTCTCTCCTAAAATGACATCCAGTTCATCTAATCTCCCTGATTTCTTTATGAATGGATTTAGCTTGCTTCTGTCTTTCTGCAGCTGAATAAGCACCTGACAGAAACACTCAACTGAGCATTCATGCAGATGTTCTGGAGTGGTCAGTGAAATCTTGACGACAGACTCCAAGAGCTTGAAATGGCCAAGAGCTAGTAGGAACCAACACACTCCATACACCACAAGAGATCTCACAGTAAACAATTCTTCAAGGTACCAGACAAATGGGAGCAACATGGGATAACAATCTCCTTCTGAGGTCACCTAAATTTAACAGAAGTTTGGAACGAGGCTTAGGGCAACTTACAAAGCTTGATTAGCAAACAGGGAATTAAATTCCACATACTTTTTCAGAGGAATAAAAATAATGTCACATCCAGTCACTAGTGGGGTTCCATAAGGCTCCATCCTCAGCCCAGTTCTCTTCAACATCTTCAGTAATGACCTGGACACAGGACTCGAAGGAATACTAAGTACGTTTGCAGCAACACTAAATTAGAAGGAGCTGCTGACTCCCTCAAGGGCAGAGAGGCCCTGCAGAGAGACCTTGACAAATCAGTGAGATGGGCAACCACCAACCATATGAGGTTTAACAAGGTCAAATGATGGATTCTGCACCCGGGATGGGGCAACCCTGGTTTTGTGTATAGATCAGGGAACAAGAGGCTGGAGAACAGCACTGTGGAAAGGGACCTGGGGGTCCTGGTCAGTGGCAACTTGAACAAGAATCATTAAGCTATTAGAGAGCATCCAAAGGAGGGCCACGGGGATGGTGAAGGGCCCTGAGGGGAAGCCACATGAGGAACCCCTGAGGTCGCTTGGTCTGTTCAGCCTAGAGGAGACTGAAGGAAAACCTCACTGTGGTCTTACAACTTCCTCATGAAGGAGGTGCAGGTACAGATCTCTTCACTCTCATGACCAGTGACAGGACTTGAGGAAACGGCATGAAGCTGCATCGGGGGAGGTCTAGGTTTCGTATCAGGAAAAAGGTTTTCCTGGCACTGGCACAGGCTCCCCAGGGAAGTGGTCAGAGCACCAAGCCTGAGAGAGTTCAAGAAGAATTTGGACAACGCTCTCAGGCACCTCGTGTGACTCTTGGAGTGTCCTGCGCAGGGCCAGGAGCTGGACTCGATGATCCTGATGGGTCCCTTCCAACTCAGCATATTCCATGATTCAATGATTGAGACCTATGGAACAACCTCTTCCCAAAAAAAACTATTAACATACATGACTTCTATGATTACAGATATCTCTTACCTTAAATATATCTCTTTTGAAGCTATAAATTCAGGTACTTATGTGGTTGCAAAAATCTTAACAAGATTCAGATTAGCAACAGGAATGACAATTCAAGAATTGACAATTCAACTAACAATACATTAACAGAAAAATAAATTTTCATTAGGATTTCACTGAACAACAGGCCTTGCAATTTTTCAAAGTTTTTTCTATTTTTACAAAAAGCATTTACAAAAATACTAGTTAGCAGACAATACTGCCTGAGAATAGAATGCGACTTGGTTTCACACTCAAGCATTACCTAGTGAATTAAAACGTACTATTTTTATGTAAAAGCAGCAATATTATGAGACTCCCTTAGAGATACATATACTGGTGTATCAGATAATATCTATGCTCTTATAGAATAAAGGACGAATTCAACACTGCTTTCATTGTATTACCACCATGGCAGTGTTGCAGCATTTCTGAAATTATACTTTTGTCCACGTCACTATGTCAACAGACGTGCCAGTCTGCTTAAAGCACCAAACAGCTAAAATTGAATGAAATGGCTCAACCAGCTCACTTCACCTTTTGCTACTGTAATCAGAATTTTACTTTTTATTTCACAAAATAACAGAATATAGTAGGCAGATCTTTGGGCTTAAACAAAATTTTGCGTCCTTGTCTATCAAGCTCTTATTATGCAAAGATGTGGGACATCAAGGCAGAATTTGTATAGCCTTGCCAAATACAACAAGATTTCTTCCTCAAAAGACATAAAGAAGTTGTCAAATGTTATTACCAACATAGTCCGTTCTAGGAGATGATCCTTCCATTACTTTAAATTAAAAGTCTGGTTTTTATCTCCCCCAACCACAAGCCGCTTTCATTTTATAGATTGTACCAGTAAACCTTCACAAATTAATTGTTGGGTACTGGATTACATAAAAGCCTTCAAAGGTAAGAACACTGGCAATCCCTGTCATTCAGACACCTCACTGAACGCAGTACCTCCACAAGATGGGGCAGAAAACACAGGTGGGTGCCTTCAGGACCACTGCCCGTAGCTGCTGGTGGACACAAGCATACAGCACTGCCAGACATTTGACTTTCTGAACATCTGCATAAGCCACTGCCACATACCAATCAAACCCCCTTCACTCAGCAGGTGAAATTTGGAGTCTGTTCTGAACCTGACTCCCAATTAGCTGCACAGCTTGGGCACACAGCTATAAACACAGTGAGATTCGTGCAAAGTTAATCATGCCGAAGGTGGAGCAGCCTATACAGCCATAATGGGTTGCTACCACGAAAGCAACAAGGCAACTGAGCACCTTTCCTAGAGGCAAGGCACACACACTAAACCCAGTGGGAAAGGGTTATTCCCACCCAGACCAACTCAAGTGAAGACAAGCATCACACTGCCTGTAAGCCAAACAATAAGGACATCCCATTGTCTTAGACAGTATGCTAGAAGTTGTTTTTACTATTCCTTTTTCCTCAAAGAAAATGTCTGTAATTACACTGTGATTACACTTAATTTTAAATTTCAGCTCTCAAGAAATAACCTGAGAATCATTGTCAGAGTACTTCTAACAATGACTGCATAGGTCCAACACCTCTGAAGAGAGCAAATTACATCTGTCTGCTTTTTTAAAAAGAAAAAAAAACCAATGCAGAGATGTAATAAGAAGCTCATGAAGCTTATCAGCAAACATTACTAAAGGTACAGAACACTAAAAAAATTAGAAAGTTTAAAAAGGAAATAAATAGGATAGACAAATCACACTGCCTTTGCAGACTCTAGTGAATTGTCTTCTCTAACGAAGACAAATTAGAAACACTTCTATTATGCAAACTGACATTAAAGTTTATGGTTGGGGAAGCCAGGGATTTCCTACTGTATTCCTAATAGCTGGACAACTAAACTACTTCACTGTTTACTTTATGATGCCACATTCATGATATGGCATAGCCTAAACATTTTCTTAAAAGAAAATAAGCCTTAATGAGTTAACCACACGTATGCACAAAAATCCTGCTACCTGCCAACAACCTCAGGCTCTACATTTTTTAATAATGAAATAGTTACTCGTGCCATTACATAAATATTATTACATAATATATCCTTTGTATGCAAAATCCGAGCTACAATAAAATAGGTCCCACTATTTCAATACTGTATCTATTAATCCCACTCATCCACTTAATAATTTGGAGCTGTAGTTGCATCAGAGCACAACAGCTTTAATATGTCGTGCTCCTCTGTGCTTAAACAGAAAAGACAGTTAATTCTGAACTAAAAAACAAAAAACAAGCCAACAAAAATACAACAAAAATATCTGCTCTACTATAATAACTGGTTGAAGGGAATGACACCTCTGCTGTGCTCTTTTATTACGTGTTTTTTGTCTTGCATAAGATTTAATGTATGTATCAATATATAATTTTCAATATACCAGTCAATAAAATATGCAGAAATACCTTAGCTCCCAAGGTCAGCATTACACAGCATAAGTGTAAAGAAATCACAAGCAACGATGCTTAGTATGTCTAATATATCAAAAAACAGGGTTTTTTCCAACTTAATATTTAACGTATAGGCAAACTACAATACACATTAAATTAATTTTCTTAAGCATTAAATTTGTTAGAAATTTGTTCTGAGAGTATAGTTGTTTGTATTGGTCAGGAAAGCACCGTATTGGTCAGAAACACATTTGAGACGTGGGACGGCTGTAAGCACAAGGCCACACGGCGAAGAGGCAGTGTAGAAGTGGCATGTGACATTCGGGAGTCTCGGGGGGCAACATGTGGCCGGCGCTCAGGACGCTCCTCTCTGCAGTGCAGCACCGGTGCCTCCGGCCGTGCGCGATCCGCACCGAGACACGAGCCCCCACTTCCGAAGTGCCGCACAAGTCTCACTTGTGCCCGCACTCAGCGGCTTCCCCTTGTCCACTCGCCCTCCCGCAGCAACAGCTCCCGGGAAGGGCAGGAGAGCGGCGGTGGGCACCGGGAGCGAGGGCGGCACGGGCCGGCCCCGGTGTTTGCACAGCTGCGCCGCTCTCCCGGGGCAGCCCCGCACAAAGCCCCGGCGGCCCCGCAGCCCCCGCCGCCACCGGGCGGGCGCGGCGCGACGGCCGGGGCAGGTCCCCGCTCCTCGCC
>VYXC01000924.1:1179815-1195138 GCA_013397175.1 Platysteira castanea | reverse complement strand
TTTTTTTTTTAAATATATATCCTGGTTAACTTTGGAGCAGCCAAATTCTTGCTGTGTAAAACTCCAGGAAAGTCTATAGTATTTCAACAGGGATTCATGTGGCCCTTGGGTTTTTGGACTGTATCATGTTGCAAGCTCCTAAAATAGGACTGTTTAGAAAGCTACAGGCTTCCCATCTTTTTGTCTGGAAAAGTTATGAAATGGAACAGGCAGGCTTTTCACTGAGCTGCTGAGAATGCAGTTCTGGCTATGCAATCAGGACTAAATAAGGAGCAAGATCTGCACTAAAAATAGAAACAGAGGCTGATCCAACTGCAGTGTGAGTTATAATCCTCACACAGCAAAGGGCTGGTAGGTTCAGCTGAGGACACTCAGTTACAGAGAATCAAATAAACTTTATCCTGCCCCTAAAAAACCATCATACCCTAACTGCTCTAACCAAATTTTCACCAGTCAGCAGAATTATTAATCATGCCTGCAAATTATTTAACATGTTTTTTCAAATGTAGATCTCTTACTATTATTATTTTATTAGAGAGAGGATTATATTTGCGACAGAGTACGAGAGAAATGTGGGTTGGGTTTATGTAACTGTTTGAGGAACATGGTGGAAAATGACACACAGAGAGATTTACTGCACTTTTCCTCTCAGCTGGATAAATACGTTCTTATCACTGCTTTGTGCCTTAAGCTATCGTGTCCACTGACATGACGTGACTCAGGTGGGCACAGTGAGCTGCTTTGGGTATCTGGCCAGGCCTGGGCTCTTGTCAGTCTGTGCAGTTCACAGTGTGTGCTTTGAGGGAAGTTATTCTGCTTTGTTTTCACGAACAAAGTACAGAACTGTGTAGTTCATTCCTGCCCCCTCCCCTCCTCTTTGTTGGTAAAATAGTTCAGAACATATTCATCTTTTATTTGTGTATTTCCTTTCCACTAACACATACCTCATAAGGTTAAGCCAAACTTGCCCAGGGAGTTCAAATATATCCTTTGACACAGAATAGATTGCTATTTCTTATTTGTTGTTAGGAACATTTGGTCATTAAATATTTGGATTAAATGAGCACAGCCAGCTACAGCTATGTTCTGCTTGCTTTCTTTGCCTGTTCCTGCATCTCTCCAGGCAGTGATATGGCAAGCATGAACCAATTTTCTGTTACTTCAGTCTTAAAAGGCAGAGAATCTGCAACAGACTCTCGTAATTTATCATAGAATTCCAATTATTCTAAATATGATTACATATGAAAATTTTAAAAAGTAGAAGACACCATATCACTTATCTACTAACTAAATGTTTAAAAAGATATTAATTTTTAGTTTTCAATTAGCTACAGAATTTTTTACTGAAAATACACCCTGTTCGTATATTTTTTGCCTGTTTTGTTTTTGTATTCTCATTATTTGTGCTTGTGTTTGAAGATCTGTATTTTCTAGCGGGGGGAAAAGGAGTGCGTGCAGTCCAGGAGGCATAGAGAAGGGATACTGGGTGATGACTGCTGTGAGTGCTTTACAGTGAAATATGTGTATCATTGTGTTTTAGTCACATTCAAAACTTACACTGATTAATTGTCTCATCTTTTGACATAAATGAAATCTTTATGAGACTACATAAGGTTTTGCATTAGTTTAACAATGGGTTACACACACATAGTTTTTGTGTACTGTTAGCTATTTGAAAGAAATCATTTGATGTAATAAAAGCAACATAAGCCTGCAGTGCAGACACAGTAATTTTAGTGAATTTATTAAAAGTAGTTAAATACTAGTATCAGCTTAGTGATTGCAATTAAAAAGTCACACCCAATACAACAAAGAATTGTTTACATTATATATAGAAAGAGGGAAATCCTTTTAATAACATATTTTAGGTAACTGAAAGTTGCACAAAGAGGAAATGACATTGCTTGAACTCAGTTTCAGCCCACACAGAGGTTTACATGAACATCATAATCAGTTTACAGTGAGTCTGGTTTTAGATTAGAAAACAGTGGTGGTGAACAGTGCATTATAACTGAAATGTTAAGAGGTAACTCCAAAACTACATATGAACAGGTGTGAGATTCTACCTTACCTGCCTCTTCACTATTAATTCTGAATGTAATAAAAACATGGAATAATTTCTTAAATCCTTACATGTGCAGAATGAATGAATCCAAATTAAGAATTTTTTTCTTAAAGAGGATTTGTTTGGTTTTTATCAGAGTCCTTTCAAAGTACAAGGGGAGGTCACAGCTGTTCTCTTCATTCACATGTAGTCTAATAAAATAAACAACATATGTATAGGTCACAGGAGTTTAGCACTCAGAACACAGGGATTTGTATACGATTTTGAGAACTGTAAATAACCAGTTACGCTTAACCTTTATCATTCTGCCCATCAGCCTGATTTGTTAGTAATGATTTGTGTTGGAATTAAGGTTTGCATATATTACAATGTTCAGAAAAATAAAAATTCCCCCACCAAATGCAAGATAGCAAGGTCCACATTTACATCCTCAGTCTTAATTCCAATTGTCACAAGTCTTATAGATTTACATAATTACTGCATTTGCATAATCACTTAAGACCTAGATGTGTGCTCCAATGAAAGCAGACCTGAAACCTTTTCCTAAATAACGCTTAACCACATTTTGTACTGCAAGGATACAGGACTGACTTCAGAAATGGGCATCTTGCCCTTTCCTCAGAGCATGTTGGCATCTGGGCACCCGAGTGAGTTTAGTGGGTTAGTACAGGAGCATCCTAATGGTCGTGAGCACTCTGCTGGTGGTCCTTGTGCCATAATATATCTGGAGTGGCTAGGGCTTGGGGAGGAGGGGCTATGGATTATACCATGTTTGCTCATGGACCAAAGGACTTTTGGTTCAATTACAGTTTGGACACAGCTGTGGTGGTCTCATTTACCCTCAGAGGGGGGCTTTCAAACAGTGAGGATTAAAATAACAAGCCCCAAATGCATCACTCAGTTTCTTATAAGTCAAATGGGAAGATTAGCTGGAAAATCCACACATACAAATCAATGTGTCCTTCCCCTTTTTAAAAGTTTTTTTTTGTTGAAGACACTGAGCTACAGAAATCCGTCGATTTGCACATGGTCACATGGATATTTGCTTTTGAACCAGGCAGTGAATTTCCCTTTGACTTGCCCAAAACACAGAACCCTTACCTCTCTTTTTACTCTAAAAATCCTGTCAGTTCAGGGAAATTGTGCTTGCTAGACTGAAACACTAGAAAGCAGATAGGTATTTCAGTGCAGAACAGGTGGTTGCTATTTTTATATGATAGTATATATTAAATCATTGTAGGAAATAGGTAACTTACAGGATATAGGTTAAGTCTTGACACCACACAAGTCATGACAGAAAGTTATTGTCATCTGATAGTTTTTGGACGGCCTTTTTACAGTTAAGTCAGACCCTTAAACCAGTTTCCAGTGGACAAATATCTGAACCAGAAAGGTCATCATGATTGTGAGCAATCTTATATGTATGACTTCATGTCAACAGTGTGAGAATGTAGGATTACTGTCTGTGCCAGGAAGAAATTAAATTATGGTATTTGCCTAAAATTTTTTTTTTTTTTTTTTTTTTTTTTTGTGTTGTGCTTAGTCTGCAGAATATCTGCTTAAGATTTCAGCAGATACTCCTTTTCCAAACGCAGACAGGAAATCAAGAACTGTTCAAAGCCTCTTCTCAGAATAGAGTTGCCCTGAATGGACATCTTCAAGCACAAGCCAACAAGGCAATGATTTCCTTGTTCCAGGGATAGCTGTTTCCTTCTATTTTTTTCCTCTTAGTCCTTCTAATTGGCAGATTCTGTGGCAAAATCAAGTAAGACGCAGCAAAATTAACCTTTTTAATCACTACTTGCCAAAAGAGTCCTGCTTTCCAAATATCCTGAATAGAGTAGCTGTAGAACTAATGGACTTCCAGCATTTGGAGCCACCAAACAAAGGAACAGTTTGGTATCTGTACTTAAAGTTGTTCCCTCTCTTAGCCTGCATGCTGGATAGCTGTTAAGAATAGGAAGTGCTGCTTTTCACTCATTCTTCCACAATGGTAAGAAGATCTCATTGAGGCAATTCTAATTGGCAAAGAAAATGAGATTTTCCTCCTAGACCTGTGAAGTATCTTGAGTACATTTCAGGAATTGCTACGTGATGTTTTAAACCCTCTTCTGGCTTTGGAGCAGTGGCCAGTCCTGAAAGGCTGAAAGAAGTTGAACTTGCAGCAGTCTATATTCAGTATCTTTGCACACTTAACTGAATTCTTGAAAGTTCTTGAAGGGTACATCTAAGGTAAATATGGTAGTTCTCCTGCTTCGGACTGGGACCTGTATCTGGAACCATCAGCTCACAGAAGTCCCTATCCTTGACAAAAATTTTATGCCCTTAATGACTTTTGATGGAGAAATCAAGCTGATCCCTCTTCTGTAAATGGATACAGAGCACTTACTTCAATCCTCCAATTTCTGTTGATGATGGTTATGGAGCTCCACCTGAAATAGAGGATTCATCTTTCTGTATTCTTCTGTCAAACCACATGTTGTTGGAGTCAGTCATCTCTTTACACTTGGCATGTAACAAGTGCCCTATTAACTACAAAAAGTGAAGTATTTTAAGATATTCACTTGACTTTTTCTACCTAGTTATTGCAGGCTGCATTTCTGTTTTAAGATTGTTATAGCAGTTCCAGGTAAAGTGTTAGATCATACTCTGTCAGAGCAGCATCTGTGCTGACAATTTCAGCAAGAAAATTATTTATCTTAGACATCTACAGAGCATCATCCTGAAGCTCTATTTTCCCAATTCAACAGATGTTACATACATTAACAACTCTTGATGGGTTGCACCATAAAGTGTTGCTCCTACTGCAGCCTCTCAAGAATCTGAGTCTGGCTGGGAAGGAACTAATGATTGTTACTGAGTACACTGCAGTGAAAATAGGGATATATGCTGCATGTGGGTAACTGCTAGGAGGAAAACAGAGAATGAGTTACCTATCAGTAATGATGAGTCCTAGATGTGCACATATCCCACATAGCCCCCATTCTCTTTTTGTTGTACTCCTGCACACTTGGGATTCTCACAGACAAAGGCATGCTGAGTGTTCTATTGTCCAAATTAAAACCTTGAGGTGCCTCAAGGCTTACATGTGCTAGATCAGCTATGTCAGCCCTTGCAGTCCCATAAACAAATGTGCAACTCCAGCAGATATGCACATATACCTCTCATTGAACTCCTGGTGCTATATCTTATCAGTCATTCAATCACGGGAAGGAAAAGCTTTCCTACAGGTTCTTCGTGCAATGAAAGTAGCAATACCAGATAGCATAAGCATGTTCAATCATACAAAGGATAAAGTAATTTTAAAATGCACACATAAAGCAACAGTAAGAGTACCTGAACAAACAATATTTGAAACTGTGTGAGTTACAACTTTTATGATATTTTCCTTAAACTCCAAATTTTGAAACATATTAATGGAATGTGGTATCAATAAATAGCTTGTTTTAAACCTTTGTCTGCACAGCGAGTGTGCACTTCTACTGTCATGTATAAAATTTAAGAACACAAGCAAAATTGCCAACAAACATCATGAGGCAAACAGTTACAAGACAACAGTAAGCCATCCTTCCTAAAAGCAAAAATATGGACCAATCCACAATGAAATTAAAATTGTCAAGAGCACATCACATTTGCTCTCGAAGAATTCTGTACATTTCCAAATCACAGCCAAACAAAACACAGGTAGACATCTGTCTGCAATCTGCATAGTTGCAGGATGTGTCTTCTGCCAATTCATTGCTTAAATAATGAGTATGTCTGTGCAATCCTGTTGTTGTCATACATTATATACAGTGGCTTAAACTTTTCAATATCTCATAAATAACAACAATAGACCAGCCCGGGGATTAGAGAGTGCAAAGCCTGATAGGAAAACAAGGATTCAAGAGACTAGACAAAAAAAAGGTAGAAAAGACTGAAAATGAGAGAGGAGCAGAAGGGGAACAAAATAATAAACTCTGGGGAAAGTGTTAGTGCCAGTAAATGTAATATCCTACTCAAGAAAAAATGACTGAAGCACTGATGGAAACAGGAGGGTGTGTTCATCCAAACCCATTACAGGAAAGAAGGACAATTATTCCTCTTTTGTTCTTTACCAGGTTTTAATACCACTGTATAAAGTCATGCATTGTAACTGTTGAGGGGAAAGGTATACCTAGAATTTAAAAGCAAGCATATACCATAAGAAGAGTCATGAACCACAGAGATAGGAAATAATGGTTGTGGTCATTCCTAGAGAATTCATGGGCCTTCTGAAAGCTAGGGATCAGATTCAGACTTTACTCCCTCAATTTGGTTAAATAAGCCACAACTGTTGCTGGCAGGTTCATTTTCTTGTGAGTCAAACTCCAGCCTTACCTTTACCCTTTTGTCTCAGTGGAAGATCAGCGTGTACATATGAACACAGAATTATTTTCTTTTCCATAACGATCGAACCCAAATGTTATTTTACCTTTGCCAGCTTTGTGTAGGTGATGTGCCATCTTGCATATTTATTTTCCTGGAGTGATTCCCAGAAGTATGCTATGCTTTTTCTTGCTCATGTCTCACTAGCTTTATTTATGAGTTTTGTACACCAGGTTTTCAGTCACTGGGGACAGGCCTACAAAGGAAATCTGTGGACAGTATTTAATACATACAAGTGTGAGACCAGTAAAAGGCAGCTCCAAATGATTCAACAATTTCAGACTAGATCGTGAATAAGTTAGCATCCATGGTTTAAAGCCCAAACACCTTTACCTGTTTGGTCATGTAGGAGGAAGGCTCCTTTATCAAGCGGAAACAACTGAATGTGCAAATTTTTGCTTGGTTTACAGATTTAAAATTCCATTGCTCTCTGAGGACTGAGTCTAATAGCAGTATTGTTATTGTGTTTGATTCTTACTGATTGCATAGAACCATGTTTTAAAAATACCTTTTTTCTTGCGATTAGATACATGAATTCCCTTTGGCTGTAAAATAAATCAAGACAAGGCCCTCTTTCTCACATGCCATCACAACTGATGAGATCTGAGAGGTGTATTATCCCTTTGATTATAGCTTGCAATCCCATTTATTGAATTATAGCATGACCTGGGGAAACTTAATGGCTAGAAAGGGTACATAGTAAAGCTCACATACAAGGTTGATGTACATTTTAAACTGCTGTTCTGTTTACAGGTTAGCTGCTTGAAAAAAACAAAAACAGTTTTTACCATCCTCTAGGACTTCTGTGAGATGCCATAATTGCTGGCCCATTCCTCAAAACAGAACTGATGGATAAGCATTCTGGTGGTCAAGCCAAGGAGCAGGGCATCTCCCACCCCACCCCCCCAACCCCCCCCAATGCTGTAATTCATCTGACAAGCCCATTTGATATTTATGCCAGTGTTCTTCATCTGGCAAATATTTCCTCCCTAGGTCTCTTCATAACAGCTGCACTAGATGTGATGAGGCTGTCGACTCATGTAGCATGTTAACGTGTTGGTATTGTACTTAAGGCCTAGACTTGCCTCTGGGCCAGCTCTAGTGTCAGTGCAAACTGCAAGCACAGGATCTCACTTGCAAGGCTGGCTGTGCGTCTGTGCATATCTGGGGTTTAGTAGCTGGTAGTCAGTGGTTTAGCAGGCTGCTCAGTGCAATGGACAGGGGACGTGGCACTGCTCCTGTGCAGCGGGAGCAGAGGGAGTGTGGAGCACAGTTCAGTGCCAGCCATAACCAAGATCATTCTCCCAAGTGCTGTGCCAGAGCAGGCTTTCTAGTGATGGTGCACAAGTCATTGTGCACAACTTCTGTGCCAGGCTGGGCACTCTTGCCTTGTGGCAGGCAGGAGGGAAATGCAAGGGCTGTAAGTGTGTTGGAGGAATTAGCACTGCCAGTTTGGTTCCACTTGGTGTCATTGGCAGCTATCAGACCTACTGGTGACAGGCAGGACAGAGCTGCTGAGGTGACCTGCCACTTACCAACCTTTACCCTCTTGCTTCTACTGACACCTGAACTCACAAAGCAATTCCCTTTAAGGCGATTCACCCAGTGACCCTAAAGAGCTGATTACTCAGTGGGATGATATGGAGTGAGGTAGCATGAGGACAGGCATTACTGTGGGCTGCCTTTGCAGCTTCTGCCATCTCAGCTACTGCTTTGTAAAGTCTGGCATCTGGCCTGAGGGAAAACCAGTCAGTAAGTAGCTTAAAGGAAGGGGATGCTCTCACTAACCCTTTACTGAATTAAGGGTCCCAAGTAATACCAATTACCTCACTTAAAGAGTCCAGCACTTATCTATCTCTCCACATGCTCCCTGACATCTTTACCACGCCCAGCTGAAACAGCTGCCTTCTCCATCTTGACACCTCAAAGTGCCAGCAGAGCTACAAATCCTTTTCTGTGTAGCAGAGCCCTGACAGATATTTTAATTGGGTATTGGATGAGACCAGCGGGCGTGTCCTGGTGCAGCTGTTGTCCATGGTAGCAGGAGTAGGTGGGTATTGCTAGTCAAGGAGAAGAGGCATTTGGGGTCTTTCCTTCATCTCAGTTACAGGACCTGAAGAAGACTTTCTTAAAGGCACCCCATCCATCACACAGCTGCAGCTGACACCTGAGGCAGGGATAGAGCACTGGCCTTGAAGAAGCAGTGCTGTAATTTATGGCGGACAGAACAGGAACAAGCACATACATCCCATGCTTTGTGCCAGAGCCAGGATGCCTTTTGCAGAGGTACTGTAGCTTGTTAGGCAGAGACAGCTTGGGAGAGTGAAGAAGAGAGGCTGTGCTGCTGAGAAGGAGAAACAACAAGCTGCGAACTGGGGGTGAGGAGAGAGCAGAGCAGATGCTGATGTAATACCCTGGTTCATTGGTCCTACAGGTAGTGGCTGGGCCCAAACTGCAAGGGATGCTCTCAACTATGGCCTTCTGTTTTTAAACAAACCAAATTAGTACGTGTTATTTGTGAGTTTATGCCCAGTTTTTATTTAGTTCTTTGGGGCTTTTTTTCCTATAGAATCATAGAAGGGTTGGGGTTGGAAGCAGCCTTAAAGATCATCTAGTTGTAACCATTGCCATGTTTGTTTATATTATTTTGGGGTTTTTTAATAAGAAAGAAATCATTCAGAAGCATGACTAGACTTGCTTGCAAGTAGTTACATTTAGCTGTAATCTGCCTGGTGCATTGTAGGAGAAAAATTGCACTAGTTTGAACTGGACTGAGTAGCAAGGATACTTTAATTTGGGGCAGCAAAGAGAAAATTGTATAACACTATTGTGCTGTCCTGAGTGGGAGAAGAATCCAGGGAATTGCATGATTTTTCCATCTTTGTAATCAGTTTGTTATGCAGAGAGCAATGCCATGGGATTCAGCATTTTATCTGCTGGGTTTTCCCTGGCAGCATCTGAAGAAGTTCATTATAAGTGTTTATCACATGATCCACTTAATCAAACCACTGAAACTCAGAGAATAAGTCGTTCTAACAGGACCCTTCAGAGCTGCCTTATAAGCTGCTTACTGATATACTCTTCCTTGGTGAGTGTACAATGAGTTTCCTTGTATCCCAGTCTATGATACAGGAAGTTCATTATCCCCAGTCCGAATTCAGACGTAAAGAAAGGAAGCAGGGCTTACAAAGGAGTGACAGATAATTTGCAAAGGATTTTAGTTAGCCACTCAAATCCCAGATAGAGTCAGACTGAAAGCTCTTCATAAGAACAGCCTTCTGGTATTCAGTGTTAGGCACAAGGCAGCTGTATCTCCATAGCTGCTTCTAATGTTGTAAAATGCAGGCAACACATGAAAAATTATGAAAAATCCTTCTTTTGATTAGAGGTTTCCAAATGGAACTGTATAAGAGAGAAGAGAAATCAGAACTGAAAGCATGCTTTTAGCTGGATGATAGCACATCTACAGCACGATAGTCAGAGCTGATGGCTGGGCTGCTGTGAAATGCCTCAAAAGCCTTTGCTAAATCCTCGTGTGCACTAAAGGGTCGAGGCACTGAGACTTGTCTGACAGGCTCGGAGCTCGCAGACACGCTGTTTGCATCCTGTGCTTGTACCCCATATGTCTGGTAGGGATAAACACCTTTCCTGGTGATGTACCTAAGAAATGTTCTGGTTGTAGGGAGCAGGTAGGTCAAGGACTCCTCTCCCTCCTGAGCTCTGCCACAAGCAATGTGACACCAGATTTCCTGGCACTCACTGGATTTTCTCGCCAATGCTGTTTCACAGACAGTGTCTCATAAAGGCTTGTCTTCCTGCTATCTGCAAAAGACCAGTTTGGGTATCACCACAGATGTAGGCTTAGACCATACTTAATAGAGAAATGCCCTGGATAGTTTTCCCAAGCACCACCCTATCTCCATACAATAGCACTGCTCGACTACACCTCTTATTTCACGTCATGTGAAGGCAGTACAGGGTCACACCAGATCCAGTGTTGATTTTGTGTAGGGATGCACAGGCTGAGCCTGATGTGGGTCTCTGGATGAACATTTTTTTGTACTGAAAAAAATTATGGTTGCCCATGGGGCAGTTTGAGACAAGATACTCTGTAAGACATCAAAACCAGGGAAGTGTGCACAACTGAGAAATACGGGCAACAGAAAACCTATAACCTGGTTTGATAGGGATGGTGCTTTTTCCCTAGTATAGCTCCAGGAAAGCAAGTCACAAAATTCAAACCATCATCTGGGCACTGCTTTGAGGGAATGATGAAACTTGTCTCTCCAATGCCAAGTCCATCCAGCCTACAGCTTAAAATTCAACCTGTTAATTACTCCTGGGAATAATTAACTCCAGCCTGGAGTGAGCAAGGACTCTTGACTGCATCAGTGTGGGAGTCTGAGATGTGCAGTTTTCATTCCCTGTGTTTTCCATGTACTGTGTACCTGTCTGTCTTGTCTTGATGCAGCTGTCGGTCTCTTGACTGCTGATACACTGATGTATCAAATTGTCATCAGTATGGCTGTGTCCTCAGGAGGGACTGTGCTGCTTTAGTAGGTTGGTTTCCAACTAGTAAGTTAAAATGGGACACAAAAGCCTGGAGGAAAAGACTGTTTTTCTCGCTTTTTCATCTTCTTTTTAAAAATAGTAAATGGTAAGTTATTTTACCTTTCTTAAAAAAAGAGACCAAAAGAGATGAATCTATGCTAGCTGATTAGTTTTGCTACTGCATTCAATTTTATTAGTGTAGTTCCCTTCCTCTTTCTCATTTCTTTATTGTACTCTGTCTTCTCAGGTGCTATTATACCTATTTAAAGAACTCCCCTCCATCTCTCTTTTGGGGACAATCTTACTGCTGGCTTCCTGCTGTTTCAGCTTCTACACAGCTGGTACATCAAGGAAAAAACTGTCTTTGGTAAGGCTGTGAGGAGAATGGACCCATAAAAATCAGTATTTTTTGTATGTACTTAGTTCTTTAATCAGTAAGTCTTCAACAACCTTACCTAAATGGCCACTTTGCTGTTGTCTTAGCTTCTTAGCTAAGGAGGCTGGAGAAGAGTGAGTGGGTAACTTTCTGCTGTCTGCAGCAGTGCAGTAATAAAATGAAGAATAAAACTTCTGTTTTCCAAATGATTCTCTGCCCTGTATGTACTCTGTTCCAGTACCGAGCATCTGGAACCATTGCTGGTAGGGATATTTTTAGTCTGCTGTAAAGAGGGATGGTCAGTTGTCCACTGCATGCTGTTGGTTTTGGCATTTGGGAACCACTAGTGTCTGTATCAGTGCTGAGGCTGGATTTCAGTGTCTCTGTTACAGTGTGTTTGGAGGGAAGTTCTGGGAGGAAGACTGGCAGGCACATCTGGCTGCGTGCATTTGCACGTGTGGGAGATGCACACAACATCCACTGAGAACTGATGCTACCAGATACTGACTGGACTGGGTTTGGTCAGTGCCAGGCTGGGCTCAATTCTCTCTCCCAGCCTAGGGATGAAAGATTCTTTAATGAACTCGCTGCTTCTGGGATGCTCAACTCAATCCCCAGTAGTGTTACCTATTTAGAAGCCTTTCTCACTGAATTTCTTCCTTTGAAGACTGCAGGGTTTTTAACAGTGGACTGCAGCACCTGCTGCTTGCTGGAAATCCAGAGGCTGGCACATGAGAGCACTGCAGTGCTGAACGTGGCAGTCACAAAGCATCACATTTACCAGATTTTCACTGAGTGTAGCTGATGAAAAACAGAACAGACATGCTGGAAGGACTGTCACCTCAAGTAAAGGAAGGTAGCTTTGAAGAAAGCCTCCAAGACAATGTTTTCAGAATATACTTCTTTAGTCAAAAAGTGGAAAATCCAAATGAAATTCAGCCAGAAGGAGCTCACCGCAGGTGGTGCTAGTAATGATTTTTTAAAAATCAATTTTAGTTTATTAACTATTTTAATAGTTGGGAGGGGTTGTTCAGTGCCTGCCATTACAGTACCTTCTTCTGCAGCCCCAGGAAACCCACACTTTTGAGGTTCTCTGGAACTTTCCAACAGTGTGCATTTCCCCATTCTCAGAAGAGTGGTATGAGTCAGACAGAGGGCTTCATCTGCCCAACCATCAGAGTAGGTCGTGGGAAGTTTCCTACTTGGCAGATCCCCCTTCCACAACAGCCAGTCCTGTGGGGATTTACATCCACTGGGTTCATCCAAGTTTCACCTGAGATTCCCTGGATCTCTCCAGTAAACTTGGTATCTGTAGAGGTTGCTATGAAACTCCCCCTACCCAAGGGTTAGGTGGGCAAGCAGACGCTTGCCCCACACCCTCTGGAAACTGGAGAAGTCCTTGATACCTTTCAATGAAGGGCAAATGTTTTAAAAAAACCCTGCCTTTGCTTTTGGTGATGTTTCTTGCAGTTTGCATGGATCTGCGCAGTGGCATGCAGTGCTCAGAGCCACAATGCGGGGAGTATGTGTGTTTGTATTTGTTTGGTCCCATCTGCATCAGCGAGCCCTTGAAATGTGGCCTAGCTGGCAGATCTGGTCAGGCTGGGAAACTTAGCTTTAGATGGTTTTCTGTTTGTTTACAAATGATCTTGGCCACAGACAGGGACACACAGCTGGTGGTCTGTGCACTGTTCCATGATCAGGCTGAGGCTGGGCTCTGAGCCGATGAAGGCTTGAGTGGGGCTAAGCAATTCCATCTTATTCTTGGCTTAATTTGGAGGTGGATTGGATAGGCTGCTACTCTGCTGCCTTCTTCTGTGGTCTGGCATCTCAGGGTCTGGTTTGGCTTTGCTTGTGTGGGCAGCAGCATCCAGCGCCCTGCATGCCATGGCAGTGGAACCTCTGCTTGCTCAGATGTCCTTCTCCTGCAGCCCAGAGAACACCTCTTGCTGTGAGCAATAATTTGTAATACAAATACAACACAAATACAGGCATTTGCCTTCCTGCACTGGTTGTAATAGGCAGGGTGGGAGAGGTGGGTCTGGTGTCTGATGTCTCAGAGAGGGTTTTTCAAGTGGCTTTTCTGAGATGTTCCTGTGCCAGTGTGGTTCGTGCTGGCTGACGGGACCATGTGAGCATCTATTAGCACAGCTCAAGGACAGCTGGAGATTTGTAATGATACTGATGTGCTGTGTGCCAGACTGGAACTTCAGAAGACCCATGTTGGGGACTGGGGAGAAGGAGCAGGGCCAGCCCATCAGTACTGTGAACTGGGTACTGTGGCAGTGCTTCCCTGCAGCAACATCATGATAAAGGATGGTGGAGGAGGAGGCTGACAAAAGCTGTGACCTTCCAGGCAGGATCTGTTTCCCAAACATGGGTTAAACAATAGCAGACTGCTACAGGTGTGGGCATGGAGGAACCTGTTAAATTAAAGCCAAAGTGTAACTAGAGAGATGTTTGTTTTGGAAGATAACGTGTACCTGTTCTGCACACAGAGGGTGAGGGAACTCTCCGAGACATGTTTTACTTCTTTACCACAGTAGACCTCTTGTACTGCAAGGCCACAGAGCTCCCAATTCTCCCCTCCCTCATCCCCTTCCATTTTAAGACCAGGGGTCCCTCTCAGCTTTACCAGTGCCTCCAATCTGACAACCCAGAAGCATCCTAAATGATGGGAATTGCTCCTTTTCTTATCTCACTGGGGAGCTTCCTGACCACACTGCCTGGACTGATGCTGTTATTAAGATGCACAACTCTCTGGTACCTGCAGCCTGGTCAGTGGGTGGAGATGAGGGAAAGGCTCTCAGGAAGGCACCCTTTGGTGGGGCTGTTATAATGAGCCAGCTTTGTTATCTGCCTTGCTGGTGGTCCCAGAGGGGCTGCAGGGAAGTCTGCTGCTTTATTTTCTTAAATGGCATCAAATGATGGCAGTTAAGATCCTACCAGGAGAAAATGAGCTCTTAGGGCAGCATTTCTTGTCCTGGGTACAAGGCTTTATTAAATTCACTTTGTACTAGAATCACCCTACACAACCCGCTCTGGAGAGGCCGACCTAACTTAACTGTGGGATAAAATTTTGCAACTCTATTTATGTCACACAGGTGACTTGCATAAAAAAATCTTTACATGCATTAATGTAATGTGAGTTTTGGCAAGCCTTCAAAGCAGGCTGTCTCTATATCCTCTATCTCTACCATAATGCTGCACTCATCCCAGTGCTAAGTATGTAACTCTCTTGCTTTGCTTACTTTCCATGTTTCCTCTCCCACACACCCCTTGCAAACGTACAGGTGCTGTGAGACAAACCCCTGGTGCTGTTGCCATCCAAGCGATGCCTTTTACCTCTGTGGGTACCTGCAGCTTGGCAGCTCCAGCTGGGCAGCAGCACTGCCAGCCAGCTGGATGGAGTCTTGCATACTTTCAGCTACTTCTCCGTTATTTGCACATAAAGTTAATAACTGACTCAAGAGTTCATCTACAAATACATATTTAGGGCTGCTCTTGGTCAATTCTCCCTCTCTCAGCCACAAAGCTCTTGTTTTTTGCAATTTCCTTTCTCTATTTTCCCTTAACCCTAATCAATCTTAACATTAATGCATTAGTTTTGAAACAGCTGGTGTATTCTCAGCCTCTTCTCCCTTACCTGCTGATTATTTCTTTTTTTTCCCTTTCCTTTCCTCACCATCCTCTATACTTCTGCTGTTTGCAAAAACCGGCTTTTCTCCTCCCTCTCCCTCTTCACAGCTCCCACCATCTGTCTCTCTACAAATACAAAGCTTTAGGGGAAATGATTCACTAGGCTGCTAGCTCATTACTCACACTCTCCCCATCATGGTTTCTGTCCTTGTAGGATGCTCTAACTAATGTAAAGATCAATGAATCCGGGGAATTGTAATTCGATTAAAAAAAAAAAAAAAAAAA
>VYXC01000924.1:1152368-1179808 GCA_013397175.1 Platysteira castanea | reverse complement strand
AAAAAAAAAAAGCCGAGCAGTTAAATAGATTGGACTCTTTGTACTTCCTAAACAGCAAAGCTTAGTTTTTCTTCCCCACTCCGCTAGCATTGTTTTGCAGAAAAGGATCGTTGAAACAGAAGAATAGAAATAATCACAGGACCATTTAATGCAACCTTGTGCATCACATGATGCAGGAGTTACTTAATGAAATTCCCTGGCCCAAACCAAGCAAATCTGTGGTAAATCTAGAGCACATATTTTCGGATGACAGCCAAAATGATGAAAGGAATTTACTACCCAGCCTCACTAATCATTTTGAATGCTTAACTGCGCTCCCTAATACGCTGCTTTGCAAGCAGCAAAACTGACACAGCCTCATTCCCTACACGTTTCTCTCCTCCAGACTTGTGCAGGCTGTGTACCCCAAAAGGCCTCCCAGCCCCCTGCCAGGGCCAGGGTGTCCAGCTGTCCACCTCTGAGAAGAGACCGAAACCCCTCCCTCCTCAGCATGTGGGTTTGGGCCTTGCTCTTTGCTCGGTAATTCTTTCCATGAAACTCGCAGGCGCTTATTATCTTTGAGCTCTCCCTATTAAATGTGGCAGAAATTGGCTAAGAGGCTCAGAAGCCATTTGAGACAGACTATTTCACAGTGTTAAAACACTTCAGATACCTTAAAATAACAGAGGCAGCCATACTGAGTTGGCAGACTATGCCATAGCATTTCAGGAGACTGGCTCAACCAGGAGGCTGAGCTCGATGCTGGAGGGCATCCCAGGTGACCCCAAATGCCGACTGACATCCCACTCCTCTTGTCTTTACTTTGTTGACCATTTAAGATAGATTTCTGTCATGATTTTAGGCTGTCACCACATACTAGAAAGTTATTTTCTTAACTGAAAATTTATCACATGAAAAACAGACCTCCCCTCCCCATATGCAAGTAGGTGCCAAGAAGCCCCACTGCCTAACACAGTTCTGTTGTGCCTTCTCAGGAAGCTGCCGGCATGTCAGGTATTAGCCTGTTTCAGTTGTTGAGCTTCCCTTTTGAAACTGGAGTTGCAAGGAAGCACAGCAAACACCACAATCAAAATCATAGGAGTTGACAACACTGAATACACCCTTCTCTTAAATGGCCGCAATTATTCTTGCAAAAGCCTGCTAAAGGAAAATCTGAGTTTTAATTTCTTCTTCATGAGCACCACAAAGCATGTCCTGCATCAACACACCATGCTAGCACCACCTCCACGGAAATCTAATTAAATAATTTGGATACCGTAAGAGTATCAACTTCTGCGCTAATTTTCTTTTCAGGCTACCAAACACATATACTTTTTTATAAAGCTGTGTTTGTGTTTAAAGCTGAGGAGGATCTTGGTACGACTGCTCTAAAGAATAAGGGCTGCAGAATTTTAAGCCAATAGGGTCCACTGTTACCTCAGTAAGGTTACGGCTGTTTAAAAAGCAAAAAATCCTCACCAGTCATGCTTATGTGCTCTGTTAAAAAGTGTTCAAATTTTAGCAGACGTGATGTTGTTGAGCCATCCTTGTTGCCAGCACCCTGTGGCTCTCCATCTTTGATTATTTTATTGTTCCATACTGCTTACTGCAAGTTGTGGGAGTCAATCCTCTTTCTCTTAACAATCGCTGGCTTTCCAAATGCCAATTGTCCTTTGACATGCTCTGTTTTAAATAAGGGCTGAAGAGCAGTAATGAAGCGAAAGGCCTGCCATAAAAAGTACTGCCGTGTCCCATGGCACTGACAGCACACACGTAGTCATGCATTCAGCTCTCCTTTTGCAGACTGTTGCTGCAACATGCTGGAGGCATGAGGGACCAACCTGTAAGGAAAGGGAACCCCAGAGATTTGATCTAAAAGTCCTCTAATTGAAGACAAGTGTCTTTATGCAAGACAGGCTAAGGAAAACCTGCCTTACCCAACCCGTTTCTCTGTTGTTCCAGGCAATAATAAAAGTGGACACTGTATATAGGGTTGCCTTACAAAAGGCAAATATATTTAATAGTGTATATACAAATTAATGGTTCGATAATGCTATACAAGGCAGGAATACCTTTGAAGAAACCCTGAGCAAAAAGGAGGATGTAATTTTAATTTTACACTTATTGCAACATTATTTCTGGTATTTGTTTGCTAAATGACTAATAAAAGGAACATGATAAAACCAGATGTTAAAATAAAAGTGGGCATTCTTTCCATTTGGAGTTTATTTAAAAATCTAGAGGAGAGAGTTCTGCCCCATCAGCTTTGGAAATAGATGTTTAACATGGTAGAGAACAAGCTGAGCCTGAGTAACCCAAGACAACCAATTCCTTTAGCAGAAAGAGTGTATTCTGTCATCAAAAAGAGCCATCTGGAAGAGTGCTGGCTCCTTGCCAGGAACAACCCTTTAACAACCACTCGTCATGTGCTTGAAGTTATACTGTTCATAGCGGCACAACCTGGAGTGTTGGTAAAGGTCCTATTGGAGGAGCAACGTATTCCTCCTCCCTCAGTAACCGCAAAAGGATGTTCTTCTTATTCTTTGGCCAGTTATAAATGTGAGTGTTCTGCAGCCAGGTAGGCACATGCTCCTGAAAAAAACAAGGAAAATAAAAGCTAAATCCCATAAATCCTCCTGAATCTCTACCAGAACCTTTCAGATTCTGCCAGACCCTGCCAAGAAAGATTTCATTTTGTCTGTTCTAGGCACTTCCTGTAACAACACGAAATGCTAATTTGGCTTCAGAATTGTATTTGGGTTCCTAAATAAATGAACTTTGTGTGATCTCACAGCTTGCCTGTCTCTCTTTCTCTTCTGCCATCACGTTGGCTAATTTCACCACATTTCAAAGGAAGTCTGATCTCAATGACAGGCATCAAAAGGCTTGTGAAAATAAACATGGAGAGAGAGGAGAGAGGAGAGAGGAGAGANATTTCTTCTAGGTACAGCAGCCAGGGATGGGAAGTGAAAGGAAATGGAAATGGAGAGGGAGGAGAGAGAGGAGAGAGAGGAGAGAGAGGAGAGAGGAGAGAGATTTCAGTGCCCCTAGCAGGGAAAGACTGCCACCTTAGTAGCTGCTAAAGGATCCACGCAGCATGTTTAACACTGGGATGATAATCAGTAGAGAAACACAGGGGCCCCACAGGAACATTTCCCATCCTGGTAGCACTCTCCCCCTCCCCTTGCACCTTTCTTCACCAAGCATTCTGCTCTGACCACCTCCTGAGCAGAAGATTGAGGCTGATGCTGAGCTCGAGGAGAGACTAATGCATCTACAGATTAGCAGGGTCAAGCCTCCACCAATCCCTGCATCCTGGAAAAGGTGAAGTCCTTCATAGGGGTTGGCTAATGTCCATTAACATAATGAAGTTGGGACCACCATGGCCCTGGAGAGTGACAGCTGGCTGATGGAAACGAGCCTGCTCAGACCTCATGTTCCCATAGCCTTGGGAAGTTTCCACATGGACAGCCTAGATGTGAAGGGTTATTATAATACCACTACTTAACAGAGGGACTGATCCTTGACCAAAACCAGTTCATGGTCACCATGAGAGATTTGTTTTGGAACTGCAGACACCAGAACACAGCCAAAGTGAGACAAGCAGGTGAGCAACATGAGGAGCCAGGACATCCAGCAGTTGGTCCCCAGACCTCTTATTTAGCAGTGTTTTCCCAAGATAGCCCCTGTTAGGAGCAGCACAGTTCCTGTCAAGCTAGTGGAGCTAGCTCTAAGAGGACAGAGCAAAAAACTGCTGGCGTGCACATCTCTAGTGCCTTGCCAGGAGATGCCCTGGCATGGGCTGCACATGACCTGCTGCCAGCAAACAGCCTCGCTGCAGTCCAAACCTTTCACTCCCAGGATCATGCTTCTCAAATTGGCTGTCTTTTCCTTGGCCTGTACAGCTGTAGGAACAAGACTGCATCGCTTTCCCTGCTCAGGGAGCAGTTTGCGTTAACTGATGCAACCACTCTGTTAGAGTTACAGGATTTATGTATAGGAAGAAGGAGGTGAGTCACATAGGCACCTACAGACCCATTAGTATGAACTCACCTAGGCACCAACCCTGTTCATCTCACCCCCCTGGCTTCTTCCAGAGGGAGCCTCTAGCATGGGGCAATCTTAGCTTAATGCTTTGGTCATCAGGCAGCCAGATGAGGAGGACACATTTCTGTGGATTGTTGTGGTGCAAACCTTGAACCAGCAGGACGCATGTTGCTTTCAGCAATGTACGATGGGAAGCTGGAAATGCCAGTTCCACCTTAACTGTGTGTTGTGCATTCCTCGCCTCATTATTCAGTTTCCTAATGAACACTCCTTGGATCACATAGATCTCTTCCTGTTGGAGGTCGACTCATTTTCACATACCAGCAGTGCTTTATGATGTGCTTTGTATGAGATTAACTCATCTAATAGCCACATCCCCAGATGAAACCTCCAAATCTTCATTTTCTGCTCTTTTCCATTGCCAGCTATGCTAATACTTGAACATATAAAGGACAGTACAAAAAAGACAAAATTGAAGTAATTTGCCCGCCAACATCATCCAATTGTTCATATACTTGGCAGTTTTTCAGGTGCCTCACTTCCTCTGACTGCCTACAGACTTCATTACTGCAACTTGTTCAGGCTCTGCTGCTCTCCTTCCACCCATGATGTCCTCACTTACATTATTAAGTAGCTAGATGAAGGTAGGTGATGTACCAAAGAATAATGTGGAGAACAAGACTAAAGCTTAACGGCAGTAGAAAATGCTGATCTGCATAATTTAATGAGAAAGGCACCTCTTGAAAAACTGAAGGGTTATGTGGACTACAGAGGATGGGCACAAGGATGCCTGGTGCCTGATGCTTTGATAGTGGCAGCTGGATGAACCAACCCTGGAAATTCCTTACAGACCATTGTGTGAAAGAACCACTGCTATATGCTAAATGCTTCTGATAAATAAAGTTGAGCCCCAATTAACATAACTTCCTGTTCTGTCTCAGAGCCCCAAGGCAGCTATAATGCCTCCTGGGACACTCTTCTCTGCAACCCTTGGGGTGCCAAGTGGCTCCAGACTGTGGGGTCTGTTCACATGGTGGGCACTCAAGTAGCCCCAAGGTTAGGAGCCCTTTCCCCTCACCAAAGACTGACTGAAAATGCTGACTGCTTCCCTGCCTTTGGCCTGCCCAGTTCCCACCAGTGCCGTCTTCCAAGTACTTACTTACCTTAAGTACCAGACTGAGATCATTCAGGAAGGGATCTGAATGACATGAAGTACCAGAGGTACGGTTCATTCCAGAGGAGCTCACATATTTTGCAAACCCAGGGACAGATTTTCAAATTTGTGATCTTAAATCGGTGCTTAAATAAGGAACTTCATTACACTAAAATCCACAAGTGCAGTGGGACTGCACAGCCCTATAGCCATTGGTAACATTGTTTAAATTTTGACTCATCTTCCAAAATTTGGGCACCCAAAGAAATATAATATAATAAAGAATTTTTCCATACTTTTCTAAAATGCAGCTGTACCTAGGGGAAACATGATAGCTACCCAACAGTGCACAAAGCATTTAGTTATGCAAAGTGAACATGAATACATTGCAGGAGATTGAGGAAGAATGCTATTTCTCAGCTGTAACTGAAGCCTTTAAAGATTTTTGGCTTTGTAAAAATCCAAGAGATTCTCTCAGAGTGAGGTAGAAGAGATGGAAATCTTTTGCATTACTTATTTCTTATTCTCAAATGAATCTTCAAAACACGTAAGGAGGGCAGATAAAACTTCCAAGTCCTAAAAAATCTTAGTTGCCTTTGATGGGCCTGGCAGAAGTTCAAGCAACAGCCTAGTACTTTAATATTTATTATATTCTTTATTTATATATTCTCAACACACCCTCTTCCAGACCCTCACTTCACATCAGTCATAAATCTTGCCCATCTCACTCATCAGCATTGCATTTGGACAAAATTATAAAAGGGTTAATATAAAAAGCATGCTTCCTGGATAGATTGTTTCTCTCTGTTTAAATTCTTTCAGTGCTCAAGACAATTTGAGTTTTAGTTGGACATTCATCATCAGAAATACATTTATACGCTGATTTATATTGTGGATTAGATGTTTTTTATTTGTGTGTACATAAACCTATAAACTTTTAACGTAAAATGGAGCTTTGGAATATTACTTATGGGCTATTAAGAACCAAGAAATTGAGTGTCTGGGTTTTAAGATTCCATCTGGTGCACTGTAATCAAAATAATATGCACTTAATCATGCGGCAAGTATATAAGCATGCATATATGTTACCTTTTTGGCATTTGGAAAAAGCACAGGGATGAATCTGAAGTTCATACTTCCTTGCTGTATAAACTCGATCTGCATCTAGGATAGAACAAAATGCCAGTTTTATTGTAATGACACGACAATTTATCTTCACATGCATCTGAACCCTATGTATAAAAACATTCCTTGCTTACTTAAACTGCTCTTCTGTTAAATGATTTGATCTATTCTGGTGGATTCGGTGTTGTTTGGTCACTTAATCTAATTCTTCATTGCTACAGAAAAGATACAGGAAAGATCTGCCAACACTTCTTTGAACATTTAGTTTTATGGTGTGAAGTAATTGTGGGTTTAGCTGCAGGTGCAATCCCATGAAATCCATCTCCAACTGGTGAAGCTTGACTTGACTAACACCCCTGTTTGGCCTACAAAGGGGTGAAAGATTTCAGCCAGAGGCCAGCTCTGTGTCTGAGCTAGGACCCAGCCTGTTCCCCACGGCCCTGGACACAGGCATCCCAGGGGTGGTAAGGACAGCAAAGTACTGCTGAGAGCTCATCTGCTGGTGACAGCTTCTGAGAAACTTGACTGCAGGTTCAAGCTGGGGGAGCAATGGGTTACAGGGTGAGAAAGGCAGGAAACTGCAAACCAGGGGAGAAAGGATCAGTTTCATGGCTCTATGGGCTCTTCTCAGCTAAATGCCCATCCTGTGACAGGCTGTGGAGATGGGTGTCTGGTCCCCTGGCACCGTGCACTCCCCAGGAGCCCCACATTTCATCTCTGGCCTTTGCTTTGCAATTCCATGCTTCAGTCACTGCTTTACTGCTGCCTGAAAAAAGACCTCAGTTCCAGGACAGCTGAAGCAACAGGGGCTGGTTTAGAGAGAGGAAGGTCAGGCACTGTTAGATAAGATTGTGCTCAGGGCTATACAAGGCCTTGAGAAGGTGAAGGAGGGGAATACCACTGAACAATAAAGAATATGAAGAAATAAGATGAGCATGTTTAATAGGATTTTTCTTCCTTGAACCTCTTAGCAGATGTTAATGAGCATACGGAGCTGATGAGAGGAAGGATTAATGAATTCCAAAGAGGGGTGTTTAACTATGGGGATTAGGGAAAACAAAGCAAAGAACCTGCCATTTGGAGACAGATTTGTCTTTTGAGAAGAAGAGACAGTCTTTGTAAAACAGCAAATGCATGTGCTTGCTTACCATCCTGTGGATGTATTTAGTATGTAAGCCGTGTTCATCCCTGTCCAGCTGGGATTCAGCCCCTTCCACATCCTGTTTGTATTTTGGACTGATTGCTATGATTATCATCACCGTCTTCTGTTAGGGAGAAAAGCACTTTTATGAAATTGAGAAACGCAGCGTGTTTGGTAGAGGCAGATCGGAAATCTGCCAGTTTGTGTTTTAAGTGATCTTTGTGTTCCTGGCAAACACAAGAGGATCTCATTCATTCTGGCAGGAAATACAGGAGAACTCATACACTCGTTCTCCTCATTATTTCTCGACATCTCATAATATAGAAAATCTAAATGTCAAGAGATGTATTAGCAGCTACCAGTTGACACTTGGAAACCCTGTCATAAAAAGCTACTTTTTATCACTGTAGACTGTCTATGTGCATACACAGAAAACTTTTATCTTCAAATTCAGACCCAAATGTTTTCCAACAGCTTATGTAGAAGTGCATCTCTTTAGTCATCTATGGTGTTTTATACAAAAAGCTACTAAAAACAGTGGTCTATGGAACCTACTTCTAGGCCTCTCAGTGGCAGAAATGACATCTTTTCTTGCTGATCTTTGTGGCAAAGTGTGCAGAGAGGTGGCTATGCAGACAGGGGGCTGTTGTGCATGGCCTGGGCAGGCTTAGGGGTACTGCCAGCTCTGTCATGATGGGCTGAAGGCAATGCTCCTCCATCTTGCTAGGACAGCCCGGATCCTGCCTCTGACCTGTTTAATCCCAGCCCCACACTGAGCTCAGGTTTCCAGAGAGGGGCCATCCTTTATATCTGGGAAACATCTCTCCTTAATGGCAGACCAGTTGAAAAGCAGCAGATGAAAGCTTCCTACTTGTGTTTACCTGGGGCCTGCCTTTCATCCCAGCCACATCAGGCTGTGTAAGGCTCCCAGGTCTGTGGCTCACAGTCAGCCTGGCATGTAATTAACTCCGTCCTTCTGTGCTATATCAAGAGAATCTGCCCCACCACAGGGTCAAATACGGTAAGGAGCCATTATCCCTTACACTGACCCAACATACTCCAGAATGACTTTGGCTTGTGCTTGACACGGGTGTAAGCATTTACAGATGTTGAGGGTTTGCAAGAGACATGCCCAGTTGCACACTTTCCCCTGCTTCCACACAGATGTAAAGGTTTTGAAGTTAGAAACTGCCTCTACAGTCCGTGAGGGAAACCAAGCATTTCTGGGGCGGGTAGTTGGAGAAAGATCCTCAGGTAGAGGCAGGAGATTGTTCTCTGCACGTACTGGTTTCTCCTACTGACTGTGCACAAGTCCCAGAGCACATCTGCCGGCTTGTATTTTAAGTGATAATGATGCTTTTGGCAAAAGCAAAGTCACCCTGTCTGCTGGTTTCAGTACCTCCATTAAACAAAGTGATCCCAAGCCTAATTTGTCCTGACACAAGCCCCAACAAGCATGACTGCATTTCCACGACAGCTGCCCCAGGCTGGCTCTCCATGCAGTTGTACCATGCCTGCATGGACATCTTCAGGAAACCTGTGTAGGGCTGGCTCAGACGGTTGAGATTCCTTGCTCAGGTGGGGAGAGTCCACCACTTCTGTCATCCTGTTCCTGAACCATGGAGATCTGCCCAGAGTGAGTCAGAGACCCGGCTACTCAGCAAGGTGAGAATCCAAGGAAGCCAGCCCACGATGGCACCGGTCCAGCGACAGAATCGCCAGTTTGCACCCAGCTATGCTGGTATAGTCACAGAATCACCAGGTTGGAAGAGACCTCTAAGATCATTGAGTCCAACCCATGCCCTAAAAGCCTCAACTAACCCATGGCACTGAGTGACACATCCAACCTTTTTTTTAACACTTTCAGGGATGGTGATTCCACCACCTCCCCAGGCAGACAATTCCAGTTCTTCACCACAGTTTCCGTAGGGGGGAAAAAAAAAAAGGAAATTAGTCCAACCACTTGGCTTGATCCTAAAGGAAATATGCACTCACTGCTCAGGGGAACTTCAGGGGAAGTTGTTGCTGCAGGGGACTGCACAGGCAGCAAGATAAATCTGTTTTACTGCTAAGATAGATAGAAAGTGATGACAGCAAATCTATCTATCAACCAAGAGAATACCAATTTCCAGTTTAAATATAGGATGGTTTATCCACAAGAACCCCTCAGTGTTTTAGATATCAGTGTAAAAGCTACAGGTGAGAAGGATGAACATTAGCCATTGATTATGCAGCCTGGGATGAAATACAGATATCATGGTAACCAAGCACAGTTAAACCCCGCTATTTAAAAAGGAAAAGACAACTTTTCCAATGGCAGCTTCAGGCTGGACGTATCAGGCAGCAGTAGAATTTGGCAAGAATGCCAGGATTAGCAATTCATTTCTTAAATAAAGAGCTCTGCGACCATCAGATACAGAAGCGAATGTGATTTGCCTACTCTCTCTCTGCAAGGCCTCTGCCATTCCTGCAGGGGCAGGGAAGACACCAGGAGGGTCTTGCATTTTCATTCTGTCCCTGTTGTCTATTAGAATAATTCAACCATTTTCCTCAGGTCACCTCTGCTATGAACAAGGTTAAATTGCCCTTACATACATCACCTAGGTAGCGCTCCATCCACTTAATGATGTCAATACCTCGTACCGTGTCCTCAAAGATATCAATCTGCAAGAGAATGAAAGTCCATGGTGAGCATCCCTTCACCTTTCCTCCCCGTTTTATGGCGCTGATACAGCACCTACTCCTTTCCTTGTTTATGACAAGCATGCCCAGTTCCCTTAAGAAAGAAACATGTACATGCACTTCTCCCCTTTCCGTGCAGTCCAGAGTCGACATGGACAGGCACCAGGCGGAGAGGGGCTGCTGCAGGCACATTCCTGGGTTCCCATTCAGCTGGCCCTTTGACTGGCTGCCCTGCCAGCCCCCAACTCCCAGGCATTTTTTACTCAACAGAACAAGGTGCCGCCCACCTTCTCCATCTGTACAGCTGCAAATGCCTGCTATTTTCTGGCTGCAAGGGTATACCAAGTGTGAAGCCTTAGCTTCATATTGAACTAAATATTCAGAGTGTGTGGTGGGAAGTCAGCCAGGTCACTGATACTGGGTGCAGTCACCCAGATTCAGTGGCAGCAGAGCAGTGGAGGACTTCATAGGACTGAGTACGACCAGCACTGTTTGCTTCTCTGCATGCCCAGTAAACCCAGAAACCAGCAGTGACTGTGACCAATGGAGTAAGTATTAACTTAAGTTTTTGAGCTAAGAATCATGATCTGCTCTCAAGTCTTCCTTTTTCCCTTTCTGAATGCAGAGAGCCCATTTGTTTCCCTGCTTTGGGGCTATTTTGCTGTATTTATTATTCTGCAGCAGGCTTCAAGGGTTGCCTGTCCAGCAAAGGTGCTATTAATGAGCCTTCTACTCTGTAAATCTATGATGCCCAAAAGCTTTCTTATAAATTGGTCATAGTACAGAACTGCTGGACAGAAGTATAATTGCAGTCTCTGTAAAAAAATCTTTGATTCATGAAAATAAATAAACGTGTGCAAAGCCCCCCACCGAGTCTCATTCAGTTTAATGATAGCCACTTGCTTAAATGCTTTCCTGAATTGGAGCCAAAGAGTGAAGGTTGAGGGGTCAGATAGCATATGCTCTTGAAATAAGAAAATATGAATCAAGATTTTGATGAACACTGAATCCTAGAGCCTCTGTGGGCCTCTAAGATGAAGCAAACTCATGAGAGATCAGTAAAATTCGGAATGGCTTATGGGACTAGACAGTACAACAAAGACCTTTTCAGGCCAATGATTTTTAGAATCTCTTTTAAAAGATTAACAAAGCAAAATCACTTTTAAAGGGATAACAAAGCAAACGAAACCATGAGACGGGCTGTTTCATTAAGCTATGTGAATTTAAGAATCAACTTTTAGATCTTTTTTTAGCAGAAAGTTACTCACATCTGAAGAATCAATGATGTAATAGCATGGCAGAAAAAAAAGGTAGGATGGGATGAACATGAAAATTGACCTTTTTAAATACTGATATTACAGACTGAATATGAGACAATATTAATGGACTAGCTTACAAAACCTCATACTATTGCCCATCTGGTGTCACTAAAGGAAGTCTTCCAGGGTCATTATTAAAGCATATTTCAAAGCACAAAAGTCACTTGAAAGAAGAATAAACGAAAAGGCAGATGATTTAAGTTACAACTTGCACAACCAAGGCTAGTTCATTCTATTTGTATCTTCTTTAGACTACAAAATGTGATGATAACCAGAAAAACATTTAAATGGACAGTGTATTGTCTCTGCTTTTTTTAAAAAAGTCTCTTCCCTGGTTCAAAGTCATTTTCTCCGGAAGGAATACTTACAGCAGTTTGAAATCCGTTTACAGACAGGAAGTTCACAAATTTCATAACCTCCACTGCCGTATCCACCGAGTAGGTTATAAAGACCTTGCCTGGAAGAGAGAGAGTCTGTATGAATACATAACACATTCAAATACACCATTCAGAGGGTGAGACTGTCACAGCCCTCCGTTTCCACCACGCTGCAGGTTCTGCCCACTTAGGTCTCTTTGGATTGTTTACGAAATGGATGTGGGATAGCGCCGTGGCTCGTTTCGAAACCAACCCCCTGTACAAAACCTTGCTCTAGATTTGAGCTCCTCCTGCCTTACTGACAAGCTGCAGAGGGTAAATCCCTCTGCTGTTTCCCCTGCCCTGTGGCCAGAGCTGCTTTTTCCCAGTGCTGGGCCGTACCCAAGCCTGGGAAAAAGCTCACCCAGAGCTCGTGCTACCCGCGCTGGCTGCAGCCAGCACAGCTTCCTCCAGACCCACGGATCTGACACAGAGCTTGAGGGGCCCTCATGCATGTCATACTGCCTCTCCTTGGAGCAGCATTAGCCCCCTGTGCAGGCAGGATGCAGGGCTGGTGACAGCAATGTCCTTGCCCTTATGGGAGGGGTTTTCATGCATTTGCATCAGGGTAAACCAGCTGGTTGATCTAATCCAGCTGTGCACGTGCCACAGATGACCCTGTTTTACCCAGTAATTCCTCCATCTAGGACACACTAACTGATAAAGTAGGGTCTATCCAAGAGTGGCATCTGCTATCATAACTCACTCCTACAGGCCAGAAAGATGTGATTCTGGATTTGAAAGGTGATGCGCAGACTGAAGAACAAAGGAAAAATCAAAACCTCAGGAGAGCTGTGGAGGGTTCTTAGCAACAGTGCATCTCACCTACTAGTCAGCTTGGCATTCAGAAAGAAGTAATTTTTCTGAAACCTGACTTTTCTGTAAGAGTTGGAGGGTAAATGCATTTGTGGGGCTGGTGGCAATAGAAGCACGTCAGGCAGAGCCTGTGCTGCCCTCAGCATGTCCCAGAGTCCTCTCCACTCACCAGTTCAGGGAGAAACTGAGGTCAAGGCTCCACATATTTGTCTGGTTTGGGACAGGCAGAAACACTTTATCCCTAGGGCTTTGTTTGTTATTAGTCTTTTACTGTAAGCTCCAGCCCCTCCTGCCTCAAAGGGACATCCAGTTTAGCACGAAGTCATGAAAACAATCTGAACAGTATTTACTTTTTGTAAACAAAATAACAAGCCATTAATGACAACTACATTTTCAGTATTCAAGGGGATAATTCCATCCCACCAAACACAGATCCTCACACCCAACAGATGTGGTGACACTCAGTGTTTTCTTTTCTTGTTGTCTTTGTGTCTTAATGTCACTTCCTCCTGCCTTCTCCTCCCCCTTCACCCCTCTGGAGCTTTCCCACCTAAAGCTGCTAGGCCGTGCTGTAAAACCTTGCACAGAACAAATTTGCTAACCACTTACGCAACTCCTCCGGCAGATTGCTGGTTCTCAGAGTTCCCTTGGCTGCAGGGTTACTGAGAGGTCTTGGGACAGCAGCTGGAGATGGAAAATTGTCAGAAGGACAACAGCAGGCTTCATCTGGGCCACAGGCCCTGGGGGGCAGCTGACCATTAGGTAGCTGGTTGTATAGCTGGTTTCTACAAAGAAAAGCAATGGAGGATTTAGAAAATACTTATTTTCAGGCAAAATTCGGAATTTCTTTTTCTTTTAATAACACACTAAGAACTTTATCTGCGTATTAGCTGCGAAAAGGTCTTGCAGAAATGCTTGGCTCAGCACATCTGCTTAGTTATTACAATGTCTTTGGAACAGATACCTTGGTGACAGGCTACCACAAGAAGCAGTTTATCAGAGAAACAACATTAATCACAGGAAATAAGTCACATCATAGCTGAAAGCTGTTCAGCTTGCAATTAGCAGAAGCCAAGGCTGTTTCTGAGTGAGAAATAATGTTGTGGATGTTGTTATGCACGTACAGGAGCAGGGTGGCCCTTGGGTAAGTGCTTCCCATTATCTAGAGGTAAAGAATGCTTCATGGCACCTCAGGTGCTCTCAGGTGCAGCGTAAGAGGCTCAGAGAAAGGTGGAAATGGGGAAAAACAGGTCTACAAGGGCACTCCAGCTCTGGAGGGCATCCAGTTTTGGACAAACCCGAAGTTTTGCCAAAGGGAACAAAGTTAATTTCTTGACCAGCAATGGCAGACCCAAACAAGGGTTTCTCGTGTCAGGGACTGGCATTCCAGACCTGCAATAACCGTGCCTAACGTCTTCTCCATTGTAGTAAACAGACAGAAAGGAATGATTTTAGAAAGCTTAGCAGTTCTTGTCCTGTTACACTTTGGCTTCACATTTTAAGTCAATGGGAAGGTGAACCTACAGAGATTTTTACTTAAGGTGTGCTTGCAATCTGCTGGGTTGAATCTGTTGGATGAGTGTTAGGTTTCCCTGAGAGCTTTTCCCCACAGAGCCGTGATGTTTAGTCAATCAAGACCACTCTCTTTTTTTTTTTCTTAGCCTTCCTTAAATGAATGACGACAGGCTGGTCGCAGCATGTTTTCTGTTGTCACATTAAGATTTGGTTTATTCATTTTGGTGCAGATGTTTTCTGTTAGAAAATACTCCATAGGCAAATATTACCAACATGTAACTGCTGTTCCTGGAGTCAGCCTGCAAGCACCAGCCACGCAGCCGCAGGACGGACCCTGAGTATTCTGGATCTCCTTTAGCAGAAGAAAGTACTAATAGAAGCAACACATACCTCATTAATGGCCACAGAAACACTACCTGCTGGCTAATTTACAGATCTTCCCGAAACTCCACCTTATCTAACAAATGTGCTGAAAATCAGGAGTCTGTTTTTAAATTTTACTACTGCAAACAATACCCACTATTACCAAATATTTTTACATTTTCATACAAACTCTTCAGTGCAATTCTCTCTGCTGCAGGTACTGCCTTATCTTGCTGTCACTTTTCTGTTACAGCCCTTAACTTTTCACAGGCCAGAGCAGAACAATATTTCAGTCATCTGCCCTCTTTTGTCCTGTCCATTCTCACAGTTTCCTGCCAAGACCATGTCACATAAGTGGACATTTTCAAGCACAGATGCCTGTAAGTTTAACACCTCTAAAAGTAATGTGGCACTTGAATAAAAATGGTCTGATTTCAGATATTCTCAAAACCTGAAGCTCCAATTTGTTGTTAGATAGCTGAGTCTGAAGGAATCCCTGCATGGATAGGATTTCCCATCTGCTAATGACATACTTTTAAGAATATAAGGCCTGGTAAATTAATATTTGCAGATCAGTCAAAAAGCCCTAAATGAAAAGTGCCAGACATTTTGTTATGAAAAATCATAGAAAAGGCTGCAAATTGCAATGTAGAGATAGATCAGCAACTGATGGGATTTTCTCCCCTTTTCTCTGCACCACAGAAGAGGTAAGAAGAACATCACTGGAAGCCAGCGATTGAGTTGTCTCAGGCTGGTACAGTGTAAAGCTGAAGACCCCAGCAAGCCACCAAATTGACCTTTGCCCGTGAGCAGGAGAGCTCTAAGGTTTCAACTGAGATATTTTTCAACCCCTCATCCCTTTAACCTTTAAGCATTCATCTTCCATAACGCGTGCATTTCAGGGTGTGCTCTAACAACATATCAGGTATCCGGCTTTGCAGTGCTTTAGGAAAGGGTCAGGCCCCCACTGGGTGTAAAACAGCAAATAAAGAGAACTACCCAGCATCTCACATGTATCCCTGCAGCCTGGGCACGCTCACAGTACAAGGATTCAGAATTACTGGTTGAAAGCCCACAAAATCACATCAGAGGAACTTCCACTGCCCACAACCCCCACCCCCCCAGGCATACTTACGGGAATCGAGGAGGACCAGGGGAGGAGCATGTCCTCTGGGGTGGTCGATCTCCAGTGCCCTTGGGAGCACGAAGGTTTGAGTAATTCGGGATGACTTGCTGGGCTGGGCGGATAACTCTCATGCAAGGTCCAGGAACAGGAGGAAGTGGTTGCGATGGCTCTGCAAAATGTTGGTAAGGAGCTCTGCCATCTGGGAGGGTGAGAAAATAAAGGCAGCAACTATCATTTCAGCCAACACATTTCTGCCTCAGTGTGTGTTTATTCCTTTCCAGGCATGTCTCAGGAAACTGAGCAGTTTGGAGGCACTTGCAGGTATCTCGCTCTGAAAGAAGCCAGATGAAGGAATGTTTTAGAGTCTAAAGCTTCCTATTTCCCATTCACATATGGCACGGTTCAGATCCCTTCTCGGGGTTGGGTTGTTGGGACAGCTGACAGTTAAACATTCAGGGCTGCCTTGTCCCTGCACTTAATGTGCCTCAGTGTTTTTTGGTAGGGATTTTAAAAAAAAATTTCTTTTTGGCAATGACTTGTGAACATGAATCATCCCAAAGTTCTCATGAAAGCAGATGCAAAATCCTGGAACAAATCAGTTTGCAACACTAAGGCTAAACAGACTGTGATTATTGTAAATGAAAAGAGGAAAAATAATCGCTTAGTTTGTTACTTCACCCTCTGTGAATTTTCTGTCAAAGTGACCTTTTAAGGCCTTGCTGCTGCTTCCATTGCCATCCAAGAAGCTGCAGGGGAAGCCCAAAGTGATAATTTTGCTCAAGTAATTCTGAAAACCTTTACTGTTGGTGGCCACACGTAATACTGATTAATAACTATTGTACAGTGGAATGTTGGCATAAACTGATAGAGAAAGCAGTGTAAGCTGTTTGTTTCCCAAATGGGGAAAAGGAATTTTTTTTCCCCTCAGTCTTTCTGCTTGCAGTTTTCATTAGGCAGCAGCTCTGTGCACTTCCAAGCTGCTGTGTGCAGATCAAAGTCCAGCCTGGCAGGGCTTATTAGCACTGCATGATTATGGTGTTATGAGCTGTCTCTAAAAGCTGCAGTACTCAAACGCTCTTTTCTCCCAAAACTGTTTTTTTTAATCCTTTTAGCTATTTTTGGGTCATGCTTTCCTTTCCCTAGCAGCCATGAGGACTATCTATCTTTTTTTTTTTTTTTTTTTAATGGGAGGAAGAAGAAAGAAAACAAAGCTTTGATGAAATACTCCAATTCCAGGGGCCAACACTTAAGAAAAAAAACCCAACAAACCTCCAATCAACCACATAATTACACAGATTCCTGATGAAATTGTGAGTCAGCAACATTGTATTTGTTGAGATTGTTCTAGGAGATTTTCCCACTCCCTCTCTTAACTATTTGCAACAGGACAGGGTGAAAGCGTCTGGGACAACAATATTGCACGTCAATATGGTTTCCTCATGGATTCCTCATGACCAGCTCGAGGGAAGGTGACAGGGATCTGGGACACTCAGTTTGGTTTGGAGGTTTGAAGGCCAGTGTTTCACCAGCTTCCTTTGGATCTATCTGATGCTACACTATATTGGATGCAGCCACTGCTGTTCAAAGCACCCCCACATCTCTCAAAGACAAACATCTGAAATAATGGTCCCCGGGCGCACGGCATTGTTGTGAGCATTTCCTTGACTTCAGAAGCAGTTTTGCTGTTGTTATCTCAAATAGCAGGTGCCCGGAGCCAGCTTACTGCCTTCGGGCACAGTTGCTATTCCCCAGGGGAGGCGTGTTGCAACACACGAACTGCACAGTTTTGTTGTGGGTTGCCACGGCCCAACAATTACCTGAGACACAAGGAGCTGTCAGGAGGTGATTTACGCTGTACTGGGCATGTGAGAAACAGGAGTACAGTTGCCAGCTTCTTGGTCCTGACCAAATCTGCTCCAGCCATCTGAGTTTATTTTACTCTTTTTGCCCTCTGGATATGGCTGGAATGGTAGTGATTTTTCTAAAGAAAGCCTTTCAGAGTTCCTGCTTTCAAACAAAATGTCCTCATTCAGTAAATGTCCTACTTCTCACGATGCCTGCTTGTGGAGGAGGTAAATGGAGGTAAATAGTGAGAGATGTTGTGCAACCAGCTCTTTGTCTGCTTAGAGCTGAACTGAAAGGAGAAGGTACGAAAAGAAAACCAGAGGACATTTTCCAAATGTTAAGCTGTGGGCGTTGTTGGAAGTCCATCTGTAGCCCCTTCCCCTTTACAAAGTTCCAAACTCAGAGCTGGAAACCGAGTTTCTGAGACCCTCCTCTTTCATATACCTAATTATAGCACATTGCTGGAATGACAAAACTCCTTAAACAGATGCAATATAAATGCTGTGGAGTCAAAAAAAGGTTAAAAAAAATAATAAAGGGTTATCAGAACAGGCCTACAGCTTTTTATTACAAAGCCAGCCCAAAACAGGTCAGGGTCTCATGAGCCTAATGTAATATAAATTATATTAAAACAGTGATATTACTGTTGAATGTTCAAAGCTCACTTCGTAACAGATAAAAATCTCAGAGACTGAAAAGGAATACTAATTAATAGCAGGCTGTAAACTGCGCCGTAGTCTCCCAGAGCCAGAATGCCCATATTGAGGGAGTCACATCAGCACTCAGCGACACAATCACCAGCAGCTGAGAGGGCTCCATTTTAAGTAATGAGCTTTCATTTCAGCTGACAACAGAAAAAAAAAATGAGGATGATGGATGTCACGCTCTTTTCACATAGAAATAAAACACATGGGTGAGCCTGGTCATAGTGCTGGGAGATACTATTTAGGGAGATCAAGGGTAACCTCCCATCCTGATCTCGGCAGGAAATTCTCAACTTTGGGGATCCAAGGGGGAGCAAGGAAATCTATGAAAACAACAGGAATTGAGTCGGTATAGGAGGCTGCCGAATGACTGATGCAAGGAGGAAGGAAATGACTAGAATATGAAATGACAGCAGGGAGAGGCTGTGCATGCTCAGCGTGACCAACAAAAGCTGGTTTCTACGCAAAATCGTTCGCCTGCATTCGATGAGTAACCACAACCTCTTTAACTTAGAGGTTCAGAGGTTTTGCAGCAGAGAGTTCAGCCACATGACCCAAAAATCTGAAATTGTAAAACGGACTGCAATTAATGTTTGAAGAGGTTAGTAATTGCATGCTGTGCTGCATGAAACACGCCCTTGGTGAAGGATGGCTGAGATCCACCCTGAGAACCTGCTGTGGGGGGAGAGGTGCTACTCACATGGGCCCTGGGGGGGCTGCTGTGCTGGGCAGCGGTGCCTGAAGCAGCCGTGGGCTTGAGAAGGGCTGCCGGGATGGGGCAAGTGCTGGCACATCGGGCACTGCTGATGCTCAGGCCCCAAAAACTCTCTGGAGATCAGTGGTCCTGGCAGGTCCTGGGGGTTCAGCACAGACACCAGTGGTAAGGGGGGCTCCAGATGCCTGATGCCCATGACGTCTTGTGACTGGGAGTTGTACCCTGTATCTACAGTGCCCAGCTCTGCCAGGAGTCTGTTTCCTGAGGGTTGCTGTGACTGTGAACTCCCTTGGCTGCTCTCCCCCAGCGAGTCCTCAGGAACATCAGACAAGATCTGTTCTGATTTACTGGAGTTGTGCCTGGTGTCAGCTGAAAGCTGTGATCTTGGCTGCATGCCTGGTTTGTCCATAGCTATAGGATGTGTCTTCGAGGGAAATACTCCTGCTATTGATTCACCAGGGGAACAGAAGCATCCATCTCCATCAGGATCAGTATATTTTGACCACGAGCTGCTGTCTGGCTCCATGGACAGTGCTGAATGATGATGTGCTGGTGCTCTGCAAAGGCAAGATGTGTTGGCCTGAGGTGTTCGAGCAACACATGGGCTCTGGGCCTCCTCATCCTCTCCAGAAGGCTGTGAAGCCTTTTCCAAGACATATTCAGGTAACTGGGACAAGGGCATGGATTCATCCACTTCGACTGGTATGCTCCGACCCACAAAAGTGCCTGAAAAATTGAGAGAAGAAACACTGGAGATGGACAGCCACACAGTTGAACGCCTATCATTCGTCATCATTCAGTGACTGTGAGCTGGAATACTGAAGAGCAGTATGTATTCTTTATATTCTTTATACTTTAATGCTTTTTAAAAAGATGGCAGAAAACAGCAAGAAAGGTCTGACTGACTTTTGGCAAAACAAGAAAGCAGAGGGTTAGCTGGAGGGAAGCTAGTAGAGAGTTATAATTTGGACTAACCTGATACAGAGGCCATTTCCAAATTTTTTTGTTGAACCGGAAGTGAGTCAGCTGCCTCACTGCAAGGCCAGGATTTTTCAGCAAGCTGGAAAACAAGAAGAAGGACTCTTGTGAACATGGTACAGTTTCACATGGGCAATAATCCTAAAATAACTCTATCTCAGATGCTGGAAAAGAAATAGCAGTAAAAGTTTTGGAAATTGTGTTGCGCAAATCAAATGTTTTTTATGGATTTCTGAAACTTACTGCTGCTGCTGAGACTGGAGGGGGGCAAAAGCAGATGAACTGTCTCTCTGAAGTAATTTTGGCCCCTGACAGTAGATCAGACTGCTTAGGTCTGGAGGTTTGGTTTAGGCATAATCCATGGAATACAAACACTTGCAATTATTTTACTCCTGACCTTCTAATAACAGCTGATGCATTGGATCTAAACTTCACCACACACCTAGCTGAGTAATTTCAACTCCAAATCTTGTTTCCAAGTGCTGCTGCTTATTTTATTTTACCATTTCTTCCAGTCTATTATCACATGACTCTCATTATTTTAAATTACTGAAATTAAAAAACAATTTAGAGAGATTAGTTATTGGTTGTATTTTTTTTTCCCTCTTTCCTTCAGAACTGACTTGGGCCCAAAACAAAATTATCACTTCCTTTTGGGACTGCTATCAGTAAATTTGGTCCAGCCAAGTAACTCCTGATGATGGATGCCTCTGCTTCACCCTCAGTCAGGATGACAGCAGCAATGATGGGTGAATGCTGAGCAGGCTTCAGGAAGTGCAGCCATCTTCATCCTCTTACAGGGTGCAGCTCAGCTTCCTCCCAGCAAATTCTATCTCTTACCATGGAGTATAGAAAAATGAGCCTAGTGCTTATCATTTCCCCAGCCATTTACCTGCTATCACACTGAAGAAGCTAAAATCCCAAGTAGGACAGTTATCAGAGGAGAGGGGACTAAGCACTCAAGCAATGGGAATCACAACATTTGGCAAAAAGATCTGACCTGAAAGCCTAGTAAAGAAAGTCAAAATCACATGTTTGAAGAGCTTTTGGCGATCCAAGGGTTTCTCCCCAGTCACAGTATCTTGAACAAAAAAGTCAAATGGAGAACAAACTTAAATGACCACTCTATAAATAAGAGCTGGACAGGATCACAAGAGGTGATCCTGTTCAGTGTCCCAGCCTTTATCCTGGCTCCCACAATGATTCTGTAAAAGCAAATGTTGTGCCCCATGTTACAGGGCAAGGTTGAGGCTTTACATTCTTGCTGATCAGATCAAATGACACGTACTTCCCCCTGAAAGTACCTCTGGCACAGAAAATTCTGGGTGTAACATTTGCTGGGAAGCAGGATATAAACTGTGCTTTGCTGCTGGGCTGCAATGTAAACATTCCTCCTCTATGTAACTTAAGCCCCATCTGTGCAGAAGATTTGTCATATACTCATACATACCCTATGTTATATTAAGCACATCCACAGGGAGAGTTATCCTGGGATAATTACGCAGGTAAATTTTCCCATGTAGGCAACTCCTCAGCGCAGCTATTAGCCGCAGCAGCACAGCGCACACGCTGCTGCTCCGACAGCTGCAGCCCCTGCACCAGAGCGCTGGGTCTGGTGCCAAAGCAGCTCCTGCCCGTTCCAGCGCCCCGGCTGGGAAGGCTGACTGTCAGCTCACCACCATCACGTCTCTCCCTGAGGTTTGCACCCCTTTTCCTCTGCGCCAGGTCACAACCACTGGCCAAGCCCGCTGAGTCCCAGTTTTCCGACAGGCATAACCGACGTGATGGGAAAGAGAAAACCTCAAGCTCTCAGCACCAGCACAGGACCGTGACAGGGACTTGGTGCTGTGCTGTGCAGGGGTGGCAAAGCCTCCTTTGCCGGGGACCTTTGGTCAGATGTCAGTTTAAATGATGACGGCTGTGGGGTGCTGACTCACCAGGGCACGACAGCACAGTCAGATTTACACCAACCAGGCTGTAAAGCTGCTGAGTGGTCCCCTGACAGAGAAGCACCTGTGAAGGAGAGGTGTCAAACGCCCTGCAAAGCATCTGTCTTCTGCTTATCTCAACAGCTTTGTAAACCTGACCCTTGGATCAGCTGGCCTTGAAGCTGCTCAGACATGCTTCAACTTGCAGCTATCTCTGTACGTTTGGTCGTAAAGTGAATGACGCGCACGCCAGCAGCACAAATCACATTGCAAACTCTTATTTCCCCTCCGAGCATCTCCAGTAAACTGGTTCCTTGTGCAAAATTCACCCTGGTGTTCTCAAAGCACAACTCAGCTGTGGACTGGGGTGCAGCTCCACCTCTGTAGCCACATGCACTGTCTGTCCATCCCTCCCATTCCATACAATCCTCAGCAAACACACAAACTAGGATTCTGAGAAACAAATTTGCAATGCCTCATACATTAAGGTGCTGTTTTGATGATCTCTGAAGTAGAGAGGTGAAAATGCTAGAAAACACTTTGAATTCAGATCCTCTATATTCAATAGCCTTTAGTTTAGCACCGTGACAAGAGAAACAGATTTCTGTGGAGAAACCGAGATCTCAGTCCAGAGCTCAATGAAGTAAATGGAAATCTCTCCATTGACCTCCACAGGTTTTCGACTGAGTGTCAGATGAGATTTAAAAGTTACTAAATTCCTTTGGAGGCTACAACCTCCAAAGTTTTTGGTCTTTTTTTTAGTTCCATTGCTAACATTTGGCTATCTATGAAGCAAACTGCATGAATCTAATGAAGGGGACAACATGGGCAAGAAAAAATCAGGTTTGCACTCTTGAAGTTTGTTATTTAATGTATTTAGTCTGCCTTTTGGAAAAGGGTTAATAAGACTTTATTAAACTATATTGCAAATCATCAGCCACCAAACTCTTCAAATGTCTTACTTCAGAATATTTTAAAAATGTCTTTCCTATTAGTTTCACCTCTGAACAGATAAACGCCTCTTTATCTCCCAAATCAACTTCATATTTAAAAGACAGCCTTATTTCCTTTCTGTGTATCATGACCTTAAAAAATTACTCCAAATACCTGAGTGAAATCATTTGGTCAGACAGGAGAGACATCTGATTCCATCACTTATGTTTTTACCTGCAAAAAATTCTAGTTATTTTAGGTAGGTTTTTGCTTAGATCCTGCTTTGACACCCATGCACAGCCCCTGCTCCCACAGGGTCAAGGTAGGAGGCACCAAGGAGATGAGGACTTTGGCATTAAAAAAGTAGGAAATGTGACTTCATCCTCCTCCTCCCTCAGTAGCCATGGCTGGAGAGAGAAGCTGTTACAACAGCAGAGCTCTGTCTGCAGAGATGGCCCCGGGGATAAATTAACATCCTGGGATAATTACGCATGAACACTTTTTGAGCAATGCTGGCAATGGCATGTGGATGGGAATTCCCAAGAGAAATCCCCACACTGCTGAAAATGTAGCAGATGATTCAAAAACATCCTCCTCCAACAGGAGAACTTCAGGGTGTTGTTTCTGCTCAGCTGAAGATCCCTGGCTTTTGGAAGAAGACCCAAAAGACCCCATTATCCCTGTATTTTATGTTGCCTTGTGCTGCTGAGTTTCATTTCGTTTCCTTTGACTTTTCTAGTTAGCTTATCCTGCCAATACGGTTATGCATATGGCAGAAAAACGACTTGCTTGGTCTCCTGTGTTGGAGAACTAGGGTAGAGGAATGCCTCAGCATACTGAAATACCCTCAGAAACCTGCAGCCTGATCCCTTCTCTGGCACAGAGGCTGCTGGAGAGCAGAGATCGTGCCCAACCTCATTCAGAAAAGCACTGCAACTTCAAGTCAGTTCATGATAGTGCCAGAAAACGTCAAAAATTTAATATCCCCCCTGCACCTCTGACTATTCAGATTATTGATAACCAGCTGGAGCCATTGCACATATTTCTGCTTGTAAAAAAGTGAAGAGGCCCTTCCAAGAGGGACAGAGCCTGGACTGCTCCCAAAAATGTCAAGGGAACTCCTTAAACCTCTCTTTTTCCTTCTTTTCCTTCCTCTCCTTTTACACCCAGTTCTGCAATGTGCATTAATTCAGCAAATAACCTTTGTGGGTGGGTGCTCAGTGATTCAAGCTCCTGATAAGAAGCCCATCCCAGCTCCCTGGTGAGCTCTCCCACACCCAGAGAGGTTCTTCCTCTGCTTCTGCCAGGGAGACAGGGGAAGCCACCCAGACCTCCTGCTCACAGCCAGCAGCTGCTGGCCATGGCCACTCCTGGAAACCTGCAGGGAAAGCATAAATGAAGGGGAGCAAAATTCTTCTGCAGGTCAGTAGAGATGGGCCTGAGCACCCAAGTTTGAAGCAATCATCAAAGTCCCCTAAAAATCTTCCCATGGAGGCAAGGGGACGAGGGGCAGGGCGTTAGGCTCAGCTCATCTGTGCTGTTTTCTTGCAGCTGATTGCAAAATCCATCAGGTATTTATTTCATCTGTTTTCCAGCACGAATACTTGTCAGGATGTGCTGTCCCAAAACACACACTAACCATCTATCTGCTTTTGATTAGAAACCTTCTGTCATGAAGGAACAGAGGAGAGAGAGACTGCAATGAGCACGGTTGTGCTCTCTGCTTCTTCCGGAGAGGGGGAAAATATCTTTGCTCTTTTGATCAAAGTTTTATTTGTCTACCTTGTTAAAACAGAAAACATTAGGATGAGATAGAAACCTCACCTTCCTTGGTGCACAACACACAAGGACAGGGTTTTTTATTCGCCAGTAACAGCATTTCTGAAATGGCACAGGTAGAGATTAAGGCAAAGCTGAGATCACAAGGGGTGGGGATAGACAGGAATTTCTTGATTTCCAAATAATTCCTGAGTACTTCGGCTGAATCCCTTAAGCTCCCTGATGCTGCTGATATCCGTCTGCAGGATGGGAGTAAGTGGATGTAGAATTTGCAAGCTGCTGTGAGGATGCACACGTTGAGATCCCAAGGAATGCTGTTGCCATGGGATGAGATGAGCATAAGTATGTAAGAGCACTTGCTCTAAGCGCAGCTTTCTGTACAGAAGCACTGGACGCAACTTTTCGCAAAAAAACCCCAGAGAAATCCTTACAGGAGGAGCAAGTGCAAATGTGGGAACTGGTTTGGGTATACAACCTAAATAAGCACTGCCAAGGAAATCCAAGCTTCAGAGTTTCTCACTTCACCATGAAAAATTTTGGCTGCTGTCATCACGGACGCTGACCCTCTCCCTTGGGTACCCTCCACAGCAAAGACTAAGGCAACGTGTCACATTCCTAGCCCAGACTTTTAGCCCTCTAGGGCAGGTAATGTTTATTTTTATGACTTCTGGAAAAATTAGAAAAAGAATATGAAAACAATGTTCCTCTGACTATATGGTTGCTCTCACGTATTTTCTGAAGCCATGGCAGGAAAGTCAACATGTGCCAGGAGAACATACTTCAAATCCTCCCTGCATGGCAAACATCACATTCTCTTTTGCAGCACTAATGCAGCTTCACTGGACAATCCATGGTGCAAAGGCTACAGCAGACCTGATATTTTTTGCCTTTTTTGTGTAGACATCAGTATACATGTTAAAGGAATGCTGGGCAATAAGTAGTAAGAAACCAGAAAGGCAACACCTTCAAGCAGGATCCAAACAGGCATCCCAGATATAGGCAGCATTCCCTGCCAGTTTTCTAAACTTTGTGAAATATGAAAATGTCTACAATTATCTTTGGTATCCTTAAAAATGTGATTGTTTTCCGGAAGCTACTTCCCACCCCTTTCTGGTGCTGATAAAACTCTCAAGGCACTTAAGAACCCCTAGTGTGGGATATCCCATGGCCCTGGGACATCCAAAACTCCTGTCACAAAACTGGGGCTGGCTCAGTGGGGTGGGATGGGGGGGGGTTCACCCTGAGAGGCACCAATTTCCTCAGCCTGCTTTCCTAGAGCTTCATGCCTGACACTGAAGACTCTGATTCCTAGTAAGGAAGAAGCCCTGGCATTTCACGGGGCTGATGTCTCCCCCAGCCCTAACCACTCTCCCTGTTCTGCAGCGCGAGGGCTGCGGGGTGCGTGGGCGGTGGGAGGCCGCGGGGAAGCCTGCGGGACCTGACATGTCTCCCTCAGCTGGCGTGAGAACTGCCTCGCTCACTTGCAGTCATGAAACGTGCAGAAATGTGTGTATCTTTCAGACGTGTACCCTCTGCCAAACTTCAAAAGCCACTGCTGGGGGTGGGGGGCACTGACAGACACGAACACCATAATTGCACATGCCTTGCTTCCTGCCTTAGGAAAACAGAAAGGAAACTCAACCCCACAGGAAAATAAAAAAATTAAAAATACAGCATGCTTCCAGACACTGCCAGTACTCGGCAAGGGCAAGCCCCGCTTCAGAGGCTGACGGCACTGCAGGCAGCAGCACCATCGGCAGCCACCCACCCACCCTGGGCCAGCTGCCTGTGCCCCTCGCATCCCTGTCTCTGGCATCACCCGCCGTGGGTGTCACAGCAACATCTGGTCATGCTGGGACACTGGCGTAGCCAGTCCAGGCCGTGAACCCAGCCAGGGCTTGCAGGAAATGGGAATTTCTGGTCTCGGGGTTGCTGGTGGTGGCTGAGGACCAGTAAGCCCAGATGTGCCAGCCCAACCAGTGCTAGCCCTACAAAACCTGTATCCTGNAAAGGGAAAGGGAAAGGGAGGAGAGGACCATCGGCCAACAAACCACCTTGAGCCTGCAGAGCCGGGCAGGGCGGGAGCGGGATCAGGCCTGGCCGCCAGCCATTGCCAGGCAACTACGTAAATAGGCAGGACAACGTTTCGACACCAGGCGTGTCCGTTCCCAGTGTTTACCCCAAACCCCTCCTGNCGTGTACCCTCTGCCAAACTTCAAAAGCCACTGCTGGGGGTGGGGGGCACTGACAGACACGAACACCATAATTGCACATGCCTTGCTTCCTGCCTTAGGAAAACAGAAAGGAAACTCAACCCCACAGGAAAATAAAAAAATTAAAAATACAGCATGCTTCCAGACACTGCCAGTACTCGGCAAGGGCAAGCCCCGCTTCAGAGGCTGACGGCACTGCAGGCAGCAGCACCATCGGCAGCCACCCACCCACCCTGGGCCAGCTGCCTGTGCCCCTCGCATCCCTGTCTCTGGCATCACCCGCCGTGGGTGTCACAGCAACATCTGGTCATGCTGGGACACTGGCGTAGCCAGTCCAGGCCGTGAACCCAGCCAGGGCTTGCAGGAAATGGGAATTTCTGGTCTCGGGGTTGCTGGTGGTGGCTGAGGACCAGTAAGCCCAGATGTGCCAGCCCAACCAGTGCTAGCCCTACAAAACCTGTATCCTGAAACTGGGTGAAATGGGAGCGGGTTTTATACGGCTGATTTTATCCTAATTGAAAAGAAATACCACCACCTTGCTCCCACTTGTTTCCGTACCAGTGCTATAGAGGATGGTGCAAAAAGGGTCTATGATCCTGTTTTCTTCACACCTTGCAGCCACCTCTCCCTCACCAGATCCATGGACCTGTCCTATGCAGTCCC